>CAKNXH010061857.1:2841-18782 GCA_932178445.1 Andricus quercusramuli | reverse complement strand
GACAAAAAGATAGAAAAGGATTGACGTCGATAGAAGCAGGATAGGATGAGACAGAGAAGAGGAGATTGGAAAAGAAAAACGTAAATTTATATAGACAAAAAGATAGCCAAAGATGGACGCGGATAGATAGAGGATAAGAATAGATAGGGAAAAGGAGATTGAAAAAGATAAAGGTAGTTTAGATTGATTGAGAGATAGAAAAATATTGACGTTGATAGAAGGAGGATAGGATGGGAATTTATATAGACAAAAAGATAGCAAAAGATTGAGACGGATAGTTTGAGGATAAGAAGAGATAGGGGAAAGGAGATTGAAAAAGATAACGGTAGTTTAGATTGATAGAGAGATAGAAAAATATTGACGTTAGTAGAAGTAGATAAGAAGAGATAGGGAAAAGGAGGTTGAAAAAGATAAAGGGAGTTTAGATTGATTGAGAGATAAAGATATATTGACGTTGATAGAAGGAAGATAGGATGAGATAGGGAAAAGAAGATTGCAGAAGAAAGAAGTGAATTTATATAAACAAAAAGATAGGAAAAGATTGACGCGGATAGATCGAGGATAAGAAGAGATAAGGCAAAGGAGATGGAAAAAGATAACAGGAGTTTAGATTGATAGAGGGATAGAAAAAGATTGAAGTGGATAGATAAAGTATATGATGAGATAGAAGAGAAAGGATTGAAAAGGATAGACGCGAATTTAGATTGAGATAGAGATAGAATGGAATACATTTTCTCTATCTATTTCTATCATAAAGATTCGGAATTATTCAAAAAGATAGGATCTATATCTTTTTCATTCCAGCAGGGTGACGCTAAGTGGCTGAGAGTAAAACTAACCAACAAGTAAAATCAGTCTTCAGGCCTATAAGTAGAGACCTAGCAAACCGTTTTCTTCCAAGTTCATCACAGTTGTCGACTGACTTTCTGATACGTGTTCAAAGTCAAATTAATTTTTTAAATGAATTTTTCAACTTTTCGATGGACTCCTCAATTTTGAGGGATAGAAAAAGATAAGAGTTTTCGGTCACGAAGGATACATGAAGAGATTGAAAAAGATTGAAATTCGTAATAGATAGATAGACTAAGGAATAGAAAAAGATAAGAGGCCTCAGTCAACAGGGATAGAGAAAGAGATTGAGAAAAAATTGGAATTCGTAATAGATAGACTAATGGATCGAAAAAAAAAGGTCCTTCGTAACAGAGGATAGAGAAAAAGATAGAAAGTTATTGAGATTCGGGATAAGAAAATATAGCGTTTCAGGGATGCAAAGTGACTCATTGAGAGAGAAAGCAGAAATTGAAATATATGCACACATAATTTTGAAAATTGAATGCCGATACTCACTTCACAACATCACAAACAGTTGAAAAAATTATATCATCGTTCTATCTTTTCCTATCCCCAAATTTCTATCTTTTTCAATCTTTTCAATTCCAGCAGGGTCTTACCCTGATCAACAACACAAACATCATTCCGGAAAATTATGCAAATTACACTGATGGACTTCAGGAAATTGAAACTAGAACCCAATAATAATTAGATCCCTCTGTAATTAGAAATTCTAGAATTGACTAATAACCAACTCAATTCAGCTTCGTACCTCGGGCTCGGGTTCCTGATAGCAAGACCCATTACCGATTCTCGAATCAGTCGGGATTGTTCAGGAGCAACAGAGAGAAACAGAGTGAAATTGTTTCAGTGCAAGTGCACATCCATTCGTGTGTATTTGTGTAAATAGGAAGCGCGACGTATGCCACTACCTATCCGGAGCCTATTATCGAGTAGCTCGTACATTACCATAAACCCACATCCAACCAAACCCATTCCTAAACCTCTTGGCGATAATGCCACGCCATTGTCGTGACTAGCAAGCGTGGACAATTTCACGCTATGCTCGTGACGAGTTAGCGTGACGTATAGCTTCAACGTCATTCAATCCTAGTTGAAAGTTTCCTCAAAATTTTAAAATGATCGCGGAAATGACAAGTGAAAGGTGATATCTTGTTTAAATCGTTTTACATATGCAGGCTGTCCAATAGGGTGGTCCAAAAATGCATTGGAAAATTTTGGGATGTTGTGAAATGAGTCTCTGAATTTTCATTTCGAAATTATGTGCACATGTCTTTTAATTTTCTCTGGAATAGTTTAAAGGGCTATTAATAATTTGAATTTGCAGAAAAACATGAAGTAAAAATTATCCTTTAGCATGAGTACTAATGAGACAGTAGGGTGGTCCAAAGCATTTTTTTCGAATTTTTATGGGAGTTTGTTAGGTTCTTAATAATTCAAATTTTAATAACAATATAAAGTAAAAATTATTTGAATGTTTCAATAAAACTAATTATTTGATACTTTTCATGCTCTAGACTGATTAATTTTTTTCACAATATTGAATTAAATAAATAATGGTTCTAAATTGTTTTAAATTCAGAATCATGAATTGATCAATAATGTTCAGCTTTTGTAATTAAATACTGGATATAATTTGCATAATAAAAGTTTATTTGAATTTGAAATACTAATAATTACATTATTTTTGAAATGATTGTGATGTTGTGAAACGAGTGGCTGCATTCAATTTTCAAAATTATATGTGAATATGTTTTTATTTTCTCTGAAATTAGTATGGAATAAAATTATAGTTGAATCTTCCTTATGTTATAAACAGATTAAATAATTATTAGCTGATTCTTTTTTTTTCAACAATTTCGAATTACATGATGATTGAATTTTAATTGCTTTTGATTATGTAACATTAACTGATTATTTACTTCAAGGTTATGTAATTGACTATTGACTATAAATTGCATAATAAGAGTTTGTTAATGCTTAAAATACATCTATTCCAATTATATATATTTTTTTAATTTTGGGATGTTGTGAAATGAGTCTCTGAATTTTCATTCGAAAAATCATTTTTGTTCTGGTTGACTTATTATTTGTTCATCAATAAAAAGGCGATGCAAAGTGAGAGATTTGTGAAAAAATCGCATTTTTCTAGCACTTATATAAAAAAAGATAGTGATAAACAATATTAAATTGTTTCAACAACTTTCTTGTTAACTTTAATTATTACCTCACTAAGTGAAAAAAGGACAGAAAGGTAAAAATTGCCGGAAAACCGCACTATCAGGCGCATTTGATATAGATGAAGATAGTCATAAACAATAATAATTTGTTTAAACAATTACTTTTGCTGAATCTAATTGATTATCAAGTCAGGCATAATAAAAAATAGACAAATAGTTGAAAATTTCAGAAAAAACCGCAACATTCTACCAATTAGGCAGAGAGAATATTATCAACAATGATAAAAAATTGTTTAAACAATGACTTTGTTAACTTGAATTCATTATTACTTCACTCCAAATGAAAATTGGACAAAAAACCAGAAATTTCACAAAAAAAACGCATCTTTCTAGCATTATTCAAATATAATATTATCAATAATTATAATAAATTGTTTAAACAATCACTATTGTTAACATTGACGAACTATCACTTCCCTCTAATTGAAAATTGGACAACAAATGGAACATTTGTGAAAAAACCGCGTCTTTCTAACTCCATTCTATGAGCAAAATGCTAAAAACAATAATAAATTGTTTAAACAATTCATGAAAATATTTAATTTTCAGCATAAAGTAATATCTTATGTATTAGAAACAATTTTCATTTAAAAAACCGCAAAAAAATCATAATTGGCGCCAAAAACTCGTAAAACCCATTTTTTCACTTATGGGGTTTCTTTGGGACCCTATAAAATAGACTTATGGGGTTGATATTTGAAAAGTGATATTTTATTCGTATTCTATGGCTAATATTGAAGAGAAATGTTCAGCTTCAACTCGATTGAAATAATATTGAGGATTGTCAATAAGATTTACAAAAACGTCTTTTTTCTTATGGGAAATAAATGTTAAACTTCATGGGGCTTGCAGCACCCCTAAATATAATTTTTTTTCAAAACAAAAAAATGGATTCATTTTAGAGTGGATTCGGACAAATTTGGGGGTTGTCCCCATAAAAATTAAACTATTCCAGAGAGATCATAAATATATGTGCACATAATTTCGAAATGAAAATTCAGAGACTCATTTCACAACATCACAAAATTTTAAAAAATATGTAATTGGAATGCAGGCATTTTAAGCATTAACAAACTCTTATTATACCATTTATAGTTAATAGTCAATTAGATAACCTTGAAGTAAATAATCAGTTTATGTTACATAATCAAAAGCAATTAAAATTCAATCATCATGTAATTTAAAATTGTTGAAAAAAAGAATCAGCTTACAATTAATGAATCTGTTTATAACATAAAAAACATTCAACTATAATTTTCATTCATTCATAATTTTAAAAATTGAATGCAGACACTCGTTTCACAACATCAGAATGATTTCAAAAATAATGTAAATAGTAGTATTTCAAATTTGAATAAACTTTTATTATGCAAATTATATCCAGTGTTCAATTACCAAACCTGAAAGTAAATGATCAATTTATGATTCTGAATTTAAAAGAATTTAAATTCAATATTTATGTCATTTAATATTGTGAAAAAAATTAATCAGTTTAGAGCATGAAAAGTATCAAATAATTATTTTCATTGAAACATTGAAATAATTTTTAATTTATATTGTTATTAAAATTTGAACTGTTAATGACCTAACAAACCAATTCCAGGAAAAATAAAAGCATTTGTAAATACAATTTTGAGAATTGTATTTAGATACTCATTTCCCAACATCAGAAACAATCGAATATTCATGTAACTGGGAATAGGGCTATTTTGAATATGAATAAACTCTTTTTATACCAATTATAGGCAATATTCAATTACATAATCTTAAAATAAATAATCAATTCATTTTACTTAATTAAAGAATAATAAATTCCAATCTTAATGTCATTTGATATTGTGAACAAAATTATTCAGCTAATTCTTAATTAATCAGTTCACAACATCAAAAGTATGAAAAAATTACTTTCATTTAAACTTTTAAATAATTTTTACTTCATATGTATTTTAAACAAATAAGCAAATTTTCAACCAAATATTTTGAATTTGCGACTAAAAAAGGTCAATTTCAACCAAATAGTTGAATTTAAAAAAAAAAATTAATTTTCAACAAAATACATAAATTTTTGACAAAGTAGTTGAATTTTCAACTGAAAAAGATCAATTTTCCAATCAAATAGTTTTATTTTCAACTCAAAAGGATCAATTTTCTACCAAAATTTGAATAGTTGAATTTTCAGTTGAAAAATAAATTTTAAACAAAGAAACGAATTTTCACTGGTTGAAAATTAATTTCTTTGGTCGAAAATTTAACTATTATGTTCAGTACTTATTTGAAAATTCAAAATTTGGTTTAAAATACTTTTTTTTTGGTTAAAAATTCATTTTTTTTGTTGAAAATTTGTCTTTTTGGCTTGAAAATTCACCAATTTCACAGAAAATTAAACAAATGAACTTTTTTTCTTCAAATTTAACTACTTGTTTGAAAGTTCAACTAGTTTGTTAAAAATTAATTTTTGTTTGAAAATTCACCTCGTTGATTTAAAATTCAACTTCTTTGTTAAAAATTCTTATTTGCGGTTAGAAAATTCAACTGTTTCGTAAAAAATCAAATCTTTTATTTGAAAAATTAAATAGTTGGTAGAAAATCAACTTTTGTGTTAAAAATTCAACTACTTTGTTTGAAAATCGTCTTTTTCAGTAGAAAATAAGTCTTCTTAGATGATCATTCATATTTTTCGTTTAAAATTTAAATATTTTGTTGAAAAATCGTTTTTTATTGGTCGCGAATTTATTTTTGAACTAAAAATTTAACTATTCAACTTTTGGTGAAAATTTTACCCTTTTGAATTAAAAATTAAACTATTCTATTGAAAAATTGAATTTTCAACAAAATAAATAAATTTTTAACAAAATAGTTGAATTTTCAACTGAAAAAGATCATTTTTTCATCAAATAGTTTAATTTTTAACTATAAAGGGTCAATTTTATAGCAAAATTTTAATAGTTAAATTTTTATTTCAAAAAGTAATTTTCAAACAAAAAAAAAGATAATTTTCAAACAAAAAAAATAGATAATTTTTAACAAAATTAAAAAATTCAATTTTAATTTCAAAATACAAAAAAAAATTTGCTCAACTTTTAAATTTTTCAACATTTTTAACAAAGTACTTGAATTTTCAACTTGAAAAGATCCATTTTTTAAAGAAATAGATTAATTTTTAACTAAAAAGGATGAATTTTCCAGCGGAACTTGAATAGTTGAATTTTCAGTTAAAAAATAAAGTTTCTATGCAAAGAAAATTAATTTTTGACTTGAAAAGATCAATTTTTGACCAAAAATTGAACAGTCAAATTTTCAATTCAAAAAGTACTCTTCAACAAAAAACGAATTTTCAACCTAATGCATGAATTTTTAATTGAATAGTTTAAATTTACTAAATTCGATTTAACCAGAAAAAAGTTAAATTTACAGTTAAACCAGAAAAAAATTTAGTTTAATTTTTAACTAATAAGGCTAAACTTTCCACCAAAAGTTGAATAGTTAAATTTTTATTTGATAAAAAAATAATAATAAATAAAAATAAATAAACAAAAAAATGAATTTTTAACAAAATATTTTGAATTTTCGATTGAAAAGATCAATTTTGAACAAAATAGCTGAATTTTTAACTAAAAAGGGTCCATTTTTTCCAAAATTTTATAATAAATATTTAAATAGAATACGTGAATTTTCTAACAAGAAAAATAATTTGTTCCCAAAAAATACATTTTTTTAAAAACAATCTTCCGGGTTGAAAAATCATCTTTTGTGTTACACCCTTTTGTTTAAAATTTGTTTTTTTTTGGTTGAGAATTAATTTTTTTAAATAACAATAAAAAATAATTTTTTTCTTCAATATTCATAATTTCATTTAAAAAATCATCTCTTTTGTTGAAAATGTAACCATTTTTATTGAAAATTATCTCTAGCTATTAAAAATTCATGTATTTTTATTAAAATGTGTCTTTTTCATTCGAAAATTAATTTTCTTGTTTGAAAATTCATTTTTTTTATTGAAAATGCTGATCAATCTCTCTAGTAATCACCCCAGGTGAAGAGCTTCACAGAGTCATCATGTGTCATAGATCAGAAAAAAATCTACTCTAATCAGAAATCGATTTTTTAGTTAAAAATTCAACTACTTGATTGAAAGTTGAACTAGTTTGTTAAAAATTTATATATTTTAAAGACTCAACTCTTTGGTTTAGAATTGAACTTTTTTGTTGAAAATGCTTTTGAATAACTGCATATTTAAATTTTTTAATTTTTTTTTAAATTTCTGATGAAAATTAAAGATTAAAATGTTTGTAAACATAAATATTTTATTGAAAATCCAACTTCTTTTCAAAAATTCAACTATGTTGTTGAAAAATTAATCTTTTACCGTCGAAAATTCAAAATATTTTATTGCAAATTTGTTATTTTTGTTTAAAATTTATTTTTCAAGTGAAAATTTAACTGTTTAACTTTTGGTGGAAAATTTATCCTTTTTAGTTGAAAATTAAACTATTTTGGTAAAAATTGATCTTTTTTAGTCGAAAATTGAACTATTTTACTAAAAAATTAATGTATTATTGTCATCAATGTATTATTTTTAATTAATAATTAAATTAATTAATTAAATAATTAATCATTGTATTATTGAAAATTCATTTTCTTTTAATTGAAAATTCACTTTTTAACTGAAAATTTAACTATTCAACCGTTGGTGGAAAATTTATCCTTCTTAGTTAAAAATTAAACTATTTGGTAGAAAATGGATCTTTTTCAGTTGGAAATTCAACTACTTTCTTAAAAATTTATGTATTTTGTTAAAAATTCGTTTTTTTTTGTTCGGAAATTACGTTTTGAACCAAAAATTTAACTATTCAAATTTTGGTAGAAAATTGATCCTTTATAAGTTAAAAATTCAACTATTTGGTATTTAAATTATTATTGAATAATTATTATTTATATAATTTTATATTTTTCGTCATATTATTATTATATTATTATATATTATATTTTTATTTTTAATATCGTACACAATTTATAAATTATGAGCTCTTCACGTAATTATAAGCGCTTCACCTGGGGTGATTACTAGAGAGATTGATCAGCGCGCTGATCAATCTCCATCAATCAATTTTTAAAACTATAATTTAATTTTTAAATAGATAGTTAAATATAAACCAAAAATTTGAAAAAAATCGAATTTTTAACCAATTAGTTTATTTTGCCACCAAATTGTTGAATCCTCAAATAAACCAGATTAATTTAAAAAAAACGGTTGCATTTTGAATTTAAAAAAAATGAATTTTCAACCAAGAAAATTAACTAGAGATAATTTCCAATAAAAATGGTTACATTTTCAACAAAAGAGATGATTTTTAAAATAAAATTATGAATATTAAAAAAAACACGAATTTTCAACACTAATGTATGATTGTTTTAACAAAAAAGTTAATTTTCTACAAAAAAGTTAATTTTTCATAACAATAGTATAATATTCATCAGAATACATGAATTTTCAATTGTAAAAGATAAATTGTCAAAAAAATTATAAATTGGCAACAAAAAGTGGAATAGTTGCATTGTTATTTAAAAAAATTAATTTTCAACCAAAAAAAATAAATTTTGAACAAAAGGGTGTAACACAAAAGATGATTTTTCAACCCGGAAGATTGATTTTAAAAAAATGTCTTTTTTGGGAAAAAATTATTTTTCTTGTCAGAAAATTCACGTATTCTAGTTAAATATTTATTATAAAATTTTGGAAGAAAATAGACCCTTTTTAGTTAAAAATTTAGCTATTTTGTTCAAAATTGATCTTTTTCAGTTGAAAATTCAAGTACTTTGTTAAAAATGTTGAAAAATTTAAAAGTTGAACACATTTTTTTTTTGTATTTTTAAATTTGAAATGAATTTTAAAATTTTGTCAAAAATTCTCTTTTTTTTTGTTTGAAAATTAGTTTTTGAACTAAAAATTTGACTATTAAAATTTTGCTATAAAATTGACCCTTTATGGTTAAAAATTAAACTATTTGATGAAAAAATGATCTTGTTCAGTTGAAAATTCAACTACTTTCTTAAAAATTTACTTATTTTGTTAAAAATTCATTTTTTTTTTCGAAAATTACTCTTTGGTCTAAAAATTTAATTATTAAACATTTGGCATAAAATGGACCCTTTTTAGTAGAAAATTCAACTATTTGGTTAAAATTGACCTTTTTCAGTCGAAAATTCAAAATATTTTGGTGAAAATTTATTTCTTTGTTTAAAATTTATTTTTCAACTTTTGGTGAAAAATTCATCCTTTTTAGTTAAAAATTAAACTATTTGGTTAAAAATTGATATCTTTCAGTTGAAAATTCAAGTACTTTGTTAAAAATGTTGAATAATTAAAAATTTGGATTAAAATTATTTTTTTGTAATTTAAAATTTAAATTTAAAATTTGGTTACAAAATTCTTTTTTTTTAATATTACTTCTTGAACTAAAAATTTAACTATTCAAATTTTGGTAGAAAATTGACCCTTTTTAGTTAAAAATTAAACTATTTGATGGAAAATTGATCTTTTTTAGTTGAAAATTCAACTACTTTGTCAAAAATTTATGTATATTGTTGAAAATTCATTTTTTTTTAAATTCAACTATTTGGTTGAAATTTACCTTTTTCAGTCGCAAATTCAAAATATTTGGTTGAAAATTTGCTTATTTGTTTAAAATACATATGAAGTAAAAATTATTTAAAAGTTTAAATGAAAGTAATTTTTTCATACTTTTGATGTTGTGAACTGATTAATCAAGAATTAGCTGAATAATTTTGTTCACAATATCAAATTACATTAAGATTGGAATTTAATATTCTTTAATTAAGTAAAATGAATTGATTATTTATTTTGAGATTATGAATATGAATATCCGATTGTTACTGATGTTGCGAAATGAGTATCTAAATTCAATTCTCAAAATTGTATTTACAAATGCTTTTATTTTCCTGGAATTAGTTTGTTAGTTCATTAACAATTCAAATTTTAATAACAATATAAAGTAAAAATTATTTGAATGTTTCAATGAAAATAATTATTTCATACTTTTCATGCTCTAAACTGATTAATTTTTTTCACAATATTGAATTACATAAATATTGAATTTAAATTGTTTTAAATTCAGAATCATGAATTGATCATTTACTTTCAGGTTTTGTAATTGAATATTGGATATAATTTGCATAATAAAAGTTTATTCAAATTTGAAATTCCACTAATTACATTATTTTTGAAATGATTCTGATGTTGTGAAATGAGTGTCTGCATTCAATTATTAAAATTATGAATGAATGAAAACTATAGTTGAATTTTTTTTATATTATAAACAGATTAATTAATTATTGGCTGATTCTTTTTTTCAACAATTTCAAATTACATGATGATTGTATTTTATTTCCTTTTGATTATGTAACATAAACTGATTATTTACTTCAAGGTTATGTAATTGACTATTGACTATAAATTGTATAAAAAGAGTTTGTTAATGTTTGAAATACCTCTATTCCAATTACATATTTTTTTAAATTTTGTGATGTTGTGAAATGAGTCTCTGAATTTTCATTTCGAAATTATGTGCACATATATTTATGTTTTATCTGGAATAGTTTAATTTTTATGGGGACAACCCCCAAATTTGTCCGAATCCACCCTAAAATTTTTTTGTTTTGAAAAAAAATTATATTTAGGGTTGCCGCAAGCCTCATGAAGTTTAACATGTATTTCCCATAAGAAAAAAGACGTTTTTTGTAAATCTTATTCAGAATCCTCAATATTATCTCAATTGAGTTAAAACTCAACAACTCTCTTCACAATTGGCCATAGGATACGAATAAAATATCACTTTTCAAATATCAACCCCATAAGTCTATTTTATAGGGTCCCAAAGAAACCCCATAAGTGAAAAAATGGGTTTTACGAGTTTTTGGCACCAATTATGATTTTTTTGCGGGTTTTTAAATGGAAATTGTTTCTAATACATAAGATATTACTTTATACTGAAAATTAAATATTTTCATGAATTGTTTAAACAATTTATCATTGTTTTTAGCATTTTTATCATAGAATGGAGTTAGAAAGACGCGGTTTTTTCATAAATTTTCCATTTGTTGTCCAATTTTCAATTAGAGGAAAGTGTCAGTTCCTCAATGTTAACAATAGTGATTGTTTAAACAATTTATTATACTTATTGATAATATTATATTTGAATAATGCTAGAAAGATGCGGTTTTTTTGTGAAATTTCTGGCTTTTTGTTTGATTCATTTTGTTTGATTGATCAGCGCGCTGATCAATCTCTCTAGTAATCACCCCAGGTGAAGAGCTTCACAGAGTCACCATGTCAAAAAATCTAATCACATTCACCAAGTAAAGCTAATTAAACACTAATCCTTGATTTTTTTCAAGTTGTTTCCAATTATAAATCATGAAATAGACACCTTTAATATGAAATAAAAAAAAAGTGACCTCGAGAATGCGGAAACGAAGTCTCCAATCACTCTCGTCATACGCTAAAGTAAAGGTTAATTCCATTTGACAAGTTTTTAACATCCCGCATGGAAACGCATTCGGCGTCGCTCTTAAAATCGCTGACGTCACTGGGGCTCGACAGGAGGCGCGTCGACCTTGTTCGAAAGGTCTGAGCGACTCTCAAGCAGAGGGGTTTTCGACCTTTTCCAGCTACGTCAGTAGACACTAGACATTTTCCAAGAAACAACATTTTTTTGGACAACAATCGAGGAAAAATTTGTTATTTTTTTAATAAAAAAATTTATTTATTTTAAATAATCATATGGTTAATTAATAATTTAAATGTTATTAATATGTCTAATAATTTATAAATGATATAGGATTATAAAAATAATAATATAATGTATAATAATATAATAAAAAATATAAAATTATATAAATAATAATTATTAAATAATAATTTTAATATTTTTAAATACACTTTAAATAATAAAAAAATAAAATTTCCACCCAAAGAGAAGAATTTTAAACAAAATACGTGAATTTTTTACCAAATAGTTGAATTGTTATTATGTTGAATAATGCAATTTTTAAATAAAAAAAATGGATTCCGGATAAAAAAAAAGAATTTTCAAAAAAAAGTTATATTTTAAACCGAAGAGGTGAATCTTAGAAAAATATTAATTTTTGAAAAACTAGTTGAATTTCAAACAAGTAATGGAATTTTCAACTAGAGAAGATGAATTTTTAACCAAATAATTAAATTTTCAACCAAATGAATAAATTTTCCATCAAGAAGGTGAATTTTCATAAAAAAACGATACTTTTCAACAAAAAAGATAAATTTTTAACAAAGTAGTTGAATTTTTGAATAAGTACTGGAATTTTCAACAAAAAATTTAATTAGTTTGATTTTCTACTAAATTTTTGAATTTTCAAGCCAAAAAGACGAATTTTCCACAAAAAAGTTAAACTTTAAATCAAGGGGGTAATTGAAAAAACAAAAAATTTAGAACTAGATGAATTTTCAAACCAGTAGTTAAATTTGAAAAAAAAAAAAGTTAATTTGTTTAATTTTCTACCAAATAGTTTAATTATCAACTTATAAAGGATAAATTTCCCACCAAGAATGGAATAATGCAATTTTTAAATAAAAAATTGATTTTTGATCAAAAAAAATTATTTAAAAAAAGAGGTGAATCTTAACAAAAGATTAATTTTTGAAAACCTAGTTGAAATTTCAAACAAGTAATGGAATTTTCAACTAGAGAAGATGAATTTTTAACCAAATAGTTAAATTTTCAACCAAATGAATAAATTTTCCAGCAAAAATGTGAATTTTCATCAAAATACAATAATTTTCAACGAAAAAGTTTAATTTTAAACCCACAAGGTTTATAAACAATTGAATTTTCTACCCGAAAATAAGAATTTTTAACAAAATTTAAATTTTAAGCCAACGAGGTAGATCTTAACAAAATATCAATTTTTAACAAACTAGTTGAATTTTCAAAAAAGTAGTCGAATTTTCAACAAAAAATGTAATTAGTTTGATTTTCTACCAAATTGTTGAATTTTCAAGACCAAGAGACGAATTTTTAACAGGGAAGTTAATTTTCTACCAACTAGTTAATTTTTTAAATAAATAATTTAATTCTCAACGAAATAGTTGGAATTTCAACCAGTTGCATTCTTTACCAAAATTGAGTACTAAATTATTATATTATAATAATTTATTATTTTTTTAATATTATAAAATTAAAAAATACATGCAAAGATATGAATTTAAAAAAAGTACTTTTTATGAGCAATTTAATTTTCTACCCGACAAAAAGAATTTTACAAATTTTCAACAAAAAAGTTAATTTTCTACCAACTAGTTAATTTTTCAAATAAATAGTTTAATTTTCAACGAAATAGTTTTTGAAAATAAATATTAATTATAATAAATTAAATACAAAATTTAATTAAATATTAATTTTTAAACAAAAAAGGCCTATTTTCTACCGAAAATGACAATAAAAAAAAAGTTAATTAGTTTAATTTTCTATCAAACTGTTGAGTTCTCAAGCATATAAGACGATTTTTCAACAAAAAAGTTAATTTTTTAAAAACTACTTAACAACAACAAAAAAGTTACCAGAAGACGAATTATCAACAAAAAAGTTCAATTTTAAACCCAAGTGGTAAATTTTTAAAAAATATTAATTTTTATCAAACTAGTGGAACTTTCAAACAAATAGTTAAATTTCAAAAAAAAAAAAGTTAACTTGTTTAATTTTCTACGAAATTGTTGAATTTTTAAACCAAAAAGACGAACTTTCAACAAAAAAGTTTTTTTCTGAAACCAAACAGGTGAATCTCAAAAAAATATGAATTTTCAACCAAATAGTTGAATTTTTAACTAAAAAGGATCAATTTTCTACCAAAATTTGAATAGTTAAATTTTTAGTTCAAAAAGTAATTTTCGAACAAAAAAAAAAGAATTTTCAACAAAATACATACATTTTTAACAAATTTGTTGAATTTCCAACTGAAAAAGATCCGATTTTAAAAAAATAGTTTAATTTTCAAATAAAAAGGATAAACTTTCCACCAGCAGTTGAATAGATAAATTATAAGTTAAAAAATGAATTTTCAATTAAAAGAAAATTAATTTTCAATAATACATGAATTTTCTAGTAAAATAGTTCAATTTCCGACTAAAAAAATCAATTTTTAACAAAATAGTTTAATTTTTAACTAAGACGAATAAACTTTCCAGCAAAAGTTAAATAGTTAAATTTTTACTTGAAAAATAAATTTTAAACAAAAATAACAAATTTTCAACAAAATATTTTGAATTTTCAAACCAAAAATATAATTCTTGAACGAAAAAGTTAATTTTCTACAAAAAAAAATCACTTTCAATAAAAATAGCTTAATTCTTAACCAAATAGTTAAATTTGAACCACAAATATGATTTTTTAAGAAAAATATCATTTTCATCCGAATAATTTAATTTTCAAACAACTAAAATAATGAATTGAAAAAAAATTCAGCAAGAGTTCAAGCCAAAAGATGATTAGTGAAATCCAGACCGAATGATTAATTTTTTTAAATAGAATAGTTAAATTTTTAATCAAAAAAGTGAATAAAAAAATATATAAATCTTCGAAAAACTAGTTTAACTTGCAACCAAGTAAATAAATTTTCAACTAAAAAAATGGATTTTAGAACAAATAGGTAATTTTTCTATCAAAAAGATTAATTTTCAATTAAAAAGAATAATTTGTAATACAAATATTAACTTTTAACGAACAATAGAATTAACTTGTTGCTTAAAAACATTACTCATAAAAAAAACACAACGAAAAATCAAAATATTTCTTTCTAGAAATAGAACAATTACATTTTTTATTGAACATTAATTTTTTGTATCGAATATTCATCTCTGTGGTCGAAAATTTAACTTTTTTTTCAAAATATTTTTTTTTAAATTGTTAATATTCTTTCTATCAGGATCGGTATAATTTTACCAATTTTTAATTTTAGTTTATAATAATATTTGGACTTTCTGTATTATACCTGTAAATTATTGGACTTGAAAATTATTATTTTCAAGCATTAATGTCAAAAGTTCGGAATTCGAAAGATATAAATTCAAAACTCAAAACCATAATAAGACCTGAAATTTAATAGAAAAAAATATTTTCCGCACAAGAAAGATGAGAAAAATTGAATTTTTGACGACAATCTTCACATGGTGACTTTGTGAAGCTCTTCACCCGGGGTGATTGTCAGAGAGATTGATCAGCGACCTGGACCACCTTCACCCTCCAAGGCCCATTGGTATAACAATAATACATTTTTAAACCAAATTAACGAATTCTTCATCCAAAGAAGTTTGATTATCAAACAAAAAATGAGAAAAAGGGGAAAGTTTATTGAAAATAGGGGAAACGAGAAAATCTTTTTGAAAAAGGGGAAGAAAGGGAAATAGGGGAAAGAGTCTGAAGTCTGTCAAACATGCTATTATTTCCATTCTAAAATTACATATAATTTTAACAATCCAAAGTTTCCATAAAAAGGGGGTTATTTACTTAGAGCCTGTTGAATTATAGAGTTATAAAAACGAGACTTCTGAATCAATAGGTGTATTGGCCGATAGAAAAACTGAGATACGTTTGATGAAATACGAACGATTTTCCTCGGAGAACCTATAGCTTGCATATTCCGATATGCCTTCGTGAATAAATAATCCTTTAATCCCTTGGAGAAGTTGCTGACTGGGCTACGCCCTCCAACGGTTTAAAACAGAACTTTTCAAAATATAAATTTTTCCATAAATCTATCGTTTATTCTCTCATTTTTTTCACAACTCCACTAAAC
>CAKNXH010061856.1:13912-34193 GCA_932178445.1 Andricus quercusramuli | reverse complement strand
TAGCTATAGAATACAGATAAATAATTATTTTTCACATTTCACTCCCATAAGTCTGTTTTATATACTGTACCAAAAAATCCCCATAAGCGAAAAATTTAGGTTTTACGCGTTTTTGACGCTAATTATGTTTTTTTTACGGGTTTTGAATACAAATTGTTTCTTATGCATCAAATAATACTTTTTGCTGACAACTAGATGTTTATATAAATTAGTCGAACAATATATTATTGTTTTTAGTTTTCTCTTTTAATAGAGTTGAAAAGTCGCGTTTTTTCGAATTTTTCAATTTATTATAAACTTTTCAGTTAAATCAAGGCAATAATTTATCATAAATAATGTTTGCACTAACATCCTAAGATCTCACATACCACTGTATGTTACGGTTAACCAAAAATTTTGTTTCGAATTTTTATGAATAACGCCCGGAAATTTGTTTCAATCCACACGAAAATAAATCACACAAAAAAGAAAAAGTAAAAATGATATTTAGAATCGGCGCAAGCCCCATGAAATGTAACACGTATTTCCCTTGAGAAAAAAAGACGTTCTTGTACATTTTATTAAGAATCTTCAATATTAGGTGAATCAAGTTGATACTCAACATTTGTCTTCACAATTAGCTATAGAAGACAAATAAATAATTATTTTTTAAATATCACTCCCATAAGTCTGTTTTATATACTGTACCGCTGGACCAATTGGTTGGTTATCCGTAATTGGTTAGAAATCTTATTGTTGTGAATTTAACTAATTTCTTGAAAATTAATTTTTTTAACTTAGTTTTTTCAACTCTGATTTTAATAAATCAATTTTTTATCCAAAATTTATATTTTCCAGTTAAATATTCAATTATTTTTGATGAAAATGATATTTTAAAGTTTAAACTTCAAGTGATTTATGAAAAATTCGTCTTTTGTTTATAAAACTAATCTTCTTGCTTGAGGATTCATTTTTTCTATGAAAATTAATTTTTGTCACTGAAAATTTAACTATTCCATTTTTTATTGTAAATTTCTCAGCTAAATTTTTATGTTTTTGGTAATGAATTCAAATACTTGGTTGAAAATTTAACTATTTAACTATTCATTAATTTTGTTGAAGATTGGCCTTTTTCGGTACATTATTTAAGTTGAAAATTAATCTCTTTATTCAAAAACTTGACAATTTTGTTCAAAATTTTTTTATTTTTTTTATTGAAAATACACTTTTAAAATAAAAAAGCAACTATTTTCTTGAAAATTCGTTCGCTTTTTTGCGGAAAAATCAATTTTTTCAACTCAAAATGTAGCTATTCCATTTTTAATTGAAAATTCATTATTAATAGTTAAAAATGGAACTACATGGCAGAAAGTTGAAATGCTTTGTTAAAAATTCAATTTTTGGTTGAAGATACATTCCGCAAGTCACAGATTTTTCTCTTTGTTTGAAAATTCAACCATTTTATTATTATTTGGTTGAAAATTACTCTTTCTGGTTGAAAATTCAAATACTGAATTTAAATTTTATTTGCTAAAAGGTTCATTTGCTCTATTGAATGTGGTAAAAATTAATTATATTTAACAAATATAATTAATTATTATTATTCTTTATTACTATCTTCTTCCACATAATGACGTTAGATAGTTGCGGTGTTTTCTGAAATTTTCAGCTTTCCTGTGACTTTTGATCTAAAAATAAATAATAAATATTAATTTTAATTTTAAGAAAAAGTCTCTTAGTTACTACTTCAGGGAAAATTCACATTTAATATGACCAATATAGAAAATTCGAAGAATATTTCAAAAATCTGTGTTTTTTTTCAGAAAAATGTATCTAAGGAAAATAAAGATATTGTTTGAAGAATGAGTCTCTCTATTGTTTATTTATTATTGTTAAATTACTCAAAAGCCAAGGCAAAGTTCAAAATTTTAGAAAAAACAGCAATTTTCTAGTAATTATCTAAGAGTAGATAGTTATAAGCAAATATAAATTGTTTAAACAACTATTTTTATTAACTTGCAATAATTATTACCATACTAAGTGAAAAGAGGGCAAAAAATTAAAAATTTGAGAAAAAAACTGCAGCTATCTGGCATTAATATAGATGAGAATAGTTATTAATAAAAACAATTAGTTTAAACAATTACTTTTTCTCAGCTTAAATAATTATCAACTCACTTCAACTAAGAACGTAACAAAAAATTGAAATTTTCAGGAAAAACCACAATTTCTCGCATTGTTTAAAGATAATATTATTAACAATAATAATAAATTGTTCAGACAATTATATTTTTTTTATATATAACTTGTCCTTTTGGATTAAAAATTTATCATTCTGTAAAAAAGTAACGTTTTTGGTTGGAAATGATCATTTTTGGTTAAGATTTAATTAATTTTAATTACAAAAGTCCACTATTATATTTTTGGTTCAGAATTCATCTCTTTTAGTTAAAAATTCAACTTTTTGGATGGTTATTGGTTGAAAATTGAACTATTTTGTGTAAATTCTTATTTTTCGGTTGAGAATTAATTTTCTTAACTGAAACTTGGTTAAAAGTCATTTCATTTTATTTATTTAACTGAGTTTCAAATTAAATTTTACTATTCATGATGAAAATAACAGTCTTCTTTCTAATTTCTTTTAATATACTCTCCACCGTTGAAGCCAAGAAACAATCCAAATACTGTCATTTTTAAATTATAGTAATAAAAATCCGTTTTTTAATTAACATATATGTTAATCTGTTTTACTATGTTGAAAAAACCTATTATACGTAAATTTCTAATATAAAATAAGACTCATCAAAATGAAACAAATTCTGCTTAATTTTTCTACCGTCTACTTGTCATTTACTTCACTCATTCAAATAATGCTTCATTTACTCAAATTATAGGTAGAGATTTAATTTGGCAAATAAATAAAATATTTCTTTCGAACAAAATTTTTTTCATCAAAGTAGATTAATATTTATTTGAAACTATTTTTTTGAATTGTTTAGATTCAGTATATATAATTATTATTTCGGTATTTTTTATTAGTCCCAAAGAAGATGATTTGAAAGGTTTCATCTATTAATTAACATTTTTCAATTAGTTTCAAAATATTTTGTAAAATCCTTATAAGAAATTCAACTTGGTATATGTATAGTGGAATAAGTATGCCAAATTTTATCAATTTATCTGTACACGTTCATCACATATTGCAGGATCGTAAAAAGCTTGATATACATGCACTCACACATGCACACTGCCGGACAATTTTTCAGGACGTCAAATTATATATGTATATTCCCCTTGCAATATATTCAGAAAAACCGTTTTTTGGAAACTGGATTTTGACACCACTACAAAGCTTCCTCTATGAGGAAGTAATTGCCGAAAATAATATGGGACCGAATTATAAATGGACAAATGTTTAAATTTCCAATATCCAAATTTATCGAATTATAAAATTTCCTAAAATTAATTTAATTTCAATAATTAGATGAATTAATTATTCAATATATATATATATATATGTATACATTAAATAAATAATTTACCTAATTATTTATATAAAAATAATTTTATTCAATTTTACAATTCGGTATTTTTATTTTTCATCTATTTGTGTATATGGTATTTATCTTTTGGGTATTTTTGGTTAGCCTCAATAATTTATTAATCGATTAATTAATTATGTTAGTAACAATAATTATAATTAAAATATTTATATTCGATAATTTGAAATTAAACGAATATAAGTGTTGAGAATATACTCATATTTTATATATACTCATTATTTTTATCCGTTTCGTTAGTCCCATTCTTCAGCTCTGCCGCCCTGGGAATAGTTCATAACATTGGGTTCAAGTTTCAGACGTTCAGTCTGATGAACTTTTTTTTTTACATTTATTACATTTATTGTATTAAGAATATGAAAAAAGTTCCCAAAACCATTTTTTTTATTTATTTACTAGCAGAAATTTACCTAGCGTTGCCCGGGATTTAAAAAGATTTCTAGTGACTTTCAGGATTTTTAAGGTATTTTAAGAGATTTTAAAGGATTTCACCAGATTTTAAGTGACTTGATGGAATTATATTTTAAGTAATTTTAAGAGATTTACAGAAGATGTAAAGGATTTAAACCATTTTATGGGATTTTAAGGGATTCTACTTGATTTTAAAGATTTCAAAGGGATTGCAAAAGAGTTTCAAGATTTTCAAGAGATTTCATTATATTTCGAGAGATTTGAAAAAATTCTAAGGGGTTTTAAGAGATTTCAAAATATGTTGAAGAGATTTTCAAAAATTTTGATATTCCTTTGTAAATCTCTCAAAATTGTTTAAAATATATCAAAATCCCTTGGAGTTTATTAAAATCTCTTGAAACATCTTTAAATCTCTTCCAATCTCTGCAAATTTGTTGAAGTCACTTAAAATATCTTAAATCTTGTGAAATTTCTGCAAAAACCTCTTTTTCAACTCTTTCAAAATTCTTTTTAAATCCCTAAAATCAATTAGCATCCCTTGCAAATTCTTTTAAATCCTTTAAAGTCTTTTTATCCCTTGAAATTTCTTAAAAGCACTATAAATCTCTTGAAATCCTTTAATAATTTTTGAAATCTCATTAAATCTTTTGAAATCTCTTGAAATTCCTTAAAATTACTTCAAGATCATTTGCGATCCTTTAAAGTCTCTTTAAAATTCCTTTAAATTCTGTGAAATCTCTTAAAATTCCAGGTGACGCTGGGTACATTTCAGCTAGTGAATAAATAAAAAATGTTGGTTTTAGAAACTTTAGAACCTTATTTTTGTTTTTTCTTTTATTTTAATAAGTCAAAAAAAAATCGTCAGGTTAGACGTCTCAAACTGCAACCCAATGTTCATAGCTAGCCTGGCGAGTGGCGAGTCTTTTTGCTCGCTATAGGCTCTCACCACCGACGGTGACTCATTCACATTTCACACGATTTGACGCGGTTGCCATGGAAACAATGAAAAGTTGAAGAGGGCAGCACCTCAAGATAGGCTAGAAAGTAGTGACATATAGATATTCGGCGTCCCCACTCCTGACCCTTGCCGCATCTATCTTTGGTTTGGAGCTCAACAAAGGGTACTCAAAGTCAATTATCTTTTTGGGGGCAACGCTATGAATTCGGAAAAAAGGAAAACGCTATATTGACATTCAACGAAGGGAACTAAAAATATATTTACCATCTAGAGGTAACGCTATAAATTCGGGAAATAGGGGCAACACCATATTGAAATTCAGAAAAGGGAAATCAAAATAAATTTGCTGTTCAGGGGTAACTCTATAAATGCAATAACAGAAATTCACATGGGATATCGCAAAACTAGGGGTTAGCAAAACGGTCTCAAAAAAAGGGGCACATGTCGGGATTGTTGGAAACAAGATGGCGATCGGTGGCTGACTCTTCGCTGCAGCTTTTTTATTAAGTGCCTTTATCTTGTTTATAACGGTGATTGCTCCGATAGCATCATGGGTGCGTGTTCCAGCGGCGTAGCCAGGATTTTTTTTCGAGCGCCACCTTGCCCCCCCCCCACCGGGTTAAAGTGTAGGCAAAAAGTGGGGGAAAAGGGCAATTGAATAATAACAATACCTAATTCTCAATGCAATTAAACAAATAAACAATCAGTAGAATAAAAATATTTATTTATATTCAACAATATATTGCAGCATAATCTATACATAGTTACATACATTAGTCGTGGGTGTCTTACATCTAGAATAAAAATATTTATTTATATTTAACAATATATTGCAGGATATTATGTACATGATTATATACATTAGCTGTGACTGCCTTACATGTTAAAGGTTAATTTTGCTGTCAAATTGTTGAATTTTTAAGCGAAAAAGACGAATTGCCATTAAAACAGTTGAATCTTCTACAAAAAAAAATGAACTTTTAACAAACTAGTTCAGCTTTAAACCAAACACTTGAATTTTCTACTAAATTGTTGAATTTTCAAGCCAGAAATACACATTTTTTATAAAACAGTTGAATTTTAAAACCAAGAATGTGAATTTTCAAGAAAAAAGTTATCATTTAAAAATGTTTAAAAAAAGTCGAATTGTTCAATTTTCAAGCGGCAAAGTCAAATTTGTAATAAAAAAGTTGAATCTTCGACCAAAGAATTACATTTTTCAACAAATTACTTTAATTTGCAACCAAATATCTGAATTTTTTAACAAAAATAGTTCAATCTTTAACCAAAAAATTAATTTTTAACAAGCTTGTTCAATTTACAACCAAAAAGTTACACTTCCTACCAAATTATTGAATTTTCAAGCCGAAAATACGAATTTTCTATGAAACAGTTGAATTTCCAAACTAAGACTGTTAATTTTTAAGAAACAAGTTAAATTTCAACTAGATAGTCAAATATAGACCAAAAAGAAACTTTCCAGCATGTAAAAAAATTAAGTCAAATTGTTGAATTTTTAAGCCAAAAAGACGAATTGCCAATAAAACAGTTGAATCTTCTACAAAAAATGAACTTTTAACAAACTAGTTCAGCTTTAAACCAAACACTTGCATTTTCTACTAAATTCTTGAATTTTCAAGCCAGAAATACACATTTTTTAGAAAACAGTTGAATTTTAAAACCAAGAATGTGAATTTTCAAGAAAAAAGTTAATTTTCAACTAAATAGTCGACTTTTAAATAAAAAAAAAACTTATCATTTAAAAATGTTAAAAAAAAGTCAAATTGTTCAATTTTCAAGCGGCAAAGTCAAATTTGTAATAAAAAAGTTGAATCTTCAACCAAAGAATTACATTTTTCAATGAATTACTTTAATTTGCAACCAAATATCTGAATTTTTTCACAAAAATAGTTCAATCTTTAACCCAAAAATTAATTTTTAACAAGCTTGTTCAATTTACAACCAAAAAGTTACATTTCCTGCCAAATTATTGAATTTTCAAGCCGAAAATACGAATTTTCTATGGAACAGTTGAATTCCCAAACTAGGAACGCTAATTTTTAAGAAAAAAGATAAATTTCAACTAGATAGATAAATATAGACCAAAAAGAAACTTTCCAACATGTAAAAAAATTAAGTCAAATTGTTGAATTTTTAAGCCAAAAAGACAAATTGCCAATAAAACAGTTGAATCTTCTACCAAAAAAATGAACTTTTAACAAACTAGTTCAACTTTAAACCGAATACTTGAATTTTCTACTAAATTCTTGAATTTTCGAGCCAAAAATACAACTTTTTCATAAAACAGTTGAATTTTGAAACCAAGAATGTGAATTTTCAAGAAACAGGTTAATTTTCAACTAAATAGTCGTCTTTTAAATAAATAAAAAAACTCATCATTTAAAAATATTTAAAAAATGTCAAATTGTTGATTTTTCAAGCGAAAAAGACAAATTTGTAATAAAAAAGTTGAATCTTCCACCAAAGAATTACATTTCTTAACAAATTAGTTTAATTTGTAACCAAATATCTGAATTTTCTAACAAAACTTAATTAACAACCAAAAAGTTACATTTTCTACCAAATTATTCAATTTTTAAGCAACAAATACGCATTTTCTATGAAACAGTTGAATTTTTGAACTAAGAATGTGAATTTTTAAGAAAAAATTTGATTTTCAACAAAATAGTCAAGTATAAATAAAAAGACTCTTTCCATTCGAGAAAAAAAATACATTAAAAATGAAATTTTAATAAACTAGTTCAACTTTAAACCAAATAGTTGAATTTTCTACCAAATTGTTGCATTTTCAATCCAATTTAAAATCACCCAGGTAAAGTTTCATGTACATAAAATAAACTTCTCTACCTACCTTTGTCCTTGGAATTTTGTTGAAAAATCATTCGTGCCTTGCCAAAAGATTCTCCCTCTGCTAGCTTGTAGAGAAGGGCGGAGGGAATTATATTGTATTGTTTAAACAACTGATCAAATCGGCAGTATAGTGATTGATCCTTATACTAGGATAGTTGATGAGATTTCATGAATTTTGTGCAATTTTTTAGAGCACTTCAGAGCACTTTTTAAAGCACCGAGCACGAGGGACCCACCTTTACCATTGAAAGGTGCCGAAAATGACGTTACCATTTAAGGATTATTCATGATTCATAATCACAAAATAGCATTGTGAAGTGAAAAATAGAACTGTCAAGTAAATAATCTCGTAAATTCACGAGGAAAGCTATTCGACTGAACTCATCGAATCCTTGATCTATAATGACTAATTCGTAGCACCTAGTTATTTGAAAACTTCAGAACAAGTGTAGATTCATAAATGAACTGGTCAGTCAAATACACTCATTACAATGGTCAGCTTAGTTCATCCCCATTTCCAGCTCCACCAATATTTCGGGACGACTAGACGCAACCTACAACTTACTATAAGTCTAAATTGAGATTTTCCGGTACTTTAGGATCTTCTAATTTATTACTTTGAAGATTCTGTTGTCAGGCATCTGTCCTCAAAGAAGGACCAATAGAGTAATAGACCATGTAATAAATATATACTTTAATCCTTGGTGTTCTAGAGTCGTATAGTATGGCTCCCCGTGTGTTATTACAATTAGTTTATTTCCAGGTATAGTCTCCGACTGCTCTGGTCTGAGTCACTAATGCCAAAACGGTCAGGGCATAGGCACTTATACGTTTATTGAAAGTAAAACCTCTTGAGTGCACAGGGTTCTAAAATTTCGGGGGCTGGAGCCCCCCAAGCCCCCCCCCTCTGGCTACGTCGCTGGCGTATTCCGTGTGCAGTGCAGCAATTAACAGAGGTGCCGAGGATCTTTCAATGCGTGGGAAATGTGGCATTTTGATCCATTTGGCCTGTTCCAATGTTGAAATTTCCAAAGTTGAGTACAAAAATCTTAAAAAAGGCCGTACTGAATATAATTGGAAAAATTGCGTATCGACAGCTAGTGCCATCTCTCTGTCACAGGAAATAACCGCTAGCCCAAAGAGACCAATTAACAAGGACCAGAAGGTCGGTAACGCTACCGTAGTACCCCCACCCCTTTGGACACCTTGGTAAATGCTACGACTGTACCTTTGGACATCATCGATCTTATTCGAAAAGCAGTCTCGGACGGCCAAAGAGAAGCGCTTGCGCAGTTGAATGAGATTTTGACACGACTCAGTGAGTTTGAAAACAAACAACAAGCTTTTAATGACAGCCTAAATGCTACGCTCTCTGAGATCAAATCTAATCTCTCAGATAATACTAAGCGCATTGATTCACTGGAAATTGGAACCGAAACAAATAAGGAGGAAATAAATCTAATAAAAAAGGAAGCTAATATCCTTAAAACGAAAGTGACCACTTTGGAGCATGCGCTCAATGCCAACGAGCAAGCGGCTCTACAGACTACGCTTGAGATTCATGGGCTACCCATGAAGCAAAATGAGGATCTCTTTGCCACTTCAAACTCCATTGCTACAGCTCTTGATGTTCCTCTGCTCAAAGAAGACGTGGTAGTTACTTATAGAGTGATCAAAGCACCCTTACTTACCAACCCCTCCATTCCTCCCAGCATTGTTGCTAAGTTCAGTCCTCAGGAACTACGCGACAAGTTCATTGAGAGGCGCAAGGTGAAAAGAGATTTTTCGACTTCGAACCTTGGATCAACCTACAACGAGAGAAGGCCCATTTACATTCGCGAGGCAGTAACGCCTCTCTACAGGAAGATCTATGCCATCGCTCTCGGTCTTCGAAGAAACAAAAAAATAAAATATCTCTGGATATCTGGCGGCAGAATTTTTTGTCGGAAGGAGGACGGTTCGCCGAGAATTCAGCTGACAAATCTCCAAACTGTTGAAGGACTGACATAGCAACGACGGTCTAAGTATACTAGGTTACCTTCAATAGCGATTTTTTAGAGATATTCTTGGGACGTGCACTACGTTAACATTTTAGATTATATTAACTGGATTTTGTTAATTATACCTAATGTATTCTACTGTAGCTATATTAACCTGATTTTTTCTATACATCTTGTAACATTTGATATTCTACCACTTTTTAGATTACCTTTAATTGCGATTTCTCACAGAAATCTGTGGGACATATACCACGCTCACAACTGCTATCATTTTGATTGGATATTTTTTGCAATGCTTGTCTTACTTTACTATAGCTGGTTTACAGTGTTTATTCAGTTAGTCGTTACTCATTCTCTAACATTCTAACTTTTGATTTGTTTCTTTCAATTTTTCAATGGACACTTTAGGCATTTGCCATATTAATGCTCAGTCTTTTTTAGCACAGTTTATAGAATTCAAGCACTTTTTCAGTGCCTGTTCCTACCATGTCATAGCTGTTTCTGAGACCTGGTTAACACCAAATTCACTCTCTAGCTTCGTAGAACTTGACAATTACACGCTCTTCCGGAGAGACAGAGATGAGAGAAGAGGTGGTGGAGTTTGCCATTTTGTGCATGATAGCCTTAGAGGATCCGTGATGGAAGTGAGTCCAGTGAACAATTATCCTTCGAAAGAATTTCTTTTTGTTGAAGTTAGCTCATCCTCCGACAGTATTTTAGTGGGCGTAGTCTACAAACCACCCAATGCCTCTTATAGCACAGAACTTGAATCTGTAATTTCCTCACACATTCCCAACTTCAATAACATCGTTCTTACTGGAGATTTTAACACCAACTTAAACATTTCCTGTAATCAATCTCAGGGTGTCTAGTGATCAGCCAATTTGAAATTCCCGGGTTTTTCCTGGTTTTTTCCAGGTTTTTTCCCGGTCAAATATTTTTCCCCCGACCAAATTTTAGATGTCTTTTTGTAACTTTTTGAAGTCCATGTGTACATACAAATAGGAATTTCAACATAATATACATAGAAAAAATCTGCCCGCTGCTCGAGCATACAATTTGAATGTTCGATATTTTGAAGAAAACTCAAAAAGTTGTTCTGATAATCTTGTAGGTACATAGAATTTTCAGCTCTTAAAAAAATGGTCTCAAAAAGTATGAAAATCTATAACTTTTTGAATTTTGATCCAAAATAGCTGACTGACGAACTTGTCTTTTTCTTTTAGGTCTTAAAAAAGTGTGCACAGACTGCAGACAGACTACAGAATACAGACAGACTACAGACAGATTTTACCTTCGTGAAAATCGTTTTTTTCTGACTTAGTGGGTCTCAAAACGTATTTGATGAAACCCGACTAAGACAAATTTTACATAAAACCAATTCCTTCTCATTAGGATGAGAATGTCAAAAATTACATAAATAGGTACTTAGGATAAGCATAAGAAGGAACCTTGCGACTGTAGATAAAGTGGAAATGGAATAAAAAGAAAATTAAGTAGAAAAAAGTCGATTTTTCGATCAAATACAAAAAATTCCCGGTCATAAGCAAAATTCCCGGGGTTTTCCCGGTTTTTTCAAGGTCCAATAAAATTCCAGGGTTTTTCCCGGTTTCTCCCGGTTTCCCGGTCCGCTAGACACCCTGAATCTAAATATTTAAAATCTTTAGGACACTCTTCAGGACTCTCAATTGTATACCATTCCTCAAGCCATCACACTGAACATTCCAGTACTCTCATTGACTTAATGATTGTTGATGACATTGACAAGGTACTCTCCCACTCACAACACTCTATTTCTTTTCTCTCCAACCACGACTTGATTAACATTACTTATAAATTCTCCTACCATCCGGACACAACACGTACTCAGAAAATGACGAGGAACATCACTAACATCGATGAACATAAATTTCATGAACATCTTATGACCTTTGATTGGGAAAGAATTTTACTAGACACGGATATTAATAGTAAAATTGACGCTTTGACCAATTACCTTAACTCCGCGTTTGACAAGTTTGCTCCGCTACACATTCCCAAAAATTTCATTAAAGCTGCCCCATGGATCACACCCTAAATCAGGAACTTCATGAGGGAACGTGACAGTAAACGCCGACTTGCCAAAAGAACTAAGAGCAATGTTATTGGAGCTCAATTTCGTAAACTCAGAAACCTAGTACAAACTAAACTCAGAGATGCACAAAATCAATATAACTATAACAAGATTTCAAACAGAAACAAAAAAGAGAATATTTGGCATCTCTTTGGACGACTACACCTCATCGCCCCTAAGCATGCATCTACAGATAGTAATTTTCCCCCCCAACTTGCCCTACCTATTATCTTTCCCGTCATTTTACATATTTACAACGCCTCCCTTCAGGTTGGGGTTTTCCCTGATAGATGGAAAAAGCTGTTATTTGCCCAATCCCTAAAATTACTAATCCTACCTCTCCAAAAGACCTTCGACCTATTTCGATTCTATGTGCACTATCCAAACCACTTGAGAAAATTGTACATTCTCAACTATCCAAATTTTTCGATACCTGGACCGCTATTGATCCGATGCAATCAGGCTTCCGGGCGAGACATAGCACCCTTACTGCTTCTCTTAAAGTATCAACGGATCTCAAAATTGCAATGGACAAAAGGGATATCACAATTGTTGTCCTGTTTGATTTCTCTAAAGCTTTTGATATGGTTAACCATGAATTGCTGTTACATAAGCCTAAATCCCTAAAACCATCAAGCTCTGTACTCAAATGGTTCGAATCTTATTTCAGTAATCGGTCTCATAGAGTAACTAATAGTAGTGGTGAACACTCTGATTGGTGGGAGGTCAGAAGTGAGGTTCCTCAGGACTCTATTCTGTCTCCCCTCCTCTTTAATTTGTACACCTCTGACCTTGGAACTAAACTTAAACATAGTAGCTACCATAAATATGCCGATGACTTTAAAATCTACTTGTCGGGACCTATCTCCTCACTCAGTGGGTTATTGGCACGAGTACAAGAGGATATTGATTTGGTTACATGTTGGGCCAGGAGTAACGGTTTCACTCTAAATCAGGGTAAAACTCAGGCAATAGTTGTTGGACCTTCCTGTTTCCCTTCTCTCGAAACTCTCGCGTATCTTTCACCCCTTCACATCAAAGGTTTTAACATCACATTCTCCGAAGTTGTTAAGGATCTGGGGTATTTTCTTAACCGTACCTTGTCCTGGAGGGAACAGGTACTGAGCATCTCGAGGAAAAACTTTAGCGTACTTCATCAAGTATATAGAAAGAAGGATTCTCTACCTACTTCCACTCGTATTCTCTTAACTAAAAGTCTCATTTTGCCCCACTTTGACTATGGATGCATAGTATATGATGATCTAACAGACGCTTTAAATTTGAAACTTTAACGTGCATTGAATGCTTGTGTTCGTTTTATTTATAATTTGCCTAAATATGAACATATATCTCCTTACCGACAAAGGGCTGGTCTACTTAACGTAGCTAAGAGAAGACAGTTTTTTTATGGGTAATTTGCTGTATACCATCTTTCACAACCAGGCTCCTCAAAACTTACTGAACTTTTTCCAATTTATAGACAGAGACCAACCCGCACAATCCAGGCTTCGTGAAAGGAAATTAATACTTAAAATTCCGTTGCACAGAACATGCAAGCTTCAAAGGTCCTTTATAGTAAGAGGCGCCCGCTTATGGAATGAACTACCATCTGATATTAGAAATGCATCTTCCCTGTATTACTTTAAAAATCTCTTTTTCAAATATTTGTTTCATGACTACAATTCCGCTCTTGAAATTACACACTGGTAAATATATAACCTTCAAAACTTCTACATTTCAAATTTGTGACTATCTGTTCATTGAGTTTATTACCAATCACATTTGTAATATATCTAAACTTCATCGAGATCAACTTTATTCATCTTATATAGCTTATAAATTAGTTTTAAAATAACATCACCTACCTAACTAATGTTACCGATCCGATTTTGTACAATTTAATCATAACATGATACAATATTTATTTGCAGATGGATGAGGGTTACGCCAAGGGTAGATTTATAACAATATGGGAAGGGGGACTCAATAAAATGGAAATCTCAACTTAATTGATTGCTTTCTTGGCGAAAAATCTGAAAACTCACTTTCTTGGCGAAAAATCACTAAGCTCGCCTTCATGGCGAAAATGTACTAAATATCGTCAAAAACAATTCACAAATGTTTTAAATGCCGCAAGGGCAAAAAAAGCAAACTAGAACGTGGATACGTGGAGGTTTCACAAGAAAATCTGAAGCGAAAGGACTCACCGACTGATTCGCCGTAAAATAGATTTTGTGACGATAAATCAGCTTCCTTGGAGCCAAGGCAGTCCTCTGAACATAATGCTGATCCTGGGTATGACTTTCAAGGTGATTCTTCACATTGAGCACTTTACATTTAGAAATACTAAGCTAATGAAGTTGTCTCGACGGGGTCACGAAGCGATAAGAGAGCGAGTCAGCGCGTCGCTTTGGGATATCATCTCTGATTATCAATCCGCTGCACAGTCCCTTGAATTTTTGTAAATTGCATATTTCGTAGTCGTAAAGATGTTGGATCGTCGCCTTTCGTCTCATGGAGTACTCCTGGGCATAACTTGATTCACAAAACAATCCCCTGCAAATTTCCGGATTAGATCTAAAGTCAAGTACAAGCCAAGCATGTCATCCGCGCCTGGGATACAGAAGTCCCATCTTAACGGATGAAATTGACGAGCGAAGCCTTCTCGATAAGAGGCAAAACTGGATTCCACGGAAGGTGGATGAGTCTTGTAGATGTTCCTGAAGCTTTTCGGAAGCAACCTAGGAACTCGGAGGTATTGCAGTGTTGAAGCTCCTTCTCGAGGTTCGACACTATTTTATGTTGGCAACATCTGATGGAAAAGGCGGGAGATTTTGAATATCCACTGTCGCAGTATGAGCAGAATATCGAGCTGACCGATCGTCTTGATGTCCTCTTCTTATCGATGATGTCTTCGAAGATGATGTGTCCATGACGTGAAGACTCCTACGGAATTACATATAAAAGAGAGACAGTGCAAATCAGCCATAATTATATCCGAACTTCATTTAAATCAGTCATGGAGTACCGTGTGACCCAAATAAATTGTAACGTCACACAACATTGAAATAACTTGTACAACTATAATTATGCTTATTTTCTATCAATATGTCGAAATCGTTACACTTACCTTCACGTTCTATTAAAAATACGCAAAATTAATTGTTTGAGTCAGCCCTGTAATATTGTCGTATGTAAGGAAAAAATGTAGCACGCTGGAAATTTCATACAAATATGCCGGATCTAACTGGTGGTGTACTTGTATTCTAATAGTAGAGTGCAGTTTTCGAGGTGATATCCACGTAAATTGGCGATTTGTGCATTAGCTGCGATCATATTTAAAAAATAGGTAAACATTAACTCATTTGTAAATTACCAATGTTTCAAAACTGCGATAAATCAAAGTGAATAATCTCAAACAGGTGAGTGTTATCGATATTTCTACAGTATTTTCTTTGTGATTGGAGATTGTCTCACTGATTTATATGCAAGTTATGAAACATCACATTTTATTGATGCACCGATAATGGTCGTGAATTCCGGTTGTGGGCACTTGAATTTAACCGGTTGTGGGCACATTTTTCCCATTTAAAGCGTATGTTTGACTTGAAAGCTGTCAGATATAATAATTTATGCCGACATAACATATTTCATTAACGTTTTAATGTATTTTAGTTATTATTTTAGTTTACGTATTTCAGCCATGACAGCCACGAAGAAGTCAACTACCGAAGTCAAACACCTTTTTTTCATATTTTTGCCACTAAAGGCCTTTAAGATTAATAAACCTTGGATTTCACAGAATTGGTCGTGAAATTATTCAAGTTGACGGTATCAATGCACTTACTTTAGGAAAAAGTAGCTAAGGGCTCTAGCTTTTCAATGAGATCCATATGCCCGCAAAATATGGTCTGAAACGAAAATTATGGGTAACAACCAAAAACTGTGCCCACAACCGGAGACGTGAAGGTTGCATGTTGGTAATAATCGAGCCCACATTGAACGTGGTAAAAATACAGTTAAATTTTTTTACAGAGTAGGTAGGTGTCCGCCACCGATTTTCTCCGTTCTCACATACGTTGTAGTACTCGAAAAACTAAGCGAAATGGTTTTTTTTCTTTTCTACCCTAATCAGGTTTTTGGAGTTGAAACCGCCACCGAAAAATGGGGTACTAAATACCCATTTAATTGTTTCGCATATAACCGCGCCATATTGCTGAGTAAAATCAATTGGAAAAATTTTCTAACAATGAGAGATCGAAAATGTGATTTTTCTTCAATTTGTCTGAAAAATTTTAGAGGGATGAACTACCTCAAAATTATTTTTTCTCACACTAAAAATTAACAAACAAGAGTAAATTGAAGCCCAAAAATTTGGAAAAAATATATGTTGCTCGCGTCATTTAAATAAAGTTTACGCGTAGGGGGGGGGGCGCGCGGTGAACTACTCCAAAACTATTTTTGAAGAAACTTATGTCATAGAAGTTGAAGTTTGCAGAAGTAAGACATACGTTGGGAAGCATTTATTTAAAATGTAATTTAAGTGTCTATAGACATTGAGCTTACAGATCGTCGACGTACTTTCGTCAAAGGTACATAACCTACATAAAGGTGTCTATCATAAAATTATAATTTGCTGCGGGGTGTTTTCATCGACCCACGCATCTTTATCAATAAGCAGATATACGCACTTGTACATTTGTTTTGAGAGCCACTTTTAATTTTAGGAAGAAGGCTGACTAATTATTATGACTAATCGTTCAGTGTTGCTTCAAACGTGATTTAGTATGAACCTTCAAATTTATCACTTTCATCTTTTGTATAGGGTAATATAACAAATTATCTAGTTTTGAACATGGCTGTAAATTCGTTGAATATAATAAAACCTCATTACTTGTGTTCCAACCCATGAACAGTCTGGATAGTGAGATTAATGACGCAGAGCAGTAATAGGCCGATAATTTTGAAAAAATATTAATGCACGCTCTGAATGATTTTAACGGCATGGAGATAATTCCTATTAAACATCGATTCAGACATGTCACATCAGAATGTCAATTGGGGCGATGGGCAGGACAAATAAATAAAGGAGCTACTTATATGGAAAAATTACATTGTATTTTAGAGTACACGTTGAACAATTTTAAAACTGCAGTTGATGCTAGTATGATGGTCAGCGATGTAGATTTACAAAAATGGGCTCTGCATGCTACAAAAATTCTTGATTTTGAAATTACACGGTTTGAAGCATCTGACTGGTGGTTGTGGCGGTTTGAAAGAATTCACCGAATAACATCAAGAGAAGTCAATAATTTATCATCAGAAAAACATTAGGAAGTATCTATCTTTACTTTTTCTTTTTTTTTTCATTAGAACAAATAAAGTGGAATACGTGGACATCATAATCTGGAAAGCTTACGTCAGGTTAATATGTTTATTTTTCAAAATTTTCAGTAATTCATTCATGTACCTGAATTTCCGAATGTTCAAATCAACGGAACAATTTTTCTCAACTATATTTGGCGTAAAAATGTATTTCTGATTACATCTCAAAAATATGTTTCTTGTAGGAATGGACGTTTTGGAAACGAACCAAAATTTTAGTACTTTTTCAAGTGGCGGGGTAGCGGCTCGATGCTAAACTTAAAAAATAATAGTTCGAAATCGAACATCAGCCGCTACTAGTAATATACGTGAATAGACAAGAGTATACAAGAATTAATCTGTATTCGGCGGTATTGAGTTTTTATCTGCAGACAATTTGAAGAGAGTGCATTGCCAAAGTACGATTTTTGAGGAAGGGAAGTTGGCTCAGTGGGGTACTAAAACTCTTTTTGTTGAGGAAAGTGGATGTACGAAAATTTGGACCCATCCAATTTATGACGAGGAAATTTGAAAACTAAGAACTTGGTGCGTCCCCAGGTGGCCGATAGGGGAATGCTCGCTGGAAACAGAAGGGAGGGCTGAAATAAAATAGGCCCTGCTGACGAAATACACGATTGGCGACGGTCGTAGCCCACTGGGAATGCTCAGAACAATGCCCGGGTTTTCCGCCATCATGGTGTAGGGGCTGCTGTGAGCTTGCTCTGCCGAGGTGTAAGTTGCGACCGGGCACCTGGAGCCAGCCCCTTCGGGCCTTGATCGGGGAGTGCGTTATGGCTGCAGGAATCGGAACCTACAGTGCTCGGTGTGAGTGCGGTCCGTCCGTGTATTCCGGGACCGGGCTGGGGTAGGACTTAGGTCCGAGGGTAAGCCCGTCCCCAGCTATTTCGACCCGCTCCTTCATGCACGATGCGCTGGTGATCTCTTTATCATGGATTGTAAAGAAGGAAAACGGAGAGGGAGTGAGAAGACGAACGTTGAAGAGGAGCTGAACTTCAGCAACTGCTTCGACGTGGTGGAACGTGGCGAGCTCAAGTCGGATGCTGTTGAGATGAAGAGGTGCTTCGGAGACTCACAGAAACAGCTGAGAATGGAGCACAGGAAGGTACGGCTGTGCAAAAAAAAATAATGGAGACTTGTGAATCAAGGAAGGACGCGGATCCGGAACTGATGGAACAAGTGAGGGAGACTCAAAAGACGATGAACTCAGCCGGATATACGGTGAGAGCCCTAAATCGACGATTTGGACACTATGAAGATAGCATCAATAGGGTGCTCAGAGAGAGGGTAGGTAAGGAACTCAAAGAGAAGTTTCTCTTGAGCTTCACCTTTAAGGAGGGAACGTCTTCCGTCAGCACGTAGACGGAACCGCAGAAACCGTCTGAGGAAGCGACAGACAGGCGTAAGCGGGAGAGGAAAACGACCCTTAGCCCGCCCAGCGGATCTGGAGCTGAGAAGCTAGCCCTGAAGAAGACCAGGACCCAGGAAGGTGGCCGTGACCATCACGCCAGCCCCGGGGATGAAATATGCGGATGTCTTGAGGGACATCCAGAAGAAAGTTAAGACTGAGGACCATGGCGTGAATGTCAGGTCTATCAGGCAGACGAGGACGGGCGACGTCCTCATCGAGGTGGGTGCCAAGGCGGAGGAGCGACAGCACTTCGGTGATGTTATTTCGGAGGTCCTCGGACAAGACGGGAGTGTACCGGGTGTGTGACGGGCACAGGTCATGGTTTACGTAGGGTGACCATCTCTCCGGATTTCCCCGGACATGTCCTCATTTTAGGGCTTGTGTGAGTTGTCCTACCGGATTTTTTTACTTTGTTCGGGTTTTGTCCGGATTTATTAAATTATAAATTTTTATTTTTTAATCATCATTTGGATCTTTTTTTTGTACAAAATTTTAACATTTAATGCCATCTAACGATCGACATATAGTACTGGACAGCTAGCTACGGCCGTCAGAAGTGGAATAGGGGACAGAAAGAGAGGGAAAATCGAGAAAGTTGACCTGTCTTTTTCTAAGGATGATGTTTGGTTCCACTCATCTTCCATCTGCTTTCATAGAAAAGGATCAATCCACCAATCGCCATCCTTAGCAAAGGACAGGTGAACTTTCTCGATTTCTCCTCTCTTTCTATTCCTTGTTGCACTTCCGATGGCCGTAGCTAGCGATCTAGTACTATATGTCGATGTAGTGAACTAATGTTGACCGGATTTCGAATTCCCTATGTGTGATTGGTCTGTCGGTTGGGTTGTCGCGAGTTTTACCGCGTTTGTTTGTATTATGACAGCTTACAGCTAATAGGTAACAGGCTTGAACCGGCGACTCGACCGGCACGCGAAATGTCGGTGTCTCTGTAATGAAAATAAATTTTTCTATGATAAAAATTTGTTTTAAACAATTTAGAAAAACTTTAAAATAAAATAATTAGATAATAACATTATGCTCATCTAACTTTGAAGATTAAATTGTTTTTTCTTTTATATAGTTTATCAAAATTATTGATAGGTTAAGTGTGATTCAGAGGCGGCTGATCCCTAGGGGGTATATGGGGCAATGCCCTCCTGAGAAATCGACCAGGGAGGGGCAAAGTATTGATTTCCCCCCCTCTGAAATCGAATGATTAAGGGCGCTTTCACACATTGCAGATCAGCAATTTGCATGCAGAAAGTCCACAAGAATAAAAGAGATGCCTGTTTCTTTCACTCATGTGAACTTTCTGCATGCAATCTGCTGATCTGCGACCGTGTGAAGGCGCCCTAAATTTATCGGATCGTTTGAATTTTTTTTAATCTACCTGAAATCTTTGTTAAATAATTGAAGAAGTTGTGAAATCTTTTTAATCAATCCGAAATCTTTGCGAAATATTTAAAATCTTTGAGATCTTTGGGAAATCATTGTAATCTTGCTGAAATATTTGGAAATATTTGAAATATTTGTGAAATTTTCGAAACCTTTGGGAAATCATTCAAATCTTTGTGCAATCTTTGAAATCTATCTAAA
>CAKNXH010061856.1:0-13512 GCA_932178445.1 Andricus quercusramuli | reverse complement strand
GAATAAGATTCTAAGTGATCTGTTAATCGCAAGTACTAGTAAAGACGTAAGAATTCTGTTAGATTACCTTCGCACGGCTAACTTGGTATATAATGAGCAAGTCAATTTGATTTCAACCGACCCAACAATTGTAAATCAGAGGCAAAAATGGAAAAAGAAAGTAATTCTCCTAGATCTTCAAGCTCAAGACTTGCTTAAGACGTAAAATGGAAGCCTGGAGTCATATTTTAGCAATGAAAGAAGAACTTGCTTCAGAATCTTTTTGTTTAATTTTCATTATTGAATTAACTTTTAGTATCGTTGCCCTGGCAAATTGAGGCAAGTGAGGAATTTTTTACTCAATTGATAATGGAAAAATGCTTTTTCCCGGCCGTTTTTTATTTGTTATGAAATTTGTTTATATTATTTTTAATTATTATTTAAATACGAAATTGTCCATCATAGTGATGTCATGCCATGAATTACTTACAAGATGAGGACAAATAAAATGAAAATAATGAAAATCGCGAAAATGAACTTTTAACAAATTATTTGTTTATTAACAAATTTTTTTGTTTATTGCTCGCTATTGGATAATCTTCTAGTAATGTTGCACTATCAAATTGAGTTGATTGTGAAACTTTTTACTCTATTTCTAAGAAGCCAGAGGACTAATCTAAAAAAATTGTCATTTTTTACCATATATTTGTTTACTTATAAAAAACTGGAGATCTTTTTCAAAAATCGGCCTCAACAATTCTCTGCGGAATTTTCTCAGCTTTTTTCTAAAAAAAATATCTAAATCGGTCCACAGATTCAGCAGGAATCGTATTTTGAACCAAAAAATGTACTTTTTCCCCACTGTGTGCCCACCGGCTACTGCCAGGGTAAAGTAGAAGATACAGAAGAAGAAGAAATCCCAACCAAGACGTCGAAGGCCGACGAGCCCGATGAGCGGTACCACCGCTCTACTGAGGACGATCTGTACATGAAGTAATGTGAAAGCGGTTCCGGGGGGATACCTGCCAATGAGAAGGGGTGGTGGTTTTTAGTGGGTCCCTTAGTCGTATTACTACAATGACCCTGACATATACAATGTTCAATTATAAATTGCGTATAATTATATATTGTACAAAATCATATTCGTCATTATAATAATGCCGCCAAGGGACCCACTAAAAACCACTAAATGGCTCAGAACATATGAGAATGAAAAATAATCAGATAAACAAAAGCATGCGTTATTTTCTTTGCCTAACTTCAGATCAATGAGACTGTCATTTGTTACGCCACAAAACTTACAAATGAAGATCAGCAACTATTAAACTTTAACGCAATTTCAATTAGTAGGACCTACTGTCCCGATTTTCATTTGTTATGAGATGAATTAGTCACAAGACAAGAAAGAGTAATATAAAAATTATAAAAATGTGAGAAAATCAACTTCTAACAAATAATTTGTCTATTAACAAATTTTTTTGTTTAATTTTCACTATTGAATTAACCTTTAGTATCGTTGCACTGAAAAATTGAGGAATTTTTTACTCAACTGATAATGAAAAATACTTTTTTCCGGCATTTTTTTATTTGTTATAAAATCTTTTTATGACAATTATAAATATATATGAAAAAACGGTGTTTTTCTTTAAAAAACACCCAAAATGAACATTTTTTAATGAAAGTTGTTTATATTATTGTTAAGGCCATGCAATGAGTATAACAGCTGATCGAGTCAGTCCTGAGATAAATATTTTTCACCCATATTTAAAAATAAAAGTTTGAATATCGCGGAAAAATTTTCCGAAAATATTAAAAAATAGTAAATGACCATTTGTGGCAAGGCGCAGAGTTGAGGGAAGAAAAAAGTTTATTTATGAAAATTATAAATATTGACCGATGCATTTCCGCTTCAGTATCATGCAATCTGTTTTACCCACAGACCCGTGGAAGTGCGAAGTTGCTTGCTGCGATAGTGCTGCTCTGAAACAGCTGATACGTATTTCAGACACGCACAAAATGGAAAACTTCTTGTAGTGTTCTGGAGCACGGTCGGTATTTCTCCAAATTAGTACAAAACTTTTTTCACAATTCCAAATATTTAGGACCAGAGCCGCCTTCCTTCGAGCCTTCTACTTAGCGTGCTAAATTTTCAGTACGATATTTTCTTCCGTGCGGACGTAAGTTGACATGGGAAAGTATCGATATAGCTTCCAGTTTTATTTTATTCGGAATTTTTTTTTTTTAAAACTTCCACCAGAAAAGACCAGAGCCGTAAACATTATTGTCTCCACTTTCATTTCCCAAACTTTGAGCGCGATATCTTATTTCTTTTGGACGTAAGTTTACATTGCAAATTTGAGGACTAGCTTGGTCACGTGACCCTCTCGTTACATGGCCTTAATTATTATTTAAATACGAAATTTTTCCATCATATTGATGTTATGCGATGAATTACTCACAAGATGAGGACAAATAATATGAAAATAATGAAAATCGCGAAAATGAACTTTTAACAAATTATTTGTTTAGTAACAAATTTTTTTATTCATCGCTCGCTATTGGATAATCTTCTAGTAATGTTGCACTATCAAATTGAGTTGATTGCGAAACTTTTTACTCTATTTCTAAGAAGCCAGAGGACTAAACTCAAAAATTTTTCATTTTATTACCATATATTTGTTTATTTATAAAAAACTGGAGATCTTTTTCAAAAATCGACCTCGACAATTCTCTCCGGAATTTTCTCAGCTTTTTTCGAAAAAAAAAAATCTAAATCGGTCCACAGATTCACCAGGAATCGTATTTTGAACCAAAAAATGTACTTTTTCCCCACTGTCGGGCGGGGTGTTGCCAGATCCTGGCACTCCGCCGCCTTATGGCCCTCTTTGAGGCATCTTCTGCAGCCTTTGCTGCGATCTTCTGCGGCAAACTCTCGGGCAACGTGCCCCAGAGAGTGGCAGCTGTAGCACCGGGTTTCGGCACTATGTGCCTTTTCCCGGCAGTTTACCCAACCCACCTTCAGGCGGGCAATATTCACCATGTTGGCATAAGCGGCCCCATCCAGCTCGACGAAAGCTAGGATGTAGCCTCTCCTGCTCGTTTTGGTGAGGCTTACCCTAGGTGGAGAGCCAAGCTGCTTCCCTAGGGCCGTCCTCACCGCTGACTCCACATCAGCAGCCTCCGTAGTCTCGACTTAGTCGTAAACCTAGGGTGACCATAATTGATTTTCGAAAAGTAGGACAAAAAGTTTTGAAAAATGAGGACGAAGTAGGACAAAACTTTATTTAAAAAAGAGGACAAAGTAGGACAGAGAAGTTTGAAATAGTAAATAACAATGAATAATAAATAACAAATAATAATAAATACAGGTATAAAATTCATATTGCCAAAGATTTCACGAAGATTTCAATGATTTTCCAAAGATTACACAAATATTAGTAAATATTTTAAAAATATATTTCAAATATTTCGCAAAGATTTCCAAAATTTCGTACAAATTTCAGGTAGATTTCAAAGATTCCACAAAGATTTTAATAATTTCCAAAAGATTTCGCAAAAATTTTGAAGGTTTCGCAAAGATTTCCGATGGATTTAAAAGATTTCAATAATTTCCCAAAGATTTCACAAAGACTTCAAATATTTAGCACAGCTTTCGGATAGACTTATAAGATTTCATTAAGACTCCAATGATTTTTCAAAGATTGCACAAATTTCTCAAAAATTACTAAATATTTCAAAAGTATTAAAAATATTTCGCAAAGACTTCCATAGATTTCAAAAAGATTTGAATGAGTTCCCAGAGATTTCAAAAATTTCACAAATATTTCGCAAAGATTTCGGATAGATTGAATAGATTTTACAAATACTTCAATGATTTCCCAAAGATTTGATTTCATTAATTTCACAAATATTATCAAATATTTCGCAAAGATTTCTGATAGATTTCCAAGAGTGCACAAAGATTTCAATGATTTTCCATAGATTTGGAAAATCTCACAAATATTTCGCAAAGATTTTGGACATATTTAAAAGATTTCAATTATTTCACAGAAATTTCAAATAGATTTAAAAGAGGACATAAGGATTTCAATGATTTCCCAGAGAGTTGACAAAGATTTCAATAATTTCACAAATATTATCAGATATTTCAAAAATATTTTAAATATTTTGCAAAGATTTCCAAAGATTTCAGAAACATTTTACAAAGATTTTAATGATTTCCCAAAGATTTCAATTATTTCACAAAGATTTCAAATGGATATCAAAGACTGCACAAAGATTTCGATGATTTACCAAAGATTTCATACAGATTTGAAATATTTTGGGTAGATTTAAAAGATTTCACAAAGACTTCAATGATTTTCTAAAGATTTCAAAGATTTCTCATATATTTCGCAAAGATTTCGGATCGATTTAAAAGATCTCAATTATTTCACAAAAATTTCAGATAGATTTCAAAGAGTGCACAAAGATTTTAATAATTTCACGAATATCATGAAATATTTCAAAAATATATCAAATATTCCGCAAAGATTTCCAAAGATTCTACAAATATTTCAATGATTTTCCAAAGATTTCATTAAGATTTAAAAGTTTTTGCAAAGATTTTAGATAGATTTCAAAGATTGCACAAAGATTTGAATGATTTCCCAATGGTTTCGAAAATTTCACAAATATTTCAAATATTTCCGAGAAGTGCGGACCCATTTCGGTGTGTTATTGAACATTGTCCACCAGCCCTCGTAAAAAAAAAAAAAAAAAAAAACGTAACTGCGACGCCAAATAAATTGTTTTAGACAGCCGCTAAAGGAGCTTGTGCTCAGATCGCCGACAAGCTCAAGGTGAACAGCTTTGGTAGAAACACATACAAATACTGCAATATATTTCGCAGCGTCTTTCTTTTATGTACAGAGGACCACAAAAATCTACTCTGATATTCAGTAAAGGTTGCAGATATTCTGAACGATTCGCGGACAGATTTCCTATGTTATAGCCAGCATCGCGAGGTTTGGCTTCCAAACGCTGCACGCAATCGTAAATGATTCTATGCGTGGCGTTGCGACCATCTATAGAGGCCAATATTTTCCCCGGACTAAATGTAAAGCAGATTGGGTTCCCGCATTTTTTGAGTCGAGATGCCCATCAATGATAATAACACAGCCCCACAAAAAAATTAAATTTCATATCACTGAACCAGACCCATGCATCCCTATGTATTTTTCATCGCTGAATCCGAATCCAAGGTCAAAAAATGCATATACCCCCAAAATTTTTAGCTAGAGCCAAAAAACACCCCTAGAATGAGGTGAAAATGAGATTAAGCAACGATCATAGCTTTTGCTTCTTAATCAATCGAATTATACAAATTTCCAAGTGTATAGCGCATAAAATTGATTTGAAACACCCCTCCCCACCTATCCCACTTACCCCCTAACCCAGCTAACCCCTAGAAACCACCTCTACCAAACGACAAGCAGACTAACCCACCTAACCCTGGGAACAGTGAATTTAGTCGCCTATTTTTTTGAAATAATTACATTCGACACCACAAGCGTGCTAACCAACGTCCATTGAACTTAGGGTAGTTTCTTTCAACTTGTTAGGGGTAGCTTATTAGTATTACGTTTGACCCAGGATACTTATCGTCCTGCGACGATTTTCATGAAACTTGGCAAACATGAAAAAAAACAGGGGTAGAGGTTCGACTAAACTCGCTGTTCCCAAAGGGTAGGTGGGTTAGCCTGCCTGTGGTTTGGTAGGGTTCGTTTCTAGGGGTTAGGTGAGTCAGGGGGTACGTGGGTTAGCACGCTTGTGGTGTCGAATGTAGTTATTTAAGAAAAATAGGCTACTAAACTCGCTGTTCCAGGGGTAGGTGGGTTAGCCTGCTTTTCGTTTGGTAGAGGTGGTTTTTAAGGGGTTAGCTGGGGTAGGTGGACCTAATCTCGTTTTCACCCCATTCTAGGGGTGTTTATTGGTTCTAGCTAAAAATTTTCGGGGTATATGAATTTTTTTGACCTCGGATTCGGATTCAACGATGAAAAATACATAGGGGTGCATGGGTCTGGTTCAGGGATATGAAATTTAATTTAATTTTTTTTGTTTTTTTTGTTTTAATTCGTATAATGGAATGATCACGGGGTAGCAAAATTTGATGCCTTTCATCATAATCGACAGGTTGGAATGGGGCAGTCTGCCCCCTACATTAAGAATGCCTTCGTCGAGGAAGGGATTCAGATTTAAAAGTTTGCTTCTGGTGTCGATTTCTTGATTGCGTGATAAGAAATCAATTTTCGTGAGAAATGCAGTTGCCTGTGCAATTTTTCTTGCACACTATTGGGCGGTTCTTACTTTTACGTCAGAAAGTGGACAGGTAGATTTGATTACATTCTTTGAATTAACAATGTAACAAAATCTACGACAATGAGCGATTACGCGAGTCAATCGGTCAAAGGAATTAAAATCCTGAAAGAAATCTTATTTTTCTGAAGTTATTTTCATTGGAACCTGTCGAAGACGAACGTTACGTGTTTCGGGAATGTCTATAGGCGCAATTGACATTCGAGGCCAGGAACCGTTATCTTGACGTAGCCAATGAGGTCCGGGTTGCCAAATTTTAAATATTATAAAAGTGAATCGTGAGGCTGAGTAAGTTCCTAAATCTGAGCTATGCGGTTGGATACGAACGTTTTTAATACGTGTGGAGACGTTTGAATTTATTGAAGACTAATTGTGAAGGGCGGTGCACAATTTCAATTGAGGACCTGTCACCGTTTGCACTGGAGTGAGCCGGGAGCTAGAGCCTACGAGAGCTACGTGGTGGTTGCCGTGTTTGTCGAATGCAGATAAATGCTAGCTCTGCAACCCTTTTCACTTGCGGCAGCAAACTCGTGCGATTGAATTTCGGTTGCGTCTAATGCGACAATGCATTGATCAAATTTTAGGGTATTAAATGAAGGTAATTCAGCTGTAAATTCGAGTCAACTGACTGAGCATCTAGTGGGATGGGCTCATCCCACGTTAGTTTCAACTTCCAGAGAGTTTGGATTATCATTTTTGCATATATGATGATGGGATCTAATATGCCTAATAAATCAAATAACCGTGCAACTTCTGCGACTACCGTGCGATTACTTGTTTGTGAATTTGATTCTTCAGTATTTTCTGCCATTTTATCCATAATTTTATCCTCCCTAAATTTCAATAGAGTCCTGAAGTTTTAATAGTTTCGGAGGAATCAAGGTACATAATTTCAGTCTCAGACTTTTCTGACAAATCGCGAGTTAATCTGGGATCGTTGGATGCCATTTGCGCAGGGCGAAACCACCCTTCTTGACTAGCTGAATTAAATTGTCGCGCAGAGCGAAAGCTTCTTCGAAGGCGGCAGCCACTGACGTTTCATTGTGAAAGATACCGCTGTTATATATGTGAAATCAATTAAAATGGGTATTTAATACCCTAATTTTCGAGGGCGGTATTCACCACCGAAAACATGATTAGGGCAGATAAAAAAAAACAAGTGTTGCTTAGTGAAAAATAGCGGCTATGCCTGGGCAGACTCGCATATCATAGGTATTGTATGTGTTATATCGCGTATCTCAATGGTTCCGAGAGCATTCAACATTTTTTTCATAATTTCAATAATTTTGCTCGGTTTGTTCACGAAGGCCAATGATCAATCACACTTTACAAAATCTCGATTTTTTCCGGTTTCGCGTATCTCATCGTTTTCGAGATAACTCAAAGTTTTTATTTTTGAAATATTTCTTTTGGGGTGCCCGAGGATCATCCCGGTCTGGAACATCCTGAAAATTTAGTCAGTTTTCACATATCTCTACTTTACTATTTTAGTTCGGGGTGCTCGAGGATCCTCATAAAACCGTGAAAATTGCTTCAGTTTTCGCGTATCTCTTTCCGTTTTTGATTCCGAATTTTGATTATTGCGTTGAAGTTTTAAAATATTTTTATTGAGTTAGTTTGAGTTGGTCGAAAACATACTTCCTCTGCAAAAACCTTAAAATTTTGATCGTATCTGTGAACCTTTTAGAGATAATTCCAAATTTTGGTGTTTTTTTTTTCAAATTTGGAAAAATTGTTTACTTGTTTAGGTCTGGCTGGTCGAGGATCATTTACCTTAAAAAAAAAACCCTGAAAATTTTGTTAGTTTTCGCGTATCTCTCACCGTTTTCAAGATAACTCAACATTTTGATTTTGTTTTAAATTTTGAAAACACTTTCTTCCCTTTCCTCTATGTTTAGAGTAACCCATAATGAATTATAACTAACTCGTCTTAAACATTTTTTATTTTATTCATAATTTTTAACTATTTTATTAATTCTTGATAATAATTAATTAATTTAGAAATGTTGAATTTTTGAAATTTGCACCTACTTGAATTATCGAGTTGTCGAATCGTTTTTACATTATCGACTTATCGAATCTTGCTTTCAATTCTCGACAGCTGATTGGCCGATTCTACTGTGACCTGCTGTGACTTACATTTCATTATGTCAATGCCTAGCTGAATTGACCAATAGGATTTAGGGACTACGCATGAAGTTAGCCGAAATGCCCCGGGTGCCAAGCAGCAAGGGGTGCCAATAAGGGGCAATAAGGGGTGAGCAGGGCGCATCTACGGTTGGGGGGCTCGCTTTTAAAAAAAAAAAAAAAAAAAAAAAAAAAAGGTCATCGAAGTAGGAGGTGCCTGAACCAAATTTAAATGCGAGGTCATAGCACATCCAATTTTTTTGCTACATTCGATTTAGGGGCTCAAAAATAGTGTGCAAAACAATTTTATGGTAAAAAATCAAAATTTTCAAAAAAATGTGATGCATTTCCAATTCTTTCACTTTATTTAATGAAATATGGTAACTAAATATAATATCAGTCCATATCAATAATAAAACAAAAAATAATTTATTTTTACATGTGTCGGGCATTGTATTCTTGTACAGCTTTTAGTAAGTTACTTGGGTAATGAGGGTGTTTGCTCGAAACTTCATATTTAGCACAGGTCGGTTTAAAATCCGAATGGAAAGATTCCATGGCTTCTTCACTGTAATATCCAAGGCTTTTTTCCACTTCACAACAAAAATCAGGGACAAAAAAACCGCTCGAACTTTAGGTGTAATTAAAATTTCCAAATCACAGTAACTTCGCTTAAACTCAGATATGCAATCTACGTATTTCGGGTGTAATGTTGAAGAAAAACAAGAACTATGAACTTGCATTTAAAGTTGGTTCAGGCACACCGTGGGAGCCGATGGAAAAGCCGCCCCGGGTGCCAACCCATGCTACCGAGTTCTCCAGAAAAACTAAATAAGTCGACTTAGGTGTTTTTCTAGAGAATGACTTCATTTAAGTATTTTTCAATTACAAATATATAAAATTGAATAAATTTCAATTTTGAACTTCAAAATTATACAATTTTTTTTTCAATATTGAACTATTCTAAAAGAGGCATTCGAAATTGCATCATTTTCTATTGTACACATAGAATATTAAAGAGTCTTCAATTGCAAATATTCAAAATTAAAGAATTTTAATTCCGAAATCGTTCAAATGAAAGAATTTTGATTCTTCAAAATTGAGCTATACCAAAATCGCGTTTAAAGTAGGGGAAAGTTGCCTATGGCGAGCCCCCTCCTAAGACGGGACACCCTTAATATTTTTGTACGAAAGCATTATAGTCATCACTCACGCATGCCAATACGTGTTCAGCAAAATTCTGGTTATTTTAAAGGTGTTTTTTCCTGCACGGGGAGTAAATTAACAAAAACAGAAAAGAAAAATTATTTTCGTACGTTAGAGAACGAACTTTTACCTGTTTTAAAAGTTGTGATTTAATAACTTCTAATGATTAGAAGGAGTAAGTTATGTTTTTCTTTGATATATAATTTTGTAAACTTTGCAACTGATTCTTACGTTTTCTTAATTCTTATGCTGTTTAATGAAAATATAGAGAAATGTAGGTAAAAGCAGAATCTGCTTTCCTTGTGAGTTTCCGTAGGTCCCGATGGTAATGACCTAACCTCTTTATTGCTTTTACATCATGAATGAGCAAATTTTTAAACCATGTTGCTTTTTCGATTTATATCAGTAAATTCTGGATCTGAGATGAATAATATTCGAAATTTTATAACTTTTCATAAATATTTAGTCCTTGAACTTTGTTTACACTTATTTTCTGTTAGACCTTATTTAACGCTTATTTTACGTTTTATAATGTATTTTACGTAACTAATATGTCATAAACTCAAAGATTATGTTTAAACAAAACGCTGCGAATAAAATTCATCAATATCTAGTGTTTAATTACATAGCTTTTTTTATTTTAAGAAGGGGCCCGTCTTAGGATACCGGGTTGCATAAGACGAGACAAATACATCTTTTTTTCAACATAAAACATCATTGCCTTTTTAACATTTTTTGAACTTTTAAGTGTGTGAGCTTTGTAAAGAAAACATCAAACTATGATACCAATAATGGCTTTTGCTTCTAAAGTTCCTTAAAATAGAAAATTTTCAGAAAATATGGAAGAGGGCTCGTCTTAGGCAACTTTCCCCTACATACCTTCTAAAATATAAATCTTGAAAATTGGATAATTTTCGAATGCGATTTTTCAAAATTCAAGAATTTTCAATTGTAACACTTTAAAATTGCAAAACTTTGGATGGTAAATATGTCAAATAAAAGTGCTTTTTATTTTTTCAATTTACAATAAAAAACTATGCAAGTGTTAAGTTTTACGGAAAAATATTGTGTAATTTTGATGCTTGATATTCGAAATTTCTTCAATTTGGAAAATTCAGATTTGAAAACTTGACTTTTAATCTTCAAAATCATCAAAATTTGAGAATTTTTATTTATATATCTTTATAATTAAAGAGTTTGTAACTTTGAAAATGTACACTTACAAATTACACAAGTTTCAGGTTTTTAAATTAAAAATGCCTAAATTAGGTGATATATATTCGAAATTCCTAAATTTGGAAGATTGAAAATGGAAACGTTGAGTTTTGATCTTTAAAATCAACAAAACTTAAGGATTTTTATAATCAAATTTTTTTCAATATTGAAGAATTTTCAATTGTAAATCTTCAACATTGAATTTAAAAAAACATTCAAGCTAGACCTACTGCCAAAAGATGTTTTAAATTTTATGAGTTTAAAATACAATTAAACAGGTTGGTATTTTTGCTAGTCTATAATGTTTCTACATGTTGTTTGTAAAAATGTATAATATGCGAGTTACAGTTGTTCTTTAGCAGTCGGCAATGGTAGATTTAATAAACCTATGAAGGTCGCGTCGTTCAGAAGATTTTCAGCAGATGGCAGTGAGATGCAAAATTTGAAACTTGCTTGGTCTAGTTTTGTAGAATGAAAGGCTAAGGTAAATGTTCCAGTAATGATGATGCCCCCAATCATCGTGAAGCTTGGTTATAATTCGAATATATTGTTAAAAAATATGTTAAAATAACCATTTGATGATAAAACTTATTTATTTTTGCATTTTATAGTATCAAATCGAATTTTAATTATTTAAAGTCAGATAAAACGCAAAAAAATCGACGTCACGATTACTGGTCATGATTACTGGGACGCTTACGTTGATGCAAGAAATATATTTAGAATAATATATCTCAGTATTTTTAAAATCCTGAATTGTAATTTATGAGTGCGACAGAAAAAATAATAAGACCTTCAAAATAATAAAAAATGAAAAATTGTAATCCTTGATTTAAAAAAAGGCCTTTAATTATGTCTAGTAGAAATAGAAGTTTAGGTTTTTACATATAAATTTAAATTCTCATTTTTCAACGTAAATTTCGTACTTTGAACATTGCACATATGAAATTGCTGGCGCATTAATAATGCAGATTTTCCTAAACAAATATGAAATATTTTCTTCACTGAATTTTAAAGCAGAAAGCATAAAGCAAGATTAAATTTCTTGACAAAAAAAAGAGACGAAGCGCTTCGCTGAGTTCACAAATGTTTTCTTTTTGCTTGGCTCAATTAGCTGTTGCGCAGCTATCGCGGTTTTGCATCCGCACGGGTCTCTGACGTGTCTGAAATAATGGATTTAACGGAAATGGTTAGAAGAACAAAAACATTAAGGCGAGGAAGTGTTAATTGTGACTGTTCTCACGCCTATGAGATCTTGAGTTTATTTCCAGTTTCTATTTCCGCTATTTATAACATACCAAATGATTTTTTTCTCCTTGGTTATTTGTAATTAATACATGATTTGTCGTCTAGAAGATTGGAATACATTTTTCAACGTCTAAAGCAATATCAGCGATGATTCGTAGAAGTCTACAGTGCCAGCAATAAATTATAAAATACACCACCACTAGCTGCATTATCACAATATGCAGATAATCGCACATAAAGCGATATATATATATATATATATATATATCACATCCACCAAGTAAAGCTCTCCACGCTGGTTCATTCGTATCAAAGATCTTTCGTTTCAGGCGTCTCACTCCATGACACTCTTCCATACATTTTCTCATACAAGCTCTTATGTTTCTATGGGTTTTTATATCTTGTTGCCTTAGAGTCTCATTCACAGTCGTTCTTCTTTAATTCTCTCAACTTGATCAATTCATTTCAACATATTTCTTTCACTCTTGTCAAACAGTGTTTCCTCTGAACCACGTTCTTTGAAAATCTTTGATTACTGACTTTGTGCTTTAGCGTTTTAGCGCATACATTGCCAAAGATTATCTTTGACATTGCGCGGGAATTGCATGCCAACCGCATTAACTGTACACTAGGGCGTATCGAAAAAAATAAAGTTGTTTGCGCGAAGTTCTAATAGCAATGAAAACTTTCTTTTGGGAGTCAAAAACACTCCCCTAAAGTTTCATAAAAAAAAAATTCCTTCTGTCTCCGCATCGTAGATGTAGCTAAAAATCACAAAAAACGAAGCACTTCTTGAAATTTAAACAGAATTTTTTTTTTGAGATTTAAATTATCAATAAAAATATTCCAAAGCAAGTCGATTTATACCTGTATAGCGATAATTCTATTAAAATATTTTTTATCCTCCCTAATTGACTTTGAAATTTCAAAAAATCGAAAAAAGTCGACTTTTTCGCTATTTTTTTAGACTCATGGTACATTTCTCGACTATTTGACCATATCATGTGTGATATAAGTTAATCAGAATTTATTTTCGATATGTTACAACAATAATATATAAGGAATGTTGACATTAAAATAATTTTCATTGACTTTGAATTACAAAAAAATATTTAAAAGTGATATATTGCTCTTTATTTGACAATACAATTAATTTTCGGTATATAAATTATCAGAAAAAATAGGTTGAAACAAGTGGATTTGTACTTACATAGAAAAAAATGATTCAAATATTTTTTACCCTACCTAAGTGACCTTGCAATTTCAAAATATCAAAAACATGGGCTTTTTCGCTATTTTCTTAGATTTAAGGCAATTTTTCGACTATTTGACCATGAAATGTCCGATATACGTTAAGAATAATGTATTCTCAATATTTTA
>CAKNXH010061855.1:0-12016 GCA_932178445.1 Andricus quercusramuli | reverse complement strand
GTAGCTACGAGTTACTATTGAGGTTAGTAAATATTATTAAAATTTGCTTTTTGCCTCTCATTGCAAAGTTCACATAGTGAAATCTAGTGTGATTTTTAACAAGAAATACAAACAAGGGTTTCTCAGTGTAGGGAGGTCTCCCCTATGGAAAGTCTACACTTGGAACAATTCTATATAGAAAAAGCATAAAGAATTAAAGTAATTCAAAACACAGGATCAAAAATTCAGCAGTGTTTATCAGGGCGGGTCGAAACTAATAAATTTGGGAATTCGAAATCGTCACTATACGAAAAAGTAGCGTATTGGGATCCCAAAAAATTATAACTATGTAGTTTGGTTACCTGCGGTCAAAAATTTTTTTTTCAATTTCTTGTTTGTGGAGTTTTTAAATTTTCATGAGCTTTAATTTTTTCACATTTAAGAAGGTTAAACAAATCTTCGCTATTTTTTGCGGATATCAATCAATCATTTTATGAAAGGTAATTCGTATTTTAATAAACCCTGTTTGCAGAATAAATTCCTAACACCTGTGTAAATAGGGGAAATTTTTTTCGTGTTCTTGAAAACTTTCCCTATAATAAAAGTGCACTAGGAAAAAAATCGCTAAGATAGATATGAAAATCAAAAATTTGTCACACGAAAGTTTTCAATTATCGGAAAAAATTCTTCTATTACGCTGCATGCTGTTATCGAATCAAAATTAAATATACTTTTTTAAGATTCCAATACGCTACTTCGTCGCATAATGCCGATTTCGGATTCCAGAATTTTTTATTTCCGACCCAACATTGGCATACGAATTTCGATGACTAGAGTTGATCCAACTGTGGCAGTTCCAAGCGACCTTCATTGTGCCGACGTTGGCAGCCGACATTGGCGGCCACAGTTTACCCGATCGTCGGCCCAACTCTGACCCAAAGTCGGACCGACAGTCAGATAGACTCAGCTGAATTGGGTGCTCCGACTGTCGGCGCAATCTTTCATATAAAAACAGGTAACCTCCATTGGTCCAGATCATGATAGTCGCCAATTTGTAGTAAATGATACGCTAGCGAACGTCGGATAGCGGAAAAAGTAACGCTAAACTCGCAGAGCATACGCAGTAACGTCAACATGTGACTTTAGCTTTTACCACAAGTTTAGCGTTTACCACAAGAAACTCGCAGAGCATGCGCAGTAACGTCAATACGTGACTTTAGTGTTTACCACAAGCTACGGAACGCTATGAAAAATCTACCTATTGTCGGTGATCGATAAAATAAGAAATCTACTTTTATACTTCTGTTTATTTTAATTTTATATAGAAGTCACCAAAAATTAGTGGAATACATTTTACATATATTAACAGAGTCACCAAAAATTAACCTAACTCAAATTATTTGTTTATTATGCATAATAATCCTCTTTCCTACATATATTCTCCTATAGATGAAAATTCGTAACCGTCGTTGTAGTCTTATGGAGAAAGTTTTCTTCGTCATCACTTCGTAAGTCATGATTAATCAATATGAAAATATATTGTAATTTTCTGTCGAATTAGTTTTGAAGGTCATTAATGAATGAAATGTATAGAAATGCAATTTCAAAGGGGAAAAAAATATACAATGTAAAAATTATTTGAATGTTTCAATGAGAATAATTGGTAAATGCTTTTCATTTATTAAATATTATCTGATTCTGTTTAAAATTACATTGTCTGGTATTAGTTGAAAGATTAAAGAAATTCAATTTAATAAAATAAAAGACAAAATTTTAAAAAAATATTTATAAAGTGAAAATTATTTTAAAGTTTCAATGAGAACAATTTTTTCATACTTTTTATGTTGTGAACTGATTAATTAAGTATTAGCTGATTAATTTTGTTCATAATATCAAATTACATAATGATTGAAGTTTGAAATTCTTTAATTATGTTACATAAATTGATTATTTACTTTGATATTATGTAATTAAATATTGCTGGCTAAAATTTGTATGATAAAAATTTATTTGTATTTGAAATAGCCTTATTCCAGTTACATAAATGTCACATTGTTTCGGAGGCTGAGAAATTAGCACCTGAATTCAATTTTCAAAATGATATGTACATATGATTTCATTTTTCGTGAAATTAGGTTGAAAGATTATTAATAATTCAAATTTTCATAACAATATAAAGTAAAAATTATTTGAATCTTTCAGTGAAAATAATGATTTGATACATTTCATGCTCTAAACTGATTAATTAATTATTCGCTGATTAATTTTTTTCACAATATTGAATTACATGAAGATTGAATTTTGATTGATTTTAATTAGGTAATATAAATTGATTATTCACTTTAAGGTTATGTAATTGAATCTTGGCTATAATTTTCATGATACATTTTTTTTCATTAAAATTATATAATTTTTTTGAATGACTGCGATGATCTGAAATGATTGTCTGTATTCAGTTTTCAGAAATTATATGTACATATGTTTTAAATTTTGTATAGAATTGTTATAAAAGGTTATTAATCATTTAAATTTAAAGTCATTCAATTGAAAATCTTAAAAATATGAATTAAAAATTAATTAAATATTTCAATGAAAACATTTGTGTATGCTATTCATGTTTTGATTATTGACTCTAGTAGAACTTAATTGTTCTGGAATTTTTCTAAAGTTGATTAATAAATCAAAATATTCAAAAATGAATGCTCAAAATTTAAAAAAAAATATATGAAGTAAAAATAATTTGATTGTTTCGATGAAAATAATTGTTGGAGGGTTTTTATCTTGTGAACTGTTTAATTAATTATTAGCTAATTGATTTTAACCACAATATTAAATTACATAAAGATTGAATTTAAATTGTTTTAAATTCAGAAACATAAATTGATCATTCACTTTCAGGTTATGTAATTGAACTGGGTATAATTTGCATAATGAAAGTTTATTTAGATAGATAAACGTTTATTTTTCAGCCTGCTGGCCTTAAAAAATTGACTTGCTTACACATCCATTTTTTTACAGAATTTCCTTAAAACTAACCCGTAAGAACTAACATCCATCCATTCCTTATCTCTAAGCCGCACGCTCGTATCGCCTTGCCTTCCTCGCTTCGCCTCGCATCGCTCGCATGACCCTACTTTTTCGCATTGCCTCGCTTGCCAACCTCTGTTTTCGCAGCTAATACCTATTACTTATCTACTATTTACAATATTTACATCTTACTGATATCTACTTTCTCTCCTATTTACAATCTTTCCTTCTCCACTCCTCTTCCTCCTTCCTTCTCTTCATCTCCATCTTACCCACCACTCCCTTCACCCATGCTACTGCCCTTTTTTCCCCCTTTTCATGCAACAATGCCTCCATGCTCATCTCACTTCTTTCCACCTCCCCGCACTCCTCCAGCCAGTGCTCCACTCTTGCATGCCCCTTTCCGCACAGTTCACACATCCTCTTCTCTCGAGAGAGCCAAAACCTATTGAAACCCTCCATACAACCACACCTCATCCTCGCTATAAGTTCCTGACTTCCTTTCTCTCCTTTCACACACAAATATTGCGCTCTTGCCCTTGGCATAATCCACACATAGTTCCCGTTAAATCTTGACTCTTTTTCTCTCTTCCCCTTCTGTCTTCTCTCTCTCCATGCTCTTTTGCTTAACCAATTCATAAACCTTCCTTCCTTCCTCGTGCATCCTTCTCACTTCATCCATCTGCAATCCATTCATTCTAAAATACCGTTCCCTCTCCGCCTCCATCTTCCCACCCCCTCCCCTGTTCTCCTTCTCCCACCAACACTCCCTAACCACCCTACTTCCCCCCTCTTCCAAAAATTTCTCAACATATTTACACGCCCGGCTCCCTGCTAGAATTCCTATACTCGTTCTCCCCGTCTCCCTCCTGACAATATAATTAGGCGTGTTCCTTGCCAACCCCAGGGTCCACTTTACATACCTCTCCTGCGTTCTATTTACCTCTTCACTTTCCTTCCACCCCCCCACCTCTACCCCATACAATAGCACACTCATCACTAGTGAATCAAACAATTTCATTCTCCTTCCAAAGTCATCTGCGAATAACTTCATTCCCAACCCCCACACCTGCCTCATCACCACATTTGCCCTCCTCACTCTCTCTTTTATGTGACCATCCACTCCCCCATTCCTTCGAAACACGAAGCCCAGGTACACAAACTCTTTCACCTCCTGTACCTCCTTTCCCTTCCACTTCCACTCCCTCCCTTATCCCTTCCCCCTCCTTTTCTGAACACCATAACCTTGGACTTTTCCGCATTCAGCTCTAACCCCTTTTCATCCAGGTATCTTCTCAACCTCTTCATCATCTCCTTTAAGGCCTCCTCGCTGGTTGCCAGCAACACTATGTCATCTGCATACGCTAGTGACCAAATTCTAACCCCTCCTATCCTTACTCCTCCTACCACCCCGGCCTCCAGCTTACTTTCCATATCCGCAATCGAAATCGCAAAAAGCGTTGGGCTAAGTGGACACCCTTGCCTTAGACCCCTATCCATCCAGAATCCCTCGGAAATCCCCTCCCCTCCTCTTACCTTGTCTTTGGTCTCTTCATATATCTCCCTTACCCTTTCAATTAGGCCTCTCTCTACTACCCTATCCTCCATTGCCTCCCACAACCTCCCCCTATCCACCGATGGAAACGCGGCTTTGAGATCCACAAAAAACGCATACACTCTCGTCCCCTTCTTCGCTAATTCTCTATCCACCACGTGCTGCATCACGTAGATATTGTCGATGGTACTCCTACCCGCCCTAAATCTCGCCTGCGTCTCCGGCAATATTCCTTTCCCCTCGACATCCTTCCGCAGTCTCTCTGTCACTACCATCGCGTATACCTTATACGCCGTATTCATTAGCGTAATCCCTCTATAATTTTCCTGCCTATCTCTATCCCCTTTCTTATACAGTGGCACTATTAGCCCTTCTCTCCACCCTCCTGGGAATCCCTCGCCCCTCCATACTTTCTTCACTACCTCCTTCAGCCTCTCCCTAACCTCTTGTGTACTAAACAGCCATGCTTCGTTCTCTACCCCATCCAGCCCTGCTGCTTTTGACCTTTTCAACTTCCTTATCTGCTTCTCTATCTCTTCGTCATTTAACTCCTCCATCTCTGCTTCCCCCGTTCTTCTACTTCCCCCATCCTTCTTCCTTGAATCCGAGCCCTGGAATGATTCTTTGAAAAACTCTCTCCACTCCTCACTCCCTGTCTTCTCGCTAACCCCCACCCTACGCTTCCTAAACCTATTTATTATCTTCCAGACGTCCCCTTCTGTCTTAACATTTGCTAACTCCTCTTCCAGATCTTTCTCCTTTTCCTGTTCTTTCTTCTTACACACCAATCTAAACCCCTTCCTCATTTCTACGTACTGCTCCCTTCTCGCATTACCCTCTTTCCACTTCTTGTACTTCCTCTTCACCTTCCTCTTCATCTTTTTACATTCCCTATCCCACCACGGCTTCACCATTCCTTTCTTCTTCTTTCTAAATAACTTCTTTTGCACACAACCTTTCACCTTCTCTTTCAGATCCTCCCATATCTCTTCCACCGACTCCCCTCCAAAGCGTACCTTTCCTAGCTCCTCTTGATACCTCTCCACCGCCTCCCTCGTCCAGGTCACCCTCTCCCCTATCGAGACTTCTTCCCTGCCTTGTCTTCCGCCACCCTCACCTCTTATCCACAGACTCAATGGCTGATGGTCTGATTCCACCCTCCCCTCTACTGCGAATTTTTCCGTCTCCTCCCATCCTTGCATATTCATGACCACATAATCTGTCATCGATACCCCCACCTTACTTACATATGTGTATTCTCCCTCTTCGTCCCCATTTGCCATACCATTCGCCACTGCCCACCCTCTATCCTCCATCCAGTCCCTTAGAATCTCCCCCTCCTTATTTATTACATTATCCTTCGATTTCCTCTCGAAGCTCTCCCCTTCCCTGTAAAGTCCCCCTTCGCTCCCCATTCTCGCATTAAAGTCCCCACCCAGTACCATCATACCCTCTTCTCTTTCGCCCAGCAGGTCTTCTACTCTTTCTTTAATTCTTTCCATCCTATCCTTGTTGTACACTGTCACAAACTTACACTTTATCCCTCCTATTTTTATTTCCCTCATTTGCACTCCCTCCCCCTCTTCCTCTCCATGAACTTTTTCCTCTAATCCATCTCTAACCCCGGTTATAATTCCCCCACTGGCCCTTCCTTTCTTCTTCACTCTGACCGCCTCCTGAAGTCTCCACCTATACCCCCTTGGTAGCTTTGGCTCTATTCTATCCCATTCCTTTCTTTCTACCCACGTCTCTACCAGTCCAACAACATCAAATTCCTGGATATACCGCCAGAACTCCTCGTCCTTCTTCTTTACCCCCGCCACGTTCCAGTACAGCACCTTCACTACTCCTCTACCCTGCGTTATCCCCATCCCCCTACTTCCTACGAAACAAATCCCCCTGCACTTCCTTCAACACCTCTCTCTCCTCATCCCACACCCACATCTTCCCGTCTACTCTTATTTTTCTATATCCTACCTTCGCCGATCTCCCTTCTCTCTTCTCCCTCCTCGCCCTGTCATAAAGCATTCTCTGTACATCCCTTTCCTTTCTCGTCAAATCGTGGTCTATGAAAACTCCCGCATCCTGTATCCTACTCTTATTCCGCATTACCCCCAGCTTTTCTTCCCAGCTCTCCAACTCCACAACCGCCACTTCCTTCTCTCTCCTCCCCTCCAACTTAATTTTCCCTACCCTGCCTTTAATCCACCCTATGCTCTGTAGCAGCTCTTCCACGCCCTCCCTTTCTTCTCCACTCTTTAACTTCAACCCTCTTATCACAATATTATTTCTCCTGTCTGCCTTCTCTTTTCTCTCCATTCTCAACTCCATTGCCCTTATCCGTTCCCTATCCGCCCTCTCCTCCTTTCCATTCCTACGCTCTCCTACTTTATCTTTTATCATATTCTCTACCCTTTCCCAAATACCTTTAATCTCACTTCCCCCACCTCCGTCACCTACTTCCATTTCCGTCCTGCCCTCCACCTTCTCAAGTCTCTTTTCCGTCCTTTCCTGCCACAGCCTGATCTCCTCTCCCATCTGCTTTATTTTAACTTCCTTCTCTTTCCTTTCCCTCTCTAACCCCTCTACTCTCTCCCTCATCTCTTTCATCTCCTTTTCCCAATTCTCATCTCTAATTCTCATTTCTTCCCTCATACCTTCCACCTGCTCTTTAGTCCCCTTCACGTCCTTCCTTAGCTCCCTGATCTCGCCTACCAGCATCCCGATAGCCTCCTTCTCTGACAATCCCTCCATTTTTTTGGGGGGGTGACCTACGTGCTCTCACGCTTTTTTTGAATGGACTCTCCAATTCGCTTTTGTCCGGACTCTCTCGGCTGTCTCTCCTCCTCTTCAAGAGATCCTCCCCGTCACTTGTGCTCGACTCTCTCTCCCTTACCTTCTCGCTTCCTTCGTTCCGCCTTCCCCCTCTCCCAGACGCGCTACTCGACCCCGAGCCACGCCTTGTTGTCCGTCGTGGCACGTGGAAAATTTCCTCCCCGTCAACTTCACTAGCAGCACTGACAGCACTCTCACTGCTTACCTCCCGCTCTGCCGCCGGTAACTGGGAATTCTCCATGCAATACCCACCGCGGCCGACAGATGTCTCTGCAGCTTCGCCGCCAAATTTTCCCTTTATTTCCCTTGTTTTTTTTTTTCTTTTTTTTTTTTTTTCTTCTATAACGTACGGCCCCTGCAGACACCCCTTTCTCTCCCTTTACATCCCCTAACTCTGCTATAACCACCCCTGAGCCCTCAAATGCCCAAGACTCCCGACCGCAAGCTCCTCCGACTGCTTGCCAACCTAACCTCACTTTCACTATCTACCTTAATCCCACCTCACTCCCTCGTCAAAAACCACTTTTTATCTCCCTAATCCACCCCACACAACTCTACTCACCTCCTCGGCTTCCACCCTCACACTCCACTCACACCTTCCACACAAATTCAGTAAAATCCCCTCACCACCTGTCACCAAACACGTTCTCACTTCCGCCACCAACATGCAAGTCTCATGAAAGTTTATTTATATTTGAAATAACACCATTTCAATTACATAATTTTTAAAATGATTCTGATGTTGTGAAACGAGTGTCTGCATTCAATTTTCAAAATTATACGTGAATATGTTTTTATTTTTTCTGAAATTTGTTATCTAAGGTAACTAATATATAAAATTTTCAGAAATGATATTGCAAATTTTTTTTAATGTAGAATAAAAATTATTCAAATCTTTGAATGAAAATTATAGAGTTATGTTTTTCATGTCATAAATAGATTAATTAATTATTAGCTGATTATTTTTTTCAACAATTTAGAATTACATGATGAATGAATTTTAATTGCTCCATATTGTGAACTGATTGATTATTTATTAACTGACTTTAATAAAACGTAAATTTTCTGGAATTAATTTTCAGTTAAGTAACATAAATTAATTATTTACTTTAAGGTTATGTAATTGGATATGGGCTATTATTTTTACAATAAAAGTTTATGTTTTCCTCTGTAGCAATTATACAATCTTTTTAAACGTCTGTGACGTTGTGAAATGACTTAACATGACTTAACAGTTTAGTAATAATTAAATTGAAAGTATAGAAATGCAATTTTAAACCATATTTTCATAAATTAAAGTCAAAATTGAAAAAAATGTAAAGCAGAAATTATTTCAATGTTTGAATGAAAATAATAGATTAATGCTTGAATGATTATCAGAATTTAATTTTCAAAGTTAAATATGAATATTAGATATGTTTTAATTTTTTAGAAAATTACTGTAGGAAGTCATTAATCATTCAAATTTTCAGAAATGAAATTTCAAGTTAAATAAAATATAAAGTAAAAATTATTTCAATGTTTCAAGGAAAATAATTGTTTGATACTTTTTATTTTGTGAGCTGATTAATTGATTATTAACTGATTCTTTTAAAACTTTAATTCTCCGGGATTACTTTAAAAAGTCAATAATAAATCGAATTTTCCTAAATGAAAGTTAAAATAAAAAAAAAAGGTATGAATTATTTGTATATTTCAATGAATATTAAAGCTTAAAGCTTCTTATATTATGAAATTATTAATTAATTGTTAGCTGATAATAATACCCTTATTGTAATTACGTAATTTTTCAAATGTGCCTGATTTTGTAAAATGAGTATCTAAATTTAATTTTCAAAACTATATGTAAATGTTTTATTTTTTCTGAAGTAAGTATAAAAGGTTATGAATAAATGAAACTTTGAGAAAGGAAAGTAAAAATTTGCAATAATGTAAAGTAAAAATTATTTGAATATTTCAATGAAAGCTATAGTTTAATGCTTTTTATTTTTTATTTTTGTGACGTTGTGAAATAAGTATCTGAATTCTGCTTCCAATATTATATGTACATATATTTTACTTTTCTATGAAATTAGTTTAAAAGGTTAATATTAATTAGATTTTGCAGGAAAATATAAAGTAAAAATGATTCGAATGTTTCAGTTAGAATAACTGTTTATTGCTTTTTACGTTGTGAAATGAATAATTAACATGTACATATATTTTGATTTTTTCTGGAATTAGCTTTGAAGGTCTATAATAATTTGAATGTATATAAATGCATTTTCAAATGAAAAACATATATACATACAATGTAAAAATCATTTGAATGTTCCAATGAAAATAATTGTTTAATGCTTTTTATGTTGTGAACTGACTAATTATATATGAACTGATTCTATTGAAACGTACAGTTTCTGGGATTACTTTTAAACGATTATTAATAAATTAAGTTTCCAGAAATGAAAGTTCAAATTTAAAGAATTAATAAAGTAAAAATTATTCACTGTTTTAATGAGAATTATAGTTGAATGCTTCTTATTTTGTGAACTGATTAATTAATTATTAGCTGATTTATTTTTTTCACAATATTAAATTACATGAAGATTGAATTTTAATTTTTATCTGTTAAGTATCATAAGTTAATCATTTATTTTAAGGTTACGTAATTAAATATGGTCTATGATTCATACTAAAGGTTGATTTTTTATTCAAAATATCTTCATTACAAATATATAGTTTTTTTAATGTTTGCGATATTGTGAAATGATTATCTGAATTCAATTTTCAAAATTATATGGACATATGTTATAATTTTTTCTGGAATTAGTATAAAAGGTTATCAATGATTCATAATGTCAAAAATGCAATTTTAAAATTCAAAAAGTATATAAATTGAAAATTATTTGAATATTTCAATGAAAATAATGTTAAACATTATTTCATTATTACCTTTTTATGATCATTATACAAATTATTATTAATTGATTATATTAAAACCTAAAATTTCTGGAATTATTTGAAAAGCTTATTAATAAATAATGTACTCATAAATGAAAGTTAAAATAAAAAAATATATAAAGTGCAAATTATTTGAATGTTTTAATGAAAACAATATTTAGATGTTTTCATGCTGTAAATAGTTTAACCAACTGTTAGTCGATTAATTTCGTGAAAAAATTTAAAATAAATGAGGATTAAATTTAAATTGTTTTTTAATCAATTAAAATAAATTGATTATTCACTTTGAGGTTAATAATTGAATGTGGGCTATTATTTTTATAATAAAAGTTTGACTTTTCTTTGGAATACCTCTATTAAAAATATATAATCTTTTTAAATGTTTGTGATGTTGTTAAACAAGTATCTGAATTGAATTTTTGAAATTACATGGGTGTGGGAAGCCCACGCTTGTAGTTATTTACTACAAGAAACTATCCACCTAGAAACGCTACCCGAATCGGGTAGTGTCACGCCTACCCCGAAAGGGAAATGGCTTAATGGAATACATACATACATACGTGTAGATACAGATATTTTAATTTTTCTGAATTAATTTAAAAGGTTATTAATAAATTGAATGTGTAGCAATAAAATTTCAAATTTGAAAAAGGATATAATGTGAAAATTATTTACATTTTCAAATGAAAATAATTTTTCAATGCTTTTTATGTTATCAACTGATTAATTAATTACTTACTTATTCTATCAGAACTTACATTTTTTGGAATAAGTTTGAAAGGTTATTGTTAAATCAAATTTTCATAAATTAGACTTAAAATTCAGAAAAAACATGAAGTAAAAATGATTTGAATATTTTAATGAAAATTATGTTTTAAAGCTTCTTATTTTGTGAGATCATTCATTAATTATCAGCTCATTAATTTCTTTAAAAATATTAAATTAAATAAAGATTAAAATTTAGTTTTTGAAAATTAAGTTTATTTACATTTAAAGTACCTCCATTCTAGTGATGCACGTCGACCGGGACGATCAAGAAATATCTGAATTCGAGACTGTTTCTCGTTTTTCGAAGACAAAGTCTCGTCTCACTTCATATCGTCAAAACGAGGATCTCGTAAATCTATCGAGATCGATCGAAAATTTTCATATCTATTGAATTTCGTCACGATTAGCATTAATGCCGTTGATTACTTCATATTTCACAGTAAATAAATAAAATAAATTGGTTCTGCTCCTCAGAAAGATAATTTAATATGGCAAAGCAGTTTTTTTATGTCATTAAATTTATCCTTTCAATAAATCATTGAAAAATGTATAAGCAAATGAGAATATGTATCACGAAGTATTGGATTTTTGATTCAAATATTTTTTCAGTGAAGAAAGGAGTGTGATAAAACGTATTTAGCCTTACATATGAAAAAAATAGAACTGAGAGGATAAATGCTCATATTTTCAATATTTAATGTACTCTTTAACCAAAAATGGATATTTAAAATGTGATTAATATTAATTTTTTGGACGTGTACAGCACGTAAGTTTCCTGAAAGTCATTTGGATGCATCCTTTCAAGATGACGTTTTACTCCCGTTGTGTTGCCGTCCGTCATTTGTTTTGCTTGGAAAGTAGTTCCTTCCCTAGTGGAAAAATCTTCTGGCGTTGATCAGTCCCAGACTAGAC
>CAKNXH010061854.1:98417-113980 GCA_932178445.1 Andricus quercusramuli | reverse complement strand
TTTAAAGAAACATTGAGTTAAAAAATACTTGGCCGAGATTTTGTAACCAAGATCCAAGTGCATCGATAGCGAAATGAGTTAGAGCACGCGGTAGAATACACAAGTTTAGGTAGTATAGGTAGGGTTCGAATCCTCAGCGAGTTAGATTTTTCAAAGCGTTGAAGCGTGCGACTATATGTGTAAGCAACCGTATTGGCGAATTGTGTACTTAACAACTATAAAAAATGAAGATTATATAACAATAAGTTAGGATATAACTTTTTTATAGTTCAGAAATCGTACCTAATAAGATCCAATTAGAAAGTTCACAATTACCTAATAGAACACCACATAGATCCAGGAACAAAACCCACTTTCGAAAGTAATAGGACCTGATAGAAACCACATCCTCTTATGTTTCTATTCGGCTTCTAATAGACATTTTCCTAGGAAATGCAAACGACATCAGATCCTAATAAGATCCCATTAGAAAGTTTAAAATTACCAAATATGAACCACACAGAAACCGGCTTCAAATCCGATTAGGTTCCACTTACGTTCCGCTTAGAAACCAATAGCTAATACGGTACGAGTGCCGAATAAAGACACATTAGATTCTAATAAGATCCAATTAGAAAGTTCACAATTACCTAATAGAACACCACATAGAACCAGGAACAAAATCCACTTTCGAAAGTAAAAGGACCTGATGGAAGCCACATCCTATTAGGTTTCTATTTGGATTCTAATAGGCATTTTTACTAGGCTGTGCTTGTCTAGTGTGGATTCATGTGATTTTAACAATGACGAGTATAGTGTCTACACTAACGCTTATTATCCAATTTGTCTTCCTTGCAGATTTCAGAATGTCAAATACCAGATTCGATTATACTTTTTATCATCCTAGATAATATTAATAAATATTTTCATATCGGAAACTTGCTTCTTTTTCATGTATTTCGATGTTTTTATAGGTATATCAAATTAGAGCCACCATTTGCCGATTTTCGAAAAACTTGTTTTTTTGGAAAATCTTTATTTAAAAAAAACTTGTTGATGATATGAAAAAATAAATCGAACCATCCGAAAGGTTATTAAATAACCTTTCGAATGACCTATTGTTGGTCGAATTTCGGTTCAGAGAGTCCCGGCAATCCATCGAAACAGAGTTGGTGTATCAAATTCGAGCCCTTTCCTCTAGTAATTTTTTTTAAACTGCATTAGTGAAAATTTAATAACTAATTTGCTTTAATGTCAAGATCTACTAATTATTATTATTCGGTTTTGGCTAAATTTTTGGTGAAAAAATTTCAAAACTACAAGTAGGAAATTCATTTGTGATACATTACCGAAAAATTAAGTAAAACGGGGAAATAGTGACATTTTGCAATAATTTCATAAGATGTTGAATACTTTTTCGATAAAAGTTTGTAGAAACTTCACTAGCAGTTGGGTCAAATAACGAAAATTTGAATTTTACCTAACTGCTAGTAAAATTTCTAAAAATTATTATCGAAAAAATGTTTAACATTCTATGAAATTGTTACAAAATGTCACTATATCCCCGTCTTACTCAACTTTACGGTGATGTTTCAGGAATGATTTTTCTCCTTGTACTAAAACAAATTGTGAAAGGCATTCACTCATAACCTCATTAAATAAATAAATAAGATGAAGATATAACATTGGGAGATTAATTAGAAGAATTTTTCAAGAAATTTTTTATTTTAATTATAAACATCTAAATGCCTACAGACGTTTCTTAGTGCATTAATTCAAGTTTATAAAGTTGGTGTCACTTATGTAATTTACGTGAACCAAAAATTGTAAGCAATTTGTAAAAATTGTAGGGGAATTTAAAAGAGACTACGATTTTATAAAGTTGCGCAATTGTTGCGTAATATTATAATCATTTTTCTCATTTTTTTTTGTCTAGGATCAAGCTCGGATAGGAGTCAATGTAAATTATATATAGCTTATAGTACAAAGAAAAATATTTATTTGTACTTACTGTATAAATTAATTCTAGCCTTTGGTATAGTTGTAAGTTGAGAGTATATTGAAAGAATAGATATAAGAATAATAGATTAAATAATAATATATTCACATATATTCTATGAAGAAAAAAATCTATTAAATAAGTTTGTATGAGCAATTAATTTTATCAATAAGAACAAAAATAACTGTACTCTCTTAACCTTTTAAGTCCTTTTTAAAAGTTAAAGACATTATATACTTTATAATTATCAAAGATAGAAAATTCTATAAACATTGATTATATGTTTAAACAAATTTTTTATTATTATTAAATTAAGTAGTCAGAATTAACAGTTATAACAAATATTTACAAGATATTTTTCTTTAATATCTAGTAAAAAGAGTTCCTTCAAAAGGAAATAAACTTTTTTAGAACGCAGTATGGTAAAGATCAGTAATTATAAATATCCTAATGTATTTATTTCAAAAAATGCAGTCTAAAGAAATGAGAATTAATTGCAATTATGAGATATGCGTAAAATCATTAATTATAATTTTAAATTTTTAACACATAGAGTGTTTTAACTATTAACTAAATGAACTTAATTATTTTACACGCGTACATTAGTATTTACAATTAATTATTGCCTACTTTAGTTTGGATTATTCACTCAAATTTGCAAAAATATTCTATTTTTTCAATGAATAAAAAAGCCAAAATTACTAAAAATACAGAAAATTGTATATTTTATTACGATCCCAACCTACAAATGAGTTGCAATTTTTAACCGCTTCTTGAATTGGCATTTTTTAATCAGACCCCAATTTGCAACTTTGTTACATTTTTGTTAATGAAAACAAAAAAATTAAATGACTACAAATTTTAATATTTGAAATTTCAACAAGTTCCCGATCACTTATTGGGTTGCAAACTCAACACTATATACGTAGCATTACATAAAACAATTGCAACCACTTTGCAAAATTATTAAATTTTTTTTCACTGAGCCATACTTAAAAAAAGATCAAGAATCAACAAAAATATAAAGAATTGCATGTTCCGTATAAATAATGAGGTTGCAAATCGTATGTTTAATTCTAAACAATAACTTAAATCATTATGCAAGTTTGCACCTTTAGTATAATTTTTTCCTAAAAGTTATTAACAAAATTTCAATTAATAAAAAATAAACATGTTCCGGACCTTCAAATTGGTTGCAAATTTAAATTTAGTATTAGACAACTAAATTCTATGTACTACTCCATTTGCAGAAATATTACTTTTTTTTTCGAGCGCTTATTCAATAAAATGTCTTTTTCTAACAAATTTACATGTTCCCGACCTCTGCCGGGGTTGCAAATCGGCATTGTTCATTAGAGAAGTACGTTTTATGTGACTGCAGTTTTAAAAATATTACAATTATTATGAAATTTTACCTTTAAGTCAGCCCTGCTGACTGGCCTAAAATGCCCACTCCTATAGGTGCGTGCGGCTTAAACGCCCATTGGGCGTTTTCGGGTTCGGAGCCTAACATATATAAAACATTTGCTTTTCAAATCATTATATTACATCATCTGTTTCGAGCTGCTATACTGAATTGATTTCGGATAGGACCCGGATAAATCTTTCGCGGCGTCCCATATAGGTCCGAGATAGGCCCGGATAAATCAAAATTTGTCAATATTGAGTTTTGAGTACCGCATATACTCGAGGGGTACATTCAAAATTCGGTGTACACCGTTTGCATGATTTCACTGTGAAATTGCAATGTGACTGCAGTGATTGCACCCTAATAGCACGGACCGTTCCTGGAACGTTCCGCGGCCACCTTCGGAACGTTCCCGGAACGTGTAAATTGTCCGCCGCTTGGGAATGTTCCAGGAACGTTCCACTGGGACCTGAGGGGAAATTTCCGTTATTGTTATTTTTAACAAAAATTATCTCGTGAACCGCAAGAGATAAGTAAAAATGGATGTCATTTTTGAGTTTCGAGTACCGCATATACTACACTATAATATGATATCCGTATCACAAACTGACGTCGGTTTTGACCTATCACTTACGGTGTACGCGATATTTATTGATAATAATAACAATAACGTTAATTTATGTTTGGTACATTCCAGTGGAACGCTCCTGGAATGTTCCCAAGCGTCGAACATTTTACACGTTCCGGGAACGTTCCGTGCTATTAGGGCAAGGTGTAAACAGGGTGATTGCAATAAACTTTGTACATCGATTGCAGGAGTTGTGTACCTCCCGCATATATAGTACACTAATATGATATCCGTATTATAAACTGACATCGATTTTGATCTATCACTTACAGTTTGAGCGATATTTATTGACAATAATAACAATAACGGTAATTCCTGTGTGGAACGTTCTCAAACGACGCCCTGCTGGAAGTAAACGGATTGAAACCTTATCCGTTTTAGTCCGTCATCTATCCATAATTATCCGTTTGAATGCATGTTTATATTCTTCAATCAGTTTGTATCCGTTGAATATCCATCTATCCGTTTGAATAATAATCTTATCCGGTGTAACTATCCATTTTAATCCTTCTGTATCCGTTTTTATACTTATACGTTTCAATCCCTCATTTTTTATCCGCGACTCAATTATTATCTATCCGCCAGCTACATAGATTTGATCTCGTCACCTATCACCTTATCTAAAAAATCTAAAAAATGTATTTTCTTAACGTTCTAATCCATGCATCTCTATCCGCAACCCTATCCTTGACTATCCGAGACCTACTTTGACATTCCTTAATGTCTATCATGGATAGGATACTCATCTGTGCCAATCATTACCTATCCTCATTAATCTGTTCTCGACAAACCATATTGGTTATCCGTGCCAATCCATAATTTCCTACCCGCCACCCTATTCTTTTCTATCCGCGACCTACGTTGATATGCCTTGTTAACTATCACGAAAAGAATACTTATCCGTGCTAATCATTACTTATCTTCTTTAATCCTTTGTCCACAGAAAAATTGGCTATCCGCTCTAATCCATAATTTTCTATCCGTCACCCTATCCTTGTATATTAGGGTGGGTCGAAAATAAATACTTTTGGAATTCGAAATCGCTACAACGCAGAAAAGTAGCGTATTGGGGTCCTAAAAAAGTATAATTAATTTGGAATCGATCGGCATGCAGCTTGGTTACCGCGCTCAAAAAAAAGGTTTCAAAAATTTCTTGTTTGTAGAGTTTTTCAATTTTATTGAGTTTCAATTTTTTTCTATATACCTGGAGGTCAAAAAAGTCTTCTCAATTTTTTTCGGATTTTAATCTATCATTTTCTAAGAGTTAATTCCTATTTAATTTACCATTGTTTTCGGAAATTTTTGTTAACACGTTTACAAATAGGAGGAGAATTATTTGAGGTACATGAAAACTTTTTAGTTACAAAATTGCATTAGAAAAAAAAATCACAAGACCCACGAACCGAAATTGGCAATACAGCGAATTTTTTAAATTTTGATTTTAGTATTTTGTGAACTTATCTTCATAACTTTTAGTTAAACATTTTTGTGAGCATGTGTGGGTTTTTCAAACATAGAAATACACTAGAAAAAAAATCTATAATACCCAGGAATCAAAATTGGCTATACAACAAATTTAAAAAAATGCTATTTTGGTATTTTATGAGCTTATCTTCATAACATGTAGTTGAAATATTTTTGTGAGCATGCATTGGTTTTTTAAACATAGAAATACACTAGACAAAAAATCCACAAGACCCAGGAATCGAAATTAGCAATAGAGCGAATTTTAAAATTTTTGATTTTGGTATTTTATGAACTTATCTTTATAGCTTGTAGTTTAAAAAATTTTCTGTGATATATTTCTAGGCTTAAAAATTCTAAAATTTTCGGTAATTGAATTTTGATTCCTGGGCCTTCTAGATTTTTTTAGTGTATTTCTATGTTTAAAAAACCCATATATGCTCAGAAAAATGTTTAAACGACGAGTTATAAAGATAAGTTCATAAAATACAAAAATTAAAATGTTTAAAATTCGCTCTATTATCAATTTCGATTCCTGGGTCTTGTGGATTCTTTTTATATTATTTTTCTATGTTTAAAAAAACCACACATGCTCACAAAAATGTTTAACTACAAGTTATGAAGATGAGTACATCAAATACCAACATCAAATTTTTTTTGATTCGCTCCATTAATTTTTATTCCTGGGTCTTGGGGATTTTTTTTCTAGTGTATTTCTATGTATAAAAAACCCACACATGCTCACTAAAATGTTTAAACTACAAGTTATAAAGATAAGTTCATCAAATACCAAAATCAAAATTTTTTTAATTCGCTCTATTGCTAATTTCGATTCCTGGGTCTTGTGGATTTTTTTCCTAGTGTATATTTCTCTGTTTAAAAAAACCACACATGCTCACAAAAATGTTTAACTACAAGTTATGAAGATAAGTTCACAAAATATCAAAATCAAATTTTAAAAAATTCGCTATATTGCCAATTTCAATTCCTGGGTATTGGGGATTTTTTTTCTAACGCATTTTTGGCACTATAAAGTTTTCATGTACCTCAAATAATTCTCCTCCTATTTGCAAACGTTTAAAAAAAATTTCCGAAAACAATGGTGATTTTTCTGGTTATATAACACGGATATAATCTTAACCCGCGCCAATCATTACTTATTGTCTTTAATCCGTTCTCCACAATATAAATTAGAACAATTATAAATTGAAACGAATGGGCAATATATTTATATTTCCTATCTGTTTCAATCCATAATTTTCTATCCGGCAACCTATCCTTTTCTATTCGCGACCTACTTAGACTTTCCTTATTATCATGCTCGAATACGATACTTTAAGTGTTAGTCAGTACTTATCCTCGTGAATCTTTTCTCCACAGAAAGAAATGGCTATCCGTTCTAATCCATAATGTTCTATCCGTCAGCCTATCCTTATCTATCCGTGACCTACTTGAATTTTCTCGTTATATGCAACACGGATAGAATCTTAATCTGTGCCAATCATTACCTATCCTCTTTAATCCATTATCCACCAAACATATATTGTTTATCCGTTTAAATCCATGACTATCTATCCGTCACCCTATCCGTTTCTCTCCGCGAGCTACTTTGATTTTTATCATTATGTAACACGGATAGAATATATTAATCCCTGCAAATCATTACTTATCCTTCTTCAATCCTTTCTTCAAAAAACGTATTGACTGTCCGTTATAATTCGTAATTTTCTATCAAATACGACATAGCATTATAGTTTTCACTGCAGATACATACGGATAGAATTTTTTTTTATTCAAACTGATACGCGAGGATAGAATATATTATTAGTTCAATACAGATTCCAAAGGATAGACGCGGATAGAGTATTCCCTCACAACAAAATGATATCCTTGGCATTTCCCTAAGATATCTCGGCAGGGTATGTGATATCCTAAAAAATGTCCGAGGGGCTACTCACTTAGAATTCAAGACTTAAATCAGCGAATTAAAGAGTGAACTTAGTGAGTTCAAAACTGAAATCACTCGCACTCACTGAGCAGTCGGCAAAATACGTCGCCATTTCAACCCATGCGTCGCCTTCTTTCGTATGCATAGAAGGGAGACGAGCTATGCGTTCCTCGCTGAGTACAAAAATGAGCTCACTGAATTCAGAAGCGGAAATCAGTGGAGATCAGGTGAAATCACTGAACTCAGCGTCGTCTGATTTCAGAGTGAATCGCCCCTCGAAAATGTCCCATAAATCTCCCGGAATATCCGTGGCATATTCCAGGGATATCGAGATTTCCGCTCCTGAGGATACCGTGACAGGATATCCTGACGATATTCCGCACGGAATGTCCACAGAATATCCCAATACTATATATAGTAAAATGTCCCAAGAATATCCCGATTTCCATTCAAGAAATAAAAAGGAATATATAAGTACACCAATTTTATTGCTTTTAAGACATTTTTAATGTATATTTTACATGTATTAGGTATATGTATATGAAAGCTCGCTGGAGGTTAGATATATGTATATCCGCGGATATATGTGGCAATGGATAAAACTCCTGAAAAATTTGATATCATTTTTGATGTATGTATGTATGTATACCATTAAGCCATTTCCCTTTCGGGGTAGGCGTGACACTACCCGATTCGGGTAGTGTTTCTAGGTGAATAGTTTCTTGTAGTAAATAACTAAAAGTATGGGCTCACCACACCCACGACGAGCCAACAGCACGCAGTATTCTCGAACGGTAACCCATCCAAGAACTAACCGCGCCCAACACTGCTTAACTTCAGTGATCTAACGAGAACTGATGTTTTCAGCGTGGTATGGCCGTTGGTATGATGTAAATTTGATTAATTTATTTTTTCACTTTTCACATTAACTTTTTATTATTACCTATTTCAAATTTATTTATATTACTATTTGAAAAGCAAACCTTCCATCACGTACTGTTCAGCGATGACTATTTCTGTTTTAACAAATTGCTTTTATTTTTCATTTCACTGAATAACAATTACTATACATTCTATATTACTATACTATACATTCATACATTTTGTGCACTTTTGAGGTCAAGTGGACTGTAATGTAGAAAAAGCCGCATGGCTTGCATGCATGAATTCATTGAAATTGATATACCCATACTAATGTAAGATTTGTTTAGCTTTTTCATGATGTTGCCAAATTTTGATTTAGTTTTATGTTTATCTATTGTACTTAAATCTACACATATACATAAGCATAATAAATATACATATACCTATACAATATTATCTGCATTTAGACACCGAATAAAGAAGTAGAATCATCTCAAAATTGTGACACTTAAAACAATTTTGCAAATGTAGTAAAAGGACGTAAACGGTCAACAACAAGTCACATGTGTTGAAAAAGACAAGACTGAAAAATTATGAAGACGGCTATATATGAATTTTTTATAATATTATAAAAAACTATATAATTAGGATATCTTGGGGACATCCTTGGCATATCCTGCATTTTAAATATGGGACATCGTAAGAATATCCTAGGATGTCCCGAATGATGAAATTTAAGATATCCCGGACTTAAAAAATTGGGACATTAATGGGATATCCTCAGCATATTCTGAGATATCTTTGGATCATTCCAAGGACATCGAGATTTCCGCCACGTAGGATATCATTCGTGATGTCCCAGACATCTCCTGGGATATGCCTGAGATATCGTGGGAGATAACTGGGATATCCCTTGCTGTGAGAGTTACTAGGTGAAGACTGATTGCAAAGGATAGATATGCATATTTTTTCTTGAAGACGGATTTAAACGGATACATATGCAGATAATTGGTACTTGAAGGCGGATTTAAACGGATAGATATGGATATATTATTTCTAGTTGAAGATGGATAAAATCTCCCCGATGGATAAGGATAAAAAAGATGGGACTGAAACAGATAGGGGCGGATTAAATTCCACTTCACGTATTGAAAAGTATTCAAAAGGATGATGGTTTAAAAATCTAACAAAGGATAGAACATGATTGAAAAGGATGCAAAGTGCTCATTCAAACGGGTAAAAAATTTGTACCCGTTTGAATCCGTTTACTTCCAGCAGGGCAAACATTACACCCCTAATAGCACGGAACGTTCCTGGAACGTTCCGCGGGCACCTTCGGAACGTTTGGAACGTTTCAGTGGAACGTTCCTGGAACGTTCCCAAGTGGCGGACATTTTACACCTTCCTGGAACGTTCCTGGAACGTTCCGCTGGAACGTTCCGTGCTATTAGGGACGTGTTCGGTCCGAGAACGTTCCGTGCTATTATTAGTATTATTAGGGAGAATACAGATTTAGCAACGATTCAGAATGGTTCGGATTGGTTCGAAATAATTTCCTTTCCAAAATTTTTGCCACGGATGTTTTCTGTGATGGCATTTTAAGATTTTTAAGTATAATAGCAGATGATCACAGTCAGCTTATCAGGAGATGTTACTTTCTGTTCGGAATCAATTGCTTCATTTTGAATGCATATAGAATTTCAGTATTAAGTTTTTAAATGTTTACGGTGATTTTGAATTTAAAAAAGTTAATTATTACTGAAATTATACAAATATAGGAGTAGAAAACATTTTTGAGTGTTTTTTTTTTCATTTTCTCGCAAGTGTGGATACAAGTTAGTATGAAAAATGTCGGTAAGGTAGGCACTTATAGTCAATATACTTGTTTTGACCGAACGAGTGAATAAAAACAGCAATTCCTGCATCGATCGTAAGAGGCGCTGAAATCGCAAAAAGTGCACGATGCACGATGGACGATAATCGAGAAGTCAGCTGAAAATGCAGTAGAATGTGTGTCAGATCAGATGATCGCCAATATCTCCAAGTGTCCAAGTTCATCCAAGTTCCAAGTTTCTCTTGAAGTTGTCATATTAAAAAGGCTCTAACGTTACCTGTCTAATACCTATCTCTCTTCCTCCTTCGAAGCAGGTGATCGAACTTCCCGGAATGGGAACGCATCGAATTTAAAATTATCCGGAAGGACTCATGTAATTTAGCCAAAATCTCCAATCTCTTCTTATCTTCAAGAATGGCAGAAAATCTGGGAAAACGTCCTTCTAAAGGAATTCTAAAAACATCTAGCAGCTTTGACAACCAAGAGGCACCGAGGTAAATAATAATGCAATCTGTCAAACTACACCTTCAAAACATAGTAATCATAACCTGACACTTCACTACACACATACACACACGCATGTATATATTATATAGCGTTTCCTCGCCATGCGTTAATCGCATTAGGCTATGGCCAAATCGGTTTGTCCTCACTATAGAGGTTATATTTCTACCTGTCGACACTACTTTTATTTCTAAAATTCAATTTATTTACATTCTTACTCTTTTCATATTTCCATCAGGAGGAATTTCCATCTAATATGATAAAATGAAAGAAAACCAAAACATTTGAGTGAAGTCGTGAATGAAAACTGCTATATTATTATAGCTGACCGACCTCTTTTTGGTTGAATCCTATTTTTGTTTCCATATAATATTATTTTCTTATTGCGTCTTTGATTGTCTTAAGCGACACATTGCCTGCAAGGGCCATGAAACGTTAGACAAATTTGAACATTTATTTCTTAAGGAAACTTTCAGAATGTGAGTCATTATGATATAATTGGATGGTCGACTGCAAGTGCTCTTAAAATGTATAAGTAGGGTTTCTTAACACCTTTGAACTTTTCCCACTACGAAATTCTTATTTTTAGTGTTAAGAATTTTTCGATTATTTCTTAATTAAGAGAAAACAACATTTTCTGTTACCTTTCATCAAGTGTCTACACTCTACAATGACACTTTACTTTCAACCACCGCACCCTACTTTTCAAGTTATTTTTAGTTTCTAAGTAAGTAACTATGTATTTCCATAAATGAGCATAAAATTATTAACTATATAATTGCTTATTTAATTTAATGAGAGTATAGTTTATAAAATGTCTGAAATTTACATGAATCAAAAATATAGTTGCTTTAAAACCTAATTGAAATTTTCATTTTGTTTTTAAAACATTTCAAATTTGTATAGAACTTGGTAGAGGTAGAGAATGTAGCAAACGCTTTATAAAAATGTAGGTATGTTTAAATTTAAGAACTTAAAAATGCTTGAACGAGATAGAAAAAGTACTCAATACTTATTTGTTCACAATAATATCACATTTATAAATAAAAATACCGTACCATAAGTTGTGAAGCTTTTGAAAGGCACAATAGAAATAACACTTTAAGTTTTTTATTCTTACACTGCAGATTTTCTCACTGGGAACATCAATCCTACTTCCTAATTTTGTATCTAATAAATATTAAAGATTCGAGCCACTTTACCTTTCCTTCTTGTAGGCAAAATTACATCTTCATAATATTGAATACTCTTAAATACTGGCTTATCTTTAACTCAGATCACGTGCTTCAAGTCGTTATAGGTTAGTTAATTCACTCAATGAAGAACCGATTTTTTAAACTTTAACAACGTATTGCACATACGAAAATAAATAAACTTGTCAGATAGTTTGCTAGAAACATATTTTTTCAAAATTTATCGTATTTTTTTTCTTCTGGGTTTAAAATTGAATTTAACAAGGATTGCTGAGTTTGAATAATACTTTGTACCGATTGGTGAAATCAATTGAAACTATATGCATATTCTTCAGTAAAATTATTTTATAAATAACGCATTTAAGCTTATTTTTATATTGTCCAACTAGTTTACAAATTTTTTAAAACTTCAATTTCTCAAAATTGCTCGATCTGACATGTTTACCATTTCGCTATCTGCGGTGCAAAAAATCAGAAATATAAAAAATCGGTAGAATTTTACAGATGCATTTTCATTTTTGCATAAAAGGGTTTTTATGATTGTTTTGTGGAGTTCAGAACAATGATTGAATATTACAAAAAAGTCTTTATAGAAAACAGAGTTTTTCAAATGGAATTTCCATATTATAAATCGTATACACAAAAAAAGACATTTCTTATTAAAAATGTTTTTCTCAACAAAAAAAACGATTATTTTGCAGTATGATGTAAGCTTTAATGCATTGTAAGCTTAAATGATCGTTATTCAACGTATATAGCGAAAAATTTGATCCAGATTATGCAAATAATATGAATAATAGACGACTGGAATTAAAATACGAATTTTAGCTAACTTGTATGTTAGATTTTTTGATAGTAAACATTTAATGCATAAATTATCGAAAATTTACTTTGAATTTATGTTTGCTTCCATGTAACTTCATTTAAGCTTATAGTGTGTTACCGTTTATAATAAATAGTACAAAAATTGTTGTTTTTTTTTACATTTTTGTCAAGGAATATGTTTTTCACTGTATAAGAGATGGAAATGCCATATGAAATACTTATTTTTGGATAAAGGCTTATTTTTGTTATGGAACAATTGCTTCAACCTCGACAGAAAAATCGTAAAAACACCTTTATGCACAAATTAAAATGCATCTTTAAAATTCTGCCTACTTTTTCTAGTTCTGATTTTTGGCACGAGGTGGCGTATCGCAGTTTTAGAGAGTATAGATATTCAAAATATTTTGTTTTTTTATTCAATTACATTTAAGATGTTTATTTTAAAACTTATCCGTTTTTAATTTAAGGTTTTTTTTCTGAAATTGAGAAGCACATAAGTATTGTGATCAATGTTCGCAGATTATTGCAATTACTTTGAAGTCACCTTACAATTACTAACAATCTTTTTGAATATAAATTATTCGGTACAACAGTTTCTGGAATATTCCTCAAATTCCTAGGAAATTTCTAAAAGAAATTAAATGTAAATAAAAATTAATTGGCAATCCAAACACGTTCTTGAGTGTGTGAAAATTGTTCGAGATAATAGAAAATTGCAACATTTGGTCGATTCGCGAACGTTCAGAAGTTGCTGCTGTCACCCTACATATGTATATGAAAGTCGGAAAAATCAATTTCCCATTAAATAGAGAAGTATTAGGGGAAGGCTAACGGTGGGTGGGAGCTAGAAGCCATTGAATGTAATATATACCTGTGTATAGGTTATCTTTGATCTAAAACGAAAATATTGACGTGAACCGTATTGAAACTTTCAAATTGTGTTGCAGAGCGAATAAAGAAACAAAATGGGACGAAATGAACATCATAGCAACTTTACATCCGGCCGAGAAGGATTATGGCCACATGAAAATCGACGAACCAAAAACCCCATATAATTACGAGGGAGTTAACGATCACGAAATCGATCAGTTGGACTCGAGTGCAGTTGCATCAAAGTATGATATGAAATTCAAAATCATTATTAACGAATAGTTTCTTTCGGTAGTAAAATATGTAATGAGGTATTATTAAATTGAAAAACTTTTATTTATTTTTTTATTCTTTAATGATAAATAATAGATTAAATTATATATATATATATAGTTAAAAGTTTGTCATAAGGACAACCGCAGGAGGATTATATATAAAATATATAAATTCTATAATTGCAATTTATTGCAAAATGTAGTTTAATGATTACATAATCCCAAGGTTATATATATATATATATATAATATATATAACTATAATTCTGAGAAATCATAATTATTCATTATCATATCATTTTAATTAAATTTTGTGCTAATATGTTTTTGATCACGCACTTTTTTTGACTGATATTTGAGGTTGTTCACTTTATTTTTGAAACAAGTAAAACAGTAGAAAGATAGTATTTTCGTAAATTTCGGGATAACATAACGCATAATATGACCGTTTTTGTATTTCTTAGCTCTTTTGGTACTTTCTCTTTCCTTGTCTGCAATATCCTCTTCTTATCTTTCTCCAGTTTTAAAGCTCTAGCTTGATTATCTGTTATGAGTTTCTTAATCTTTAATTATATTTCTATATTTTGAATGTCAGAATGACAGGTTGTAAACATTGCATAATCGATAAATTGATTAATGAATTTTAAATATTTATCACAAACAGCAAACTTCACATATTTAAGTTTCTTATTTTGTTACACCAGCGACCGTTACACCAGCAACACATTTTAAATAATAGATATTAATACGAAAGTACGCATAATTTTTTGGTCGACTTTTGTGAGAATATTTATATTATTGAAAATGAGATATCTATAATTTATTTGATTAATTTCAACTAATTTTGTAAGAAGTCTTGTCCGTTACACTAGTGACATATTTCTTGTACGAAAACACTTTATAATATAAATGAAGAAATAACTTTTAGTCCAGTTAGTGAAGGAGTTTTAAAAAATCCGACGTAGTAGAATTTTTTCACACAGACGTTGGGGATAGCTTTATAAAGATACTGTAAAAAGACCCCAACCATACATGTAGGGCTACGGCCGCCATGATGGAAAGTGTTAAACAATAATATGTTTTTCAAAATAACTAGACAACGGTTGATTCTAGGTCTAATATGATTATGTTAAAAAATGTTCACAATTTTGCAGCATACAAAAAAGGTTCTAACTGTTGTAGACGTATTATCGACGGCTACGCTATAAAAATTGGATTAACTGTACAATTGTGCGATTTCTGAATAAATCAAGTAAAGGATGAAAATATCCCGGTAAAGATCTTTGGAAATATATCAGACGATTTCAACTCGAGCAAATGCATTTACTTGTTGAAAAAAAGACCAGCTCATTCGCATTAAAAATCAGCAGTATAAAATGACCTAAACTTCAGCATACAATCTGATACACTTAAGGGAATGTTCATGAGATAAAAATTCTTTCAATTGTTTCTTTATATTTGTAAAATATATTTTCAAATTTTTAGGTTAGAATAATAATATTGATATTAAATTTTCAAACCATATAGGGGTCATATACAAAATAGATCCTGCCAGGCCGCGGCAAGTTTCGACCTAGGATTTCATTCCGAACCAGTCCGAACTGCTTTGAATTATTTTATTGAAATGCAAAAAATAATATAAATATTGTAGTCTATTATAAAAGTAACTTCTCGTCTAGACGCAGGAGTATTGCAGATAAAAAGTTTTTTTTTTAAATAAGGATATCATTTATTTACGGAGAGTTCCACTATTAAAACTAAAATCGTTTGGA
>CAKNXH010061854.1:70385-96808 GCA_932178445.1 Andricus quercusramuli | reverse complement strand
ATATATATATAACCATGCATAACCTAACCTCTAAATCAGCTATTAGTTTCGTTATAACTATACCATGAGTTTTTGACTCGACCAAAACTCGTCAACCGCAATTTATTGCAAAATGTAGTTTAAACATTTTAAACTTTTAACAATTTTACAAGAGAGATAAACCAAAAAAATGTCAAAGATACTCAAAAACTCAACAGTCATCAGCGGTATTTCTTTTCTTTCTATAATTACAGGGATCATAGCGCAAAAGGAGCTTAAAAAAGAGGAAATAGGGTAATTTTCTCTCGAAAAAGGGGGAAAGTAGGGGAAAGTTTAAACATTTATTTTTACATGTCGAAATGAAAAGAGAATTTTTTTATAACAAATGTTGCTTTTTAACAAATTTTCAATGATTTCTCAATGATTTTTGCCATTAAAGAATTTATTTTCAAAAATTGAATACTTTCAATGTAAATTTAAAACTACTCTCTTCAGTAAAGCGAAGTAAAAATACTGAAATTAATCGAATCGTTTGAGCTAAGAGATAACAATTTGTGGGTCTACATCCAAAATAAGTGAAGAAACAAATTTTTTAATCGGTAAATATCTTCTGTTCTCTTTTTGAAATTTACAATTAAAAATTGTAATAATTCAAAAAAAAATTGCCTCATTAATTTTTTTTTTAATTTACTAAAACATGTTTTTTGGATTGATTCGAACCTTAAATTTCTTCAGTTTGAACCATAGAAACATGTTATTATTTTTTATTCATGGGAAACATTTTTTTCTCGTGGTGTTTATAACGTTCCAAAATCGCAAAAAAGATATGAAATCCCAAAAAGCCTAACTCACGACAAAATTTTTTTTCCGAAAAACCAAAATAAAAAAATATTTCTTCGGTTCAAGGTGAATAAATTTCACGTCCGACATATTCAACTTTTTTTAAAATGTGTGCATATGACTCAATAAAAAAAATTTTTTTTTGCACATTTAAAAAAAACTGTAACTGAGCAAGAAATTAATTTTTAAAATTCGCAATTTAAAATTTTCAAAAAATGAGATCATTTTTGAATAAAATAGTTCAATTGTTGAATTAAGCCATCAGTTCTTCATCAAAAATCGAATAGTTACATTTTCGTTTAAAAAAATTATATTTCAATTGAAAAAACTGAATTTCCGCCCAAATTGTTGAATGTTGAAGCTTGAAAGAAGAATTTTCTACAATGCAGTTGATTTTTCAACACAAAAATATAAAATTTCGATTGTAAGGTTAATTTTCAACCAAAAATTAAAATTTTTAGTTAAGAAGCCTAGTTTTTAACAAACAAAAAAACTTCAACTGAAATGATGCATTTTTAACGAAGTAGTTCAAAATTCGACCAATTAGTTGAATTCTCTACCAAACTATTGAATTTTCCAGAGAAAATTCGAATTTTCTACAAAACAGTTCAATCTTTAATCCGGAAACACGAATTTTCAACAAGAGTTGAGTTTTCAACCAAAAAAGATTTTTTAGTCAATAAAGAAAAAAATTTCAAAATAAAAAACTTCAATTTTGAACCAAAAATGGAATTGCTATATTTTCATTTGAAGAAACTAATTCTCAAATGAAAAAACTAATTTTCTACCAAATTATTGAATTTTTGAGCAAAAAAAAATAACTTTCTACAATATATTCGAATTTTTGCCTCAAAAATATAAGTTTTCAATACAAAAAATAATTTTTAATCAAAAATTGCAATTTAAAGTTTGAAAAAATTAAGTTTTAATAAAGTAGTTTGATTTTCAACCAAAAAGACAGCTTTTCAACAAAATAATTATATTTGTAACCAAATAGTTAAATTTTTAACCAACTTTCCACCAGAAAATATAAATTTTGAACGAAATTTGAACCTGCAACAAAATAGTTGAACTTCCGAATATATTCCATTTTTTAATTAAGTATTTAACTTTGTACATTTAAACTAAAATATGATACTCTTCTAATACTTGTTTAAAAAGTACTATATGAAATTTTTTTTAAGAGCATTTTTTTTATGGTCTGCACTTGCAACGTGTACCTTATTTATTCATAAATAATTTATTTAAATGCTATAATTGCTCTAATGATTATTCAATAATGTGTACAATTTCAAATATCGTATATTTAAAGAAAAAAGGGGAAAAGAGGGAAGTTTTTTGAGAATAGGGGAAAAAAGGAGAATTTCAAGAAAAAAGGGGAAACTAAGAAAAAAAAAGTGGAAGACTGTGCACCCTGTAATTAGAATATGCCTTGAAAAGGACCTGAAATTACAGGTTGAAACATGTCAGCAAAATTTTTTTTGTGACAAACCAATTTTTTAACACCAAAAGAAGCGGAATAGGCCTAAACGAACATTATTTATTTATTTGTAACTATTTTTCAAATTTTCCCGCCGCGCTCGATATTTTTGTAAATATTGATCGATTTTATGACTTACCATACAATTTTTATTTCTTTTTATTTTAAAGCTTACACGCTTTAATGTATTTCAATCTTCAAACCGATCAATTTCCACTGGCCGCTGGAAAGTTATATTGAATTATTTAAGTAATTTTTTGTAATGAAAAAATATCGCAATAATGCTCAAAACTCATTTAATTCTCCACATTTTTCGGAATTTAACGAAAAAACTTGACTACGGTTAGCCATTCTCGAGATATCGTCATTTGAAATCAAGTTTTTACCAAATTGTAACAACGCATGAATTAATAAATATTTTGACCTGGAATTTGGGGTTTGACATGTACTATAAATTTACGAAGTTTCATTCCGATCGGATACTTTGACTCAGAATGTTGAATGTTGAAATATGAATTAATTAATAATGACTTGTATAAAAGACTTTGCTATTGTAAATAATTTTACATGTTTTTAATTTCTTCTCTGGTTAACATAGAAATACAATTGAATTTTCATATATAAAACGTAGCAAATAGTGATACTCAAGATAAAAATTATTAATGATTGAAAATTCCGATGTTAATTCATTTTTAGGATTTGATTACGTCATGCCTGTAGAAGAGATTTTTAAACTGTCGGAGAAAAACAGTAGCTAAATTAAAAATTATATTCAAATATCGTATTTTCATCACACTGTTTCTTATTTTAGCAATCTTTCTTGACGTAGGAAAAATGACCTTGAACTTCCATCTTTACTTGAGATCAACATCCTGGACACCCCTTAACATCTAATTAATCAATTACCTCAAATTTGTTAGTGACTTGCATATTTTATTTTGAGTTTGGATATCATCAGTTGGGATTATGTGACAATTTGACAAACGTTACCCAATTTTAAAATAACCTTCAAAGTAATGTTTTTAATATTTCTAAAAAATCGAGAATTTGCTAATAATTTCTATTACTCAATTATTCAATAAAAAATGCAACACTACAGAAAATTATCTATGGTTCTTCTTTCATTAAAAAATGTTTGCCAGTTTAAAAAGGCAATGAGTCATTTTTTTACATGTAGCAAGCTGTTACTTCATTATTTAATATACAATAAATACAACCTGGAAAAACTTGATTTCATATCCTGGAAAACATGGAAAAGACCTTAAATGTTTATCCTAAGAAGCGCTAAGCACCCTGAAGTTCAATCCGATTGAAATATGAGTTTAATTCGTGCATGCAATCCGAATGAATCAGACTTCAGATTTATTCTGAATCATTCGGATTACACACAAGGATTTAGAATTGAAAAACTGCGTCGGATTGGTTCGGATATAGAATTCGGAATGATTTGAATTGGTTCGGAATGAATTCCTATCCGAAACTTACACCAGGGAGGGTGACGGGAGTTTTACTACTTTCAATGTTGAAGTTGCAAATATACTTTTCGACATTCGATTACAATGTATTACTTCGCTTGCACATATGAAAAGTATTACGTATTTTGTGAATGGCCCCATATATGTATTCCAGAATTTGAATAGTGCATACAAACATTTTGAAAAGACGGTTTTTATTTCCAGACTCGAGAAAAGTTCGAAGCCAAAAATTTTTGAAGAATCGAGTGACGAGGAGGACGAAGAAACCCCAGAAGAAAAAGGTAATACACTCAAAATATTAATTTATTTCCAAAATTAGATTCCAGATTATATTGTTCACTGGCGACATATAGGGTAAGCAGGGATATTGCCGACACCTTTCTAGTGAACGACACTTATGATATGAAAATCCATTCATTAAAATTATGAGAATTTTAAATAAATTCTAGATAAATAATTGTTTTCGTTGTCACCTATAGAATAACAAGTTGTCACTGTAACCATAAGTGATTTTGTTCATTTGAAAGACCTGTGAAACTTAGAAGAAAGGTATTTCTTAACTCGCAATGTTTTCAGAGGTTATATCATTATTCTTAGCAATGCAATTAAATTTAAACATCATTCTAAAACTGAAGTAGATATTTTACATTTGAAATTTTCTTATCGTAAGTTTAAAACTAGCCAACAACACATACATCTGTCAGGGAACGGCACCCAACAGGAGGAAGTTTTTAGGGAGCTATACTTCCTCTTATTATTATTTATATCCATGTTCTTATAATTTTTATATATTTCAGTTCCTAAGAAATTTGTTTCCTCAAATATTTAATATTTAGATGCTGTTTAATTAGTTTTTGCTATTTTAACTTCAAAAATTAAATACTGACATCCAGAATGAATTCGGCGAAGTCGTAAACATCGTGAACTTAACGTAACAACACAATATCGAAGGTATCCCTTTTTGTCAAAAAGACTCATCATTATATAAAATCATGCCCCTTATTGTCTAAAGTAATTAATTTATTATTAAACACATGGCACATTTAATGGGTATGCCCTTCGTTAATTCGCTTTTCGTTTCCGAGTAGTGCGTTTCGGAAGAGCGTTCTGGGTACCCATGGACTGGGAATAAACAGCGTTCTAAAATTGAGTGAAAGTTTAGTAAGCTTAAAAAGTTTAATAATTTTAGTAAGTTTAAAAATCGAAGTTAAATAGTCACGAAAAGTAAACTTAGGACACAATTACTTAACACACTAAACTTGGAAACAAAAAGCGAATTAATGAAGGGCGTATACAATTCATCGTCAATATCACCCAAACTTTTTGTTACATTGAATCTTGAAGACTGGATTAGTATTTTTCGACTAAAATATAATAAATTTGTGGTTAAGGAATAATTGATCATCTACCATTTCCACGTCTCCCGTCATAGTGTCATCCTGTAATTAGAATTTAATTTTAATAATATTGATCTGATTTTCTTCATTGTAAGTTTTAAAGGAGCCTCATTGTCACGTCGGTTTCTTTGAAATGGTTGTAACCAAAGTCTTCTAATCCTAAATAATTTACCATTTACAGAGAAGAGAAAAGCGTTCGAGGCGAAAAGAAAGGGCCACTATCGAGAGTGGGAGGCAGTTCAACTGGCTCGAAAGAAGCTTTTAGAAGAAGACGAGGAGGAAGACGAGGAGGATGACAAGGAAACGTCAAGTGGCGATGACGAAAGGAATTCAAAAACACAGTTCAAGTGCGTGCCATCAAGTGCAAGTGAGAATGAGAATGAAAGAAAGCCCGAATGAGTAAACACCACGAAAGTAAATGTGTTCGAAAGCAGCGTTGCGAATCGTCCATAGAGAGATATTTTTCGAGGAATATCTTTTGACTCGTTTGTGATTCTTTTCGCTCTCTGCCTTCGTTAAGTTTTCGCACTTCCGTAAAGTAATCGTTGCGAAATTTGTGCGCCTGTGAGTTGTGGCTAGTAACGCACATTGACTTATGTTTATTTCATTTGTATCGTTAATGTTTACAAGCAGCTTAAAGTAAGACGCATGTCACCAGGAGGATTTTTGCTATAAAACGACATACAATTAGAATAGCGCTAGCATCGTAATAATGCTATAAGTTTAAACACGTTATCATTTTAGGATGTTAAGCAGAACAAAGGACGTACACGATGATCTTTATTTATCAGCTTCCCAAAACAGCCAACCCCAACTCGCTAATAGAGCTACTCACATACTGTTAATAGATTGCTTTCAGAATTTAATCGAATCAGTTGAAATCAAATGTGAATTGACAAGAGGTGTAATTTTAAGTATTTTATTGTTTTTTTTTTGTAGCTAATCATAGTATATTTTTGTGTTGTAAATACTAAGAGTGCAAAACCCCATCAGAGTATGGCGGAAAAGTATACTTATAGATACAAAATTTTGGTTTTCTATCGTAAATGTTCCATCCATAGAATTTTCTCCTCTGCTTGAGAAATAACATCAGCAGTAGTTACTTTTAATTTATTGACTGGACAGAATCAGACTAAAAGCACAATTCTAGAGTATGTTATAGTGTATTATACTGAATAGTGTAATAATGATGGATAGTTTAATGATGAATAGTATAAGAAATTAATACACATTTTTATGGACAGTGCACTCACGTATCTTTAAATGATGAATGGAACTGCGAAAAAATCGTGTATATCTAAGCTATTTAACCTAAGTTCGCTCCGGTTTTTTACTGTTAATTTGTACAATTGTTGACAGAAAAAACCAGAGAAGAGACCAATCTGGTTCCGGATGTTCGAGATGTCAGACGTGGTGAATCTTTGTACACCACAAGCAAAGCAATTAAAAAAAGTCGCTGTGCCACCGATACCTATTTTTTGTTTAACGAAATATTTAGTTTTCGACGAGATATTGTTTTGATTAATTTACAAATTTAATAAATTATTTTCTCAAATGTTTTCTGGTTAAACCTTCTTGTGTTGTGACTTTTAGAATAGTTCAATGTACCTTTACCATATCTGATGAATGTTTAAATACAAAAAATAATTTAGGAACTTTGAAAGTGTTTATTGATATATATTATAACAAGTACTGACACTGTACATAAATTGTACTTACCATTGCATATAAATATCACATGAATTTTCATAATCAAAATCCGAAGAGTTCACACACATTCATTATTCTTTTTTTGAACTACCTTCACTTTCTTCTTTGTCTTTGCTCGAACTTTCGCTTTCGATAGCTGCATCACTTTCAATATTTTTTACGACTGGAAGTCGATCACCCCATCTACTGACCCTTGCGCACCGGTAAAGGTTCCTGAAATTGATTTGAATTCAGTGTTTATTTTTGTACTCGTATAAATTACACGAATAATGCAGAAGTATTTTAAATTGAGAAGATAAGGCTGCTAAAGTCTAAGAGAAAAATAAGCTGAAAAATTGTTTGAAGTATTTAAAATTAAACTGCAGCAATGTTAATTATAGAACGCCATCTGAGAAGTGAACTGTTAAGTACCTCAAGATAATCAGAGAAATGTTCATGAGAAAAAGCAGTAACTAGGGTAAATGTTCCAATAACTGCGGGTGTCCTAATCACTGCGGTACTCATTTATGAAGATAAAAAAATATAAGTATTGACAAATTTAAGTAAACTGCTATTATATTATCTCATAATTTTTTTAATAATAATGTTATGGTTAATAAACAAACCTCCACTTGAATCATCTTTTTAATTTTGATGCATTCGCATATATAAAACTAAAATCCACAGTGAAACATAAAAATATTGTTATTTCATATGTTAAAAATAATAGTCAAATATAATGAAACTGACGCTTGATAAAACAGTACTTGATACACGAAAGAATAGTAAGGAGTGGTATCACCCTATGTGTTCGGTGAGCAGAGGTGGGACAAGTGACGTCCAATAATTCGTTAATGCTAGCTACGAATGAAAACTCGAATGCTCCCCAGTGCACATGCGCAGAGCTGTTTTCGCAGTCACATGTTATACCCACTCAATATGCTACCTTTTGACATCTCGATGCACATGTAGGCTATGTTCGTTTGTTTATGTTCGTTCAATACAAAAGTTCGAAACTTCAAACGCGTGTTGACATCGTTGGCATGGCAACCGTCAGTGCGCATGTGAACGGGGGAGCATACGAGTTTTCATTCGTAGCTAGCATTAACGAATTATTGGACGTCGCTCGTCCCACTCCCCACTTACAGGGATACTACTCCTTACTATTCCTTCGTGACTTGATAATATGATGAAATACTTTTTCGTTAATAATGGTTTGAAGTTGAAATGTTCACCCAATAGTTCTAAATTTGTGGCGCTCTCGTCGCAACACAACGGACGTATTGAATATTTACAAACTCAAGACGCTCAAGACGTCAAAAATTGATTTTCTTTTATTTAAAGTAACTGGAGTTGTCAAATATCAAATGCAAACCTTTAAATATTGTGCTAATTAAAACTAGAAACATGAAAAATTGAGCAATTTTAAATTAAATGGTCTTCTAATTTAACAGTTCTGGACATAACGTTACAAGAATGTACAAAGTACATTTTTATATATGTCACTTGACGGATTGAACTACTATTTGCTACTATTCCCTGCTTCATTCGGATGAAATTTTCTCATTTTCGAAAGCGAGGAATCAGAATTTGAACAGTAATTTCAAGGCACTATGTGATGCAGAAATGAAGTTTTGAAATAGTCACTAATTTAAAAAAAAAACACTCAAGTTCTTTAAAAAGCCATCATTTCTCCATAATATTTTCTGCCTTCTATTAAATGTTCTTTATTTTAAAAGTTTCATGGTTTGGACTTTTTAAGAAAACCGCTAACTTATTTAATTTTGACCAAGTTCTATTTTTCTTTTCATAACTCGAATTTTCCGTTTCGTTCATTTGTTTTTCTCTTTCTAAATTTTCAACCAGAAAATACAATTCCTATTTCTTGATTTTAAAAGTGATAAAATTACATCCGGATGAAACACGGGACACTAGATTGAACAAATAGTTAATAGCTAGTGTCAAAACGAACAAGGTTTTTTTTAAGTCAATCACTTATACGTGCCTTTCAGACTCTTTAGCCTTTTTATTCTTAATGCTATTCCAGTCTGAACTAGGTATTCAATTTCCTTGTCTTAGTTCAAGAATCAACTTTCAGGTATGAAAGATACCCTTTATCGTAAAAAGTTCTTATGACATATAGATGATATTGCAATCCCAACTACTGTGGCGTTTCTACAGACAAAAAGAGAATTAAAAAAAAGTTATGCTTCGAAAAGCTGGAACTGGAGGGAAGGCATTTATACATTTCGGTTTACTAGTAATAGAAACTTATCTTGACAATACAGTGTTCAATTTAGGGTGGCTCAAAACCACTTTGTTTTAGAGGGCAACGATCCCGCCCATTTTGTTCCAAATCCGAAAAAAGAAAATGCCTAATTTTTGTTTTTTCGATTTTAACTGCTATCGGTTTTGTCTTGAAGTTGCCCATGTAAAATGCATGGGGAAAAATCACTTTTTTGAGTTTTTTAAATAATTTTTCAGGACATATCGTATCGGACATATGGGTTTGACACCCCTAACACACCCCTACGAGTCCCTGAAAACTACCCTTAAAACCAAAAATATCAATTCCTCATAAAAACGACCTTCTGAGCACTGTATTCTCATCTTTTTTACCTACAATTATTGATATTGGTCTAGTGGAATATTTATTAACATTGCTTAATTAATCTTCAATTATTTAAACAAATAGAATTTGTTTGAATAATTTTTTTCGAAAATTTGTTTTTTCCTAAAAATTATTACTATTAGTCTACTGGAATATTTATTTTCAATAATTTATTATTTTTAATTATTTAAACAAATTGAATTTGTTTAAATAATTTCTTTTGAATTTTTTGTGATTGAACTTTATTATTATTTCTTCAGTGGAATGTTTATCAACATTTGTTACATAATTTTCAAAGTTTTGAACAAATTCCATTTCTTTAAATAATTTTTCTTAAACATTTTATTGAATTAACAATTGAAAAATATTTGGAAAATAAATGTATGTTACTTAACGATAATGAACTGCCAGTTCAACGAATTTTTAGACAAAACCTTTTTTAGACAACTGGAATTTGTGTAAATATTTAAAAATCAATTAATCAATGTTGTTGAATGTTGAAAATTGAAAAACAAATTATTAACACAAATTCCAATTGTTTAAATAATTGAAAATTATTGAATTATTGTTGATAAATATTTCACTAGACCAATAGTAATATTTTTTAGGGAAAAAACGAATTTTCGAAAAAAGATTATTTAAACAAATTCCATTTGTTTAAATATTTGAAAATTAATCAATTATTGTTAATAAATCTTCCAGTAGACCAATATAAATAATTTTAGGTAAGAAAAATACGAGAATACAGTACCCAACAGGTGGTTTTTATGGAGAATTGATATTTTTGGTTTTAAGGGTAGTTTTCAGGGACTCTTGGGGGTGTGTTAGGGGTGTCAAACCCATATGTCCGATACATGAAATACTTCGTTGCATAATTCTCTATACGCCTCTATACTTTCCCGTCATATTTTTTTAACCCCTAAAAAATTATTTCAAAAACTGAAAAAAATAATTTTTTCCCATGCATTTTACATGGGAAACTTGAAGTCAAAAGCGGCAGCAGTTAGAATAAAAAAAAAAACGAAAAAATAAAAATTAGGCATTTTATTTTTTTCGGATTTGGAACAAAATGGGGGAGGGGCGGGGGGGATCGTTGCCCTCTAGCATGAACAAAAATTTTGCCATGCATTTTTGAGCCACCCTGTTCATCCAACCTTATTCGTGCGAATGCTTCGATCATATCTTTTAACCTATATTCAACCATAAATAAGGTAATAATGGCAATACTGTAATAATGTTAGTTGCATGAATTTTAGATAATATGAATTTTATATACTGCATAACATTCTAAAAATTGTTGTACATTTAAAAAAATGTTTTATGGTTTATTCTTGAGAGAAAAAAGTATGGAAAACCTGTTCAAACCACTCTGTATCTTGATACGTCACATTCTGAAAACGGTAGGTATTCATTTAGCAGAAATTTCAATTGACCGAAATCTCATTTTTCCGAAAAAACACTAGATTGCAACTAAAATACAACTAAAATCAATGTTTCCAGGGATCTCTAGATTATTCCCAGAAAACTACTAAATTATTACTAATGATTAGGGGTGCTGTGCAAAAAAAATTAAAAAGACCCGCGCGGGCCGGTCGGTTTTTCTTTGCGGGTTGACGGGTTGAATGCGGGTTGGCGGGCTGATCAGCGGACCCGAAATCAACCCGCAGTCAGCCCGCGAACCTGCAATCAAACTCCATTTACAAACTTTACAATAATTATTAGTTAAACAGCAATTAAATAAATTCTACTTAGTTGGGATGACGTTACGCATTTTCACAAGCTTTTATTTGACTTGCTCGGTGGGTATGTGTGTATGCCAGGGTCAAATTTTGCATTCCAATTGTGACACACTTCTGCATATCCAATCAGCATTTATAACCTTTGGAGTTCTAAACTTTGTTGCTCATGCCCTTTTTTGAATGCCAATATTTTTGTTTTAGAAGGAAAAAATGACATCGGATGGACGGACGTTCACCTGACCGAAACTATAAGGTTTTCAACCAGGGCCTACGAAAACCATAAAAAGGGTTTTAGTTTTGAATTGTGTGTTGTCGAGTTGAATCAGAGTCGACGGGCTGAATGCGGGTTGGCGGGTTGAATGAGGGTTGTCAGGTTGAATGAGGGTTGTCGATTTGAATGCGGGTTGGTGGGATGAATGCGGGTTGGCGGAGTTTTCTGTTTGGCGAGATTTCTGTACATTGAAAATTCTGCTAAATGAATACTACCTCAGAAAGTAGCGTTGCAACCAAACCTGTTTGGATGGCTTGGAACACTGGTGAGCTAGGCACTACTCCTGGTGGTACAGTCAAGTAGCAATGCCGCATTTTCCCGCAAAAAAAAAAACTTCAATTTTAAAAACCGAACACTAAAAAAATATGCGAGTACCCCATTTCCCTGGTTTCCGTGTTCTCAACAAGTTATCAGCCATTTTCCAGCCCTAGCAGCGACCATAAGAGAAGTATGTAGTATTTTTTAATTTACCTTCCATGTTTCGAGCGAGTGAAAATGATCTCTTCTAAATTTCCAGAACTACTACACATTCGACAAAATGCGTGTTTCCCTCGCTTTAAAGTTGGCCTAACTAAGCGAGGCCAACCGCCATCTGTTTCTGATCTGGTTCCTGTGTTAAAGGAAAATAATTGAAACTAATGATCCAAGAGATTAGCAGATGTGCGTATTTTAGGAAAATAAAAAGGTTTTTTTTTACCTTTTTTTAATACCACGTATGAATATCGTTCAGTTTGTGTGGTCACATTTCCTATCAGAGGTGAAGAAGTATAGCCTACCTCAAAATTACAAGGAGTATTGTCTGCAGATAATCTCGGACATACTAAATCGTGTGGACACTGAAAAATACAGTCTTGAATTAATTGTATGTAATAAAAAAGATCGTTAAACTCTGAGGCAAGCAATTAATTTAATAGTCATTTAGTATTTAAAATCTGGGAAATAAAAAAAAAATTTGACTCTGCACATGCAAGACTCCACAAGTCAGAAACTTTGAATCTTGAATGATTAGAAGTGAAAGAAGGGTTAATAAACTAGGATCGCTGAAATGTATAACACTCAAATTCGCGCCTTCTAATACCTATGAATGATTTCTCAAAAATCAATATCATTTGAATTATAATACGTATATGCATAGAAATATCTTACTGGAGCAAATGCGTGGGTCACGTCCTTGTTATCTGCTTCACTGGACGAACTTGAAAGGTGTAAGATGAAATCCCTCGCCTCATTCACAAGCTGCTCGGAAGTGGTAACATTCATTAAATTTTGTGACAAAGTATAGAATAATCAGTTTCGGCAAGTAACTACATTTTATACCGTCTAAGTCAGTTACGGCCTATCTTTTTAATGTTGATAACTTAAGTATAATTGATAATCAAACAGGTTTTTAGGACTTACTGAAAATATAAATTAATTCAATTATTTTATTTTTATTCCGAAATTTGATATTCAAAATGCAAAAGAATGTAGAATTTAATTTCGAACTATTCAGAAGTCTTCACATTTTTATTTTACATCAGAAAAAGTAACTTTATTGCCAAAATAATGGACAAAAATTTTATTTTAAGAAAAACTAAAAAGTGAACATTTTTCAACAATTTCGCAGCTTTATTAAAGTCAAGATATACAGTTTTTTAAATTAAAACTGACCTTAGAAGATTCAATTATGATCGCTTTTTATGGGATTCGAGCCTTTTTTCATTTTTTGAAGCCAAAATATGAAATTTTTTACTTTAAACCTCGACACTTTGTAGATTTTCCAAATTTTCGCGGATAAACATTTTTTAGGGAGAAAAATTACTTTTGTTTACGTAAAATAAAAAAATGTAAATATTTGTGAATACGTCGGAATTGATTTCATGTAAATTTTATATTTTCGAATCAGAGTCTTTCTCGATTTTATAATGCACATAAATGTAACATTTTTCTACACAATCAAACTTTGAAAATCAAATTTCGAAATAAAAATGAGAAAATTGAATAAATGTATATGATAAATACGTAATGAAATCCTGTTTAATTATTATATTTAGGAATAAAAATTGTAAAAAGAAGACTCAGTAACAAGGAAATAGTGAAAATGTGAAGTTTAATGTGACTGTAACAGTAATAGTCCGGCGGGTAAGGTAACCAAATATGCATTTTGTTTCACAAACAGAGGCATTTTTTAAAATACATTTGGCTCCCAAGGAATGTTTTTAGGACGCGAGGCAATCGAGAAATTGGAATTATTTACCTAGGTACTATTTTTAAAGTTATGTAAACATATGTTAGACTTGCTAAATAAGACGAATAAATATGAATACCTTTTCAATTGAAGTCAATTGAACTCAACGTCAGGAAACTAAAGTAAGGTACTAATTATGAAAAAGTTTCATGATTGATGTGAAAACAAAGTTTTACAATATTTTCAAACAAACAAAAACTACACGTCTTATTAAAAAATGGTATAAATAAAATTTGTAGATATTTTTGAGATGAACAATTTTATTTGGCAACATTTTTTCGTATCTGGCAGTTAAACCGAAAAATGGAATTTTTCAAGACGTTTTCTACTTTTAATCAAAATTTTCATCATTAAAAAAATTCTGCGTGTTATTAAAAAAAAATGGTCGGTGCATGGAGGGTTTCAATAGGTTGAGGCTCTCACGGGAGAAGAGGATGTGTGAACTGTGTGGAAAGGGGGATGCAAGAGTGGAGCACTGGTTGGAGGAGTGCGTGGAGGTGGAAAGAAGTGAGATAAGCATGGAGATATTGTTGCATGAAAAGGGGGAAGAAAGGGCAGTAACATGGGTGAAGGGAGTGTTGGGTAAGATGGAGATGAAGAGAAGAAAGGAGGAAGAGGAATGGAGACGAAAAGATTGTAAACAGGAGAGAAAGTAGATATAAGTAACATGTAAATATTGTAAATAGTAGATAAATAGTAGGTATTAGAGCGAAAACAGAGGTTGGCAAGCGAGGCAATGCAAAAAAAGTAGGGACATGCGAGCGAGGCGAAGCGAGGAAGGCAAGGCGATAAGAGCGTGCGGCTTAGAGATAAGGAATGGATGGATGTTAGTGTTTAAGGGTTAGTTTTAAGGAAATTCTGTAAAAAATGGATGTGTAAGCAAGTCAATTTTTTAAGGCCAGCAGGCTGAAAAATAAACGCTTATCTATCTATTAAAAAATGGTCTTAAGAAAATTAGTTGATCTTTTTAAGATAAATAATTTTGCTTGATAACATATTTTCGTATCATGCACAGTTTAACCACAAAAATTAAAATTTTCATCTTTAGTGGGATGCCTCCCATATTCAAAACGTTTCTTGAGGGTTCATATATGTAAAAAAATAAAATATCTAGTGACAGGATTTACACAATTCACTCAAAAAATGGTCACTATCCGGCGAACTATAACAGGTTACAGTTTTGATTAAATAACTATAATTTTGAGTAACTTCAACAAAAAATATATAAAAAAATTATTTTGCAGGCTCACATTAAATCCTGCATTAGTTCCTTCTTCGACAATAACCAAATAACTCTTCGTTTTATTCCAAAGTTTCATAACTGTTTCCAATCTTGTTTTGGCATTTGGCAGCTCTATTAAAGTGTATGCGCTCACGACGATATCATAATTAGGCTGAGAATTAAACAAATTTAATAATGAACAGGTAATTTCAAGGTTATAAAACGATGATTTTATGTTTTGAATTTTTATCACTGTAGCTAGAGTAACGTTCAAGTTATTTTACTTTACAATGGAAAGGACTACATGCAAACTTACTTAAATTACAGGGTGTCTAGCGAAATTTCATTTTCAATTTCCCGGACTTTCCCAGAGAAAATTTTATTATTTACTCATTTTTCGCAATATTTATGAAAGAATGGTCAAAATATTGCAACCTAGTATCATATATTAGACAAATAAATGTTATATACTTTACCCTACTCTGAGCAAAAAATGTAATTTCTTTTATTATACAGGCCGACAAAAATGACATCTTTTTTTTACCCAAAGACTCACTATGTGACTCCGAAGGATTTTGGTATCCTAAAGCCGAATCTGTTATCAAAAATTGTCCTATACGTCAGGTTTTTGAGATATTCTTGCACTGTGGCACAATGCAAGGCGAAGAGAAACTGAAATGATTAATGTGCGATATCTCGGAGAAAAAAAATCGGTTCGGGATGATCAAAAATGGAAACGGAAAATAAAAACAGGGATCGCAGCGCAAACGGAGCTCAAAGAAGGGGAAATAGGGTGATTTTCTCACGAAAAAGGGGAAAATAGGGGAAAGATTAAACGTTTATTTGTATAGATCGAAAAGCACAAACAATCGCTTTATGAGAAATGTTATATTTTTAAATAATTTTCAATGATTTTTCAATGATTTCTGCCACTGAAGAATTTATTTTTGTAAAATTGGATATCTTATGTCGTTGGAAATCCATTCACAGTGATATAAAAAAGTTCGAGAAAAAAATTATATTAATTGAATACACAATTTTGATATTTTTAACATAGTTCTCATAAATATTTCATTCCAAGATTTGTAATTTCTTCCTTACTATGATTAATACTTCCAATGTACATTTAAAACCACACTCTTCAGTATTAATCGAATCGTTTGAGCTTAGGGATAACAATTTGTGGTCCGACATCCAAAACAAGTGAAGAAAAAATTTTGAAATCGGTTAATATCTTCTGTTCTCTTTTACAAATTTGCAGTTAGAAATTTTGAAAATTAAGAAAAAATGTTTATTCAACATTTTTTGGAAATGTACAAAAACATGTTTTTTGGATTGATTCGAACCTGAAATTTCTTCAGCTTCAATCAAAGTAACATGTTATTATTTTTTATTTATGGGGAAAATTTTTTTTTTTTGTGTATATAACTTTCTAAAATCGCAGAAAATTTCACAATTCTCAAATCACGAAAAAGTTTTTTTGCGAAAAAGCAAAATAATAAAATGTTTGATTGAAGCTGAATAAATTTTAGGTTAGACATATTCACCTTTTTTTTTAAATGTGTGCATATGACTCGACCAAAAAAAAAACATGTTTTTGCACATTAAAAAAAACATGTCTTTGCACATTTAAAAAAAATTGTTATTGCGCAACAAATTTATTTTTTAATTTCGCAATTTTTTATTATTGTTCTTGTAATTATTATTGTATTGTTATTGTAAAAGCTGTAAATATAAGAAATTCATCATAATTTTTGAACCAATAGGAAATATTTTGAATTTGAAATTAAATTTTACTGATTAAAATTTTGTTTCACTTTTGTCGAATGCCAACCCACAAGTTCTTTTCCCCTCAGCTCCAACGATTTAATTTGTTTTAGCATTTTCACTCCACTCTACTCTTCAGTGCTTTTAAACTCACATTAAAAATTGCTCAAATAATACTTATATAATACTTATTTAAATGCTATAATTGCTTTGATTATTATTCAATAATAGGCACACTTACTAATTTCAGAGAATTTTCCGCGTAATTCAAATATTGTATTTTCAAATATCGTATATTTAAAGAGAAAAGGAGAAAAGGGGAAATTTTTTGAGAATAGGGGAATTTCAAGAAGAAAGGGGAAACTAAAAAAAGGGGAAGACTGTAAAAATATGTACTAAACGATGGCGTTAGCAGTTCTTTGAAAAAAATTGTTCATCGTGTTATAATGCCTCAAATATGGCTAAAACAGTAATTTTTGCACATTTAGGTTAGGATATACCTCAAAAACCTAACGTAGATGTAAAATTTAGACAACGGATTCGTTTTTAGGACACCAAAATCCTTTGGGGTCACATAGTCCGGTCTTTGGGTACAAATTTTATCGGCCTGAATTATCAAAATTACAAATACATACTTTGTTGTTCAGAAAAACATGAAAACAATTTACTGGAAAAATGCATTTTTTCGACTTATTGAATTTTGAATTTTTTACCCTACTTCCCGAATTTCCCTAGTCGCTAGACCATCTGAAATTAGTTGTATTTTAACAATCTCCCGATTTTGAATGATCATGTAAATTAGAATGATCAGAATATAAAGGGTATTGCAAATATAAATAGAGCTATCTTATTGGTATACGTTGAAATAAAAAATATTTCAAATTCATGTCCAGCACTTTACAATTTGAGAAATTAAAAATGCAAATATATACCTTAAACCAAAAAAAAATCGATATACTACAAAAATATTCTTCATTTATTGTTCGTTAAAGGACCCCACGCAAAAAAAATTGTTGCAATTGGGTCGAGTGCTTTTTGGAAATTTTCTCTAGTTATATAAACTACAAAATTTTAACAAAATCTACCGAATGGCCTTTTCAATACATTTTGTGCTGGATTCTTTCGTCTATTGTGAGATACTTTTATAACAAATAACTTTAAATTTATTCTAGTTACAGCAACTTTTTATTTTTTATTTGTATATCCTTACTCTTAACGACATAGGCATAAATTGTCGATAGAAAATTCCATTAAAGCTTGGATGAGCGATTTTCATTATTGTTTCTGATAGATTGTTGATTTCAAGAGAAATATCTACATTCATATACTCCTTAATGTTGTTTGGCCATTGTTCATTAGTTGCCCTGAACATAAAAATTTACCATTAAAATTTACCAGTAAAGTGTAGATAATATATGAAATACTACTGCGAAGTATACACTGTGGATGCATATATTTGTAGTAATTTTATGAGCACTTTGCTTTCTCATCAATCCATGTGTCTTATTACAACGAAAAACTTTTTAAATCACAGTATTGTTATATTTCAGGGTGCATGGATTGCCAAAATGTTGACCATTTTAGACAATAAGATTTTCATAAACAAAAAAATGTCCAAACCGCCTAAATTATTATTATTTTTTTAAATTTAAGACTAAACCAAGAGAGTATGAAAATATAAAACAAAGAGATCAAGGAATGTATTTGTGATGGATATGAATTTTAAAAGTTAAAGTCGCGCGACAGGGCATGCGTCCGATTATTATTTTGATTGTCTCAAGCAATTTTTAAATTAAAATATGAAATTAATATTGTTACAAAATTTTTTATTTCCTAGTATCTATTATCTAAAATAATATAAAAGAAAGGCAAGCGTAATATGTCTGATAATTGATGAAAACTGATATCTTAGCTTTAGAATTAATAAATAACAAAGTGAACTTCCGCTTATTCTAAACATCGCCTACTCGAAAGTTCACCTATTCTAAACCCCCTATACATGCTTATTCGAAATTACGCAGTTTCGTCACCCACCCCACCGCGGCCCCTGTACGGGCTGTACGGTCACGCCCGCGGCAGTGGCTGACCAATTAAAAAAAGAGGCCCGAAGAGCGGGAAGCCTTGAATTGAATATTTTAGCATGACGTCATGGGAATGCAAACAACTTTTTCGAGAAAATATTCTAAACGTAAAAGTAAGTCATAAATGTACGAATAGTAATGTTTCTCAAGAGACGAATGTATTTTTTCATTCATGTTCCATTCTTTTCTCGATTGACGACCTATCAGTGTCACGAAATAAAATAAAATATCAAAAATTTCAGGTTAGTGTATCAGATCGATTTGACCAGAATCGAGTACTCTAACCTCGAATTTCGGACACTGAAAGGTCGTCAATCGACAAAAGAATGAAACGTCACTGAGAAAATACATTCTACACTTGACTAATATTACGATTCCTATTTATGACTTACTTTTACGTCTAGAACATTTTTTCCAAAAAATCGTATGCAGTTGCAGTCCCATGTGGTAACCTTCCTGACAGCTGACATTTCCACCTATCCCAGCATGATACACTTTAAAAATATTAATATTCAGACTTTTATAACTTACTTACTTTAACGTTTAGAATAATTTCTTCAAAAAGTTTTCTGCACTCCTATGTCAAGAACTATATGCTAACCTTTGCTAGACATTTCCACCTATGCTAGCTTGGTCGCGACGTCATGCTAGAAAACTCACTATTCCGCGAAATATTTCAGTGATTCTTCTGATTCTATTATATTGAGTTTTAGGTGGCAAATTGTCGTACGTCAACAAAAACACTGCGTCTTTGTCCGTACGCTGCTGGTGTTTTGCATGCAAGAGTCGCAACCGTCTCTCTCCCCTTGAGCAGAGAAACTGCGTGGGTCAGCAGTTCTAGGAATTACTAAGTTGCGAGTTACTACACTGAGAGTCGGGTGTATTTATCTGTATTATCATTAATAGTATTCATTCATTTGAAATCGACCCGCGTTTTTCAGCACATGCGCAGTTAAAAAAGTTGCTCAGAGCAAGCACAGCTATACAAGGCCGGGGCAGTCAATGAACATCGCTTGGAAAAAATAAACCAGCCTTGAAATAATTGATCGTGTACGTTTCAAGGTCTTTAGAATGGGAGGAAGTTGACAGTATTTTTGTAAAATATGTAAAGACAATCAAACCGTTTCATACTTGTTCAAAAATACCAATGTACGAGGAAAAACACTAGCATAATGTTTGCTCAAAATTATAAGTTTAATTTTTGAAGTCAAATTTTTTTTTTATAACAAATATTTTCGATGAAAAACGTTAACATGCCCTATTCTTGAAGATGTACAATTTTTTTTTCAACTGTTCAAGCATCTTAATATATCTCTCATCATACCCTATTATTGTTCAAATATTGCAAATATATTCTTTGAAATCTAATGATTTTTTATTAACAATAGCAATTTCAAACGAAAAACACTAACAATAAATAACAAAAAATTGTTAAATCTTCTTCTAAATCTATTTTTGTTTTGTTTATATAACAGATTTCCGGTGAACAATTTTAACATAACCTAAAATTGTTCTAAAATTGTAAATCTTCTTTGAAATCTACATCGACATTTTTGGTGTGAAACGCTAAATCTCAAACTGTTTTCAAAATTAGGAGCAGTGAAAAAACGTTAATTGTTGAATAATAATTTTTAATATTTGAAATCTAATAATTCTTGTATTAAAAATACCCATGTTCAATGAAAAACGCTAATATAATCTTAAATTGTTGAACACTGAAAATCTTGATGACTGCCTTCCATGACTAGTATACACGATTTTAATTTTAAGAATATTACTATGTATATTTTTGTTCCTTAGAGGGCTATGTAGCCCTAGGGACTTTTTCAATAAATTGCCATTACAATTAAAATTAGAATTACTATTTTCCAGCGAAAAGCACTAATAGAAAACATATAAAATAATTTCAATAATTCTTTAGATAATTTAAAAGTTTTAATTTACGTAATGCCTATTCGTATACGGCCGGCCGGACGAGTATATATAGTGGCACGATTGGTGAAAATGTTGCCCACCAAGTGCCTGCAATTTAACTGCATAGGAGTAATAAAAAGCACAAATGTTTCACAATTCGTATAAAGTTCTTTAAAATTATTTTTCTTGTTATAAAAGGGATTATTTGTAGATTTAATTTTAAAAATTTTCAATTTAAGACATAAAACAACTTCAAATAATGAAAAACAAATCAGGTTTTCCACAACAATGATAGCGAGATTTTCGATACATATCGTTATACCACTTTTTAGGTGGGAAAATAACTAGAGTAGGGGAGACCACCCTACAGTAGATAATTATTAATTTAAAATACAAATGTATTTAAAATAATGAATTTAATGTAATTAATAGTTAATACATTATACGCGGTGATATATTAAAATTAGAATGGATTATTATACTCATATTTGTGCTTATAATTAATGATTATCTACTGCAGGATGGTCTCTCCTACGCCATTTTTTTTATTTTCAAAAATCTGTGCTCGTAGCGCAAGAAAAGTTCCTTAATAGGTCAACTGATGCCTTTCAAAAACGCGAACAAATATATTATATGCAGTACTGTGTATTCCCTTGAATATACTTGATATAAACAAGGTGAACAGTTTTTTATTTATAAATTAGTATTCGTAGGCCATAAAAGGTCATAGAAGGTTCATCAGTAGAAGTGTGCGGTCGTTATTTGAATTTTGATTACAAATTTGAATAAGCTTGGAACATCGGATGTTTCGAAATAGAAAAAAATTTAACTGTACATCAAACCGGCTTGGTTTCCTCAGATTTCAGATTTCCAAACGTGTTCAAATTTGTATTGAAAATTCGAAAAAAGGACCGCACATCTGAATTCGTCAGATGTCTCGAAAAAGCCTATAAATCTACGATGAAATTTGCATACTACTGTCCTTATAACATTCCTTTATGAGGAAGCGAAAAGAATTAAATCATCTAAAAAACATACAATTTTAGATCCAAACTTTTGAAAAACATTATTTATTAATTTGGTTTAATACTTGCCACATCGTAGTCCCGATTCCAGAACCAAAGTCAAGTACCGTATCTGGTTTGAAATTCTGATCACGGGTGCGAATTTCATCAAAAATCGAATACAATACTGCATAGTCTTGGGAACTTCTTGCAATCATGTATAACAAACTTTTGTGAGCGTCAAAATGTATCGCTTTCCACATATTAGTGTACTTTTTTAAAATTTTTAAAGCCTTTGGGCGACTTTTCTTAGCCAAAGCCTCAATTTCCGCATCTGATAAATTGTCGACCCTTACATTTCTCATAAGATTCTGCTGTATTGTTTCATACTTCTCCCTTGATTCATTTTCTTCTACAGGTACATGGCGACCATGCAGATGATTTTTAAATTGGACACACTCCTCAAATACTGAGGACTTATTTGGAACATCTGCAACATAAAAAATCTAATTCTATTTAGCTAGGAATTTGTTTGTTTCAGGTATCATTTTAAATTAAGAAAGCGTGTTAAAAGACATGGATTTAGCAAGAGAACATTTCCGGGCAATGATTTTTTTTGTGATTTTCGATAACAAACAAATAAATATTTTTCGTTCTAGTTTGCGCTGTCGTCTATAGAAACATCAAATTTACGAAATACATATGCGTAATCCACCTAGTCTACCTAAAATATTGCTATTCACAAAAATTTCGGAGTGCCCCTCGTAAAAATGTACATAACAAAAGTACAAATTTTACTTTAAAACAATTAAAATTAAACTTTGAACTATTACCAGTATAAATATAAATATAAGAAAAAAAATGATATCGAAAAATCATTCTATAAATTGGATTAAAATAAATTTCTAAAAATAAGAATATTTCTTACCTTCCAGAACAATTTGCATAGCTTTTAAAATATGTTCAGGTAAATGGATTACATTTCTTGCAACGGTTCCTGGATGTTTTCGGTGTCTTGCTTCGCTACTTTCAAGCAGAGCATTGAACGATTCGTTTAGCTTAACTGTTGCTTTACTCGAGAACTAAAATTTGAAAAACAATAAATGCACTATAGATCACAAAAAAAATAAAATTATTGTTGATATATTGTTTTACCCATCTGAGCTGACTGAGCGTAAATCTCGTTTTTAATAACATGATGATAGCGAAGTGCGAGTACTTAAACAACACGATTTCAATACAAAATAATTCTTTTTCAATAATAGACTGCGACAACAAGTTTACATAATGCTTATAATATTTGCGCCACGAGCTCTAAAATTGAAATTATTTGTCAACGATGGAACTGTGTCCATATTAATTATTATAAGCTACAAAAAACGTTTGCCGAGAGCACATGTTAATCACACGGCACACCAGGTGACACCAGGCCTATACCACCATGATCTAAAAATACACGGTCTAGCCACGCGCAACTAAAAAAAAGTTAACCAATAGGAAGATTTCTACCACAGGCGGCCATATTTGATAAGTTAGCGCGCGAGAATGCAGTATATTTGAAACGACGTAAATGTCATGACAGAAGATTTCAAGTTAAACATAAAGAAATTGTACAATTTATGAATTAATACCAGTTAATACAATCAGTTTGAAAATAATGCAATTTGTGCCATAGATAATATGAAACATTACAAAATATATAACTTCTAATCCTGGTAACGTAGAAGAAATATGGCTAACATAACCTCTCAATGCACCTGAAGAATTTTACCTTTAATGGCTAATGAAATGATGTATCATTACCGGAAAGGAAAGAAGCCTTTTTTGTTTCGGGTCTCAAAGCACAAAGAAATAAACTCATAATATCGATACCATAGCACGTATCATGGCAATATCAGTTTTTATTATCTGTATATACATGCACGTATATAATCAAAAACATTACCCCTTAGTGTATACAAAATGACACGTTTTTAGATTTTATATATGTATGAAAATTTTACAAGTGAATATATAAATTAATACAGCTTTTTTAATGAAAGGAAATGATCCTCGCTTTCAAAAATGTGAATAAATGAATAAACATTTAGTGAGCACGAGAGTAAGCACGCGATACGAAGTTCTAAAGTTATAATTTCGTGGAGAATATTTCAAATAACGGAAAATTAGTTGTATAGGCGTTTTGCACAGGGGCGTACAATTTTCAATGCTTGCCGTGGGTGCATTTTCCCTAAATACGCCGCTGATAACAAAGATGGCAGCCTGTGGTAGAGCGCGGCTGGGGACGAAATTGGGAGCGCTTAAGGCCAGACCGTGTATTCTTAGATCATGTATACCACTGTGTGTAAAAGAAATGGCGGAATTCAGCGCCACCTACCACCATTTTAGTAACTAAGACTCTGTGAGCATGTATTAGTGCGCATGTATGTATACATTGATGGTTTGAGTGTGTTGAATTAAATTTTTAAGTCAAGATAAATTGAATAATTAATGCAAAATCCACGATCTACTAAACAGAAAATATGTAAAAATGATTTTACGTATCTTTTTCGTACTTTCTGTGTGTTACTTTCAGAATTTCTCATCAATTCTTTAATTTATTTCCGATTAGAAATTTTATTCACACTTTCAAAAAGCAATTCTTGTGAAAGACTCCTCACGCATATTTTGCAAATTGAAATTGATTTGGTATATGCCACTATTTATTCACTCAACTCTGTATTTCTGTTTGAAAAAATTGCAAAAAAAAAAATCTCGTGCGTCCTAAACTATGACCCAAGACAGATTTATGTGTAAACATCGTCGGTAAACGTTGACTGAAATTGAAATCGTACATAAAGCAAATAATAACGCACGCACATGTGGGAGTATAAAAATTTATTTTCTCTTATATATATTGTCGTGCAAAAGGTTCTGGACAGTTATTTTCCAATAGGATAATAATCCTAATCTAACAATGTAACAATAACCCTACTTTAATAATAATAAACTGTAGATTTTCTCTCTATTGACATATCCGGCATATTTGCCCGGATTTGAATGAACAAATAATTATTGTTTGAATAATAAAAACTTATTTACAAAATACTTGGAAACTCGTCCCTTATTAATTAAAAATAATTCTTGTAAAGAAAATCCGAAGGACACCGGTTTTAGTATGAATTTAATAGAGAACTGCTATTTTGCATTTTTTGGGGTCACTTTCTAAGCATAATAACAATTCACAAAAATTTTATAACAAGTAGCTCTTTTCCCCATTTCTTTCTAAATCAAGCTTTTCCCTTTTAAAACCCTATGTTAATTTCAGAGGCTCGGTGGTACGGGTTAACTTCGACAAAAAAAAAAAGAAAACAAGAAAAATGTTAAGTTGATAAACTGTAAATATAAATTAAGTATTTATTTTTAAAATTGAACTGTAGTACGACTCTTAACAATAGAATTATAATAAAATTGATTTTATAAGACGATTCTGAATCTGTTTATAATTGAATAATTTATAGATTTTTACGTTAAAAATTGAACTATTTCAGTTTGAATGCCTTACGTAATTAATTAAATGTATGCATCAGATTGAAACTTCAAAATCTTTTTTTAATTTTCAAAAACATTTCAATTAATATATTCATTATTTTAAAGTTTTCATTGTTTCATTTTTTTTAAGTTTTCATTTGTAAATGACATTTTTCATTTAAGATTTTCAAGAAACAACTTATAATCACTAAATTGTACTGTTTTTAAGTTCAAATTGTTCAAAAATGATATAATTTTCAACACTTAAAAAATTCATTGATTCATTCTTCAAACTATTTTATTTGGGACCGTACTTAAATTACGTAACAGCTTAAGGGGGAGGGAGGGGTCAACAAAATCTGTTGACCCCCGTCCCCCCCCCGGCCCCGCCGCCTCTTCATTCATGTATGTAACTTTCGGAAATTCACTAATTAAATAAGTATCTCGCAGAAATTGTGCAGAAATTTAATATGAATTCAACTTTACGCACCAAAGAAAACTGGTGAGCGAAAAAAGGAACCTAGCCAACAAAAATTTTTTTTTAATTCAGGAAAAAGTCAGGGATTTGGAAAAAAATCTTACAAAAGTCCGAGATTTAAATAACTTTAAATAACTGTCAAACCGAATAGATTTGAAAATTTTCAACTTTTATTTAAAATTATTTTATTCCGCTTATAAAAGATTCTAGGTTCAAAATGTTACAAATGTAATATTCTGGTTTTTGAATATTAATGGTCAGGGAAAATGAAAAAGTGGTTAGGGAAAAATTAGAGAATTTTTAAAATTAAGTTTTGCGGTAATCCTGATATAACATTCTTCTTAGTAATTTATTTGCTTTGTATTTATATTTCTTTTTTTGCCGTTGCTTCTTCCTGAAAATAATCTTTTTAGTTGTAAATTTTATTATTTGTTTGAAAATGCAACAGTTTTGTTCATCAATTAATCTTTTTGCTTGAAAATTCCACTATTTCGTAGAAAATTTACTTTTTGACAGAAATTCATATTTTGGTGTTGAAAAATAAATTTAAATGTTTTTTGGATAAAAATCCAACTATTTTTTGGAAAATGTATATTTTTTATTAAAAAATTCATCTATCTGAGCAGAAAATTAATCTTTTTTTGATAAGAATGCAACTGTTTGGTTGAAAATTCAACTATTTCGTAGAAAATTTATCTTTTGAGAAAAATTCACATTTTGTGTAGAAAAATTAATTTAA
>CAKNXH010061854.1:0-55385 GCA_932178445.1 Andricus quercusramuli | reverse complement strand
GTATGGCCGTCATCTTGGAACGTAACTTACGGTTTTCCATGATTTCTACGTATATTACGTAGAAAAGTATATTATACGTCAAAAACTTCAGAGTTACGCGTAACTGACCAGCCCTGCTTAGTAGCGCTTAGCAGGCGATGATTTGCGCTGTCAAGCAGGGATGTGCAGTTACGCGTAACTGGAGGATTTTGAAGTAAAATACCTAAGTTAAGTATTTTACGTAGAAAACAGGTAAAATACCTAGTAAATTACATGCCAAGATGGCGGACCTGTAGAACTGTGCATAACCTCACATTTTTGAATTTCTGGTATCGGCATTCCTAAAAGGGCGTAAGAGTTTTTTTTTCAATGCCTATATTGTTAATTGAAAAATAATAATGTCAACCAGGAATGTGCAGTTACGCGTAACTGGAAGTTTTTTACGTATAATACCTAAAGGAGGTATTTTGCGTAAAATACCTGGAATATGTAAAATACATGTAGAAAACTTCTGATTGGCTGTCTGATTCGAGGTTTCAATTTCCCGCCTCAGAGGTGGCGCCCTCATATATAGAACAAGACGTAATTTACATCATGTAGAAAACTGATGACGTAAAATACCAGGTAAATTACCGTAGAAAACCAAGTAAATTACTACGAGTATTTTACTTACACATCACTGCTGTCAAGTGTCAAACAGTGTCAAGTTTTGACCAGTTTTGTTTTGACTTTCGTAAATTTTCATAAACTTTAAAAGTGGATTTACCTTGGCAAGTGCTTTTATGTGGCAATCAATCCAAAGGAACCTCCCAGAAGATATAAAATCAGAAAGCAGAGTTTTTGTTTACACTCATTGTAGTCAGTCTACAAAGAAACACTGCATCAAATCCGATGATCGCAGTGAAATTAAGTGATTTTTAATCTAAAGGTTAGATGGGGAAGATGAATCACGCTGTTGAAGCAAACATCAAACAAGCTTTGTCGAAAGTAAGTATCCATTCCTGCCTTTTTATCCCTAATATAATTCTCATCCTTAAGTTTATAGTCTAGATTAAGTTATTTTTATTCTGATGAAATTCCGTCGTGGAAAGTTACTGAATTGACATAGCTCCATTGCTGACCATTGCCTTTATAGCTTTTGTTTCTTATGGCGCTTATTAGTATCAGTTTTCTATTATTTTGAAGCAAATATCAAAAAGCATTAGACATATTCACTTCATAGTCAGCTGACTTCACTTCGTTAACTGCTGAGGGGGAAACAGTGGTTCTACTCGTTCAAATGCATGGGATTTGATCCATTTTTGCCCTATTTTGTTAATATCTTCGTAAAAACTAATTTTTCCGAAATGAATGTATTTGAAAAGTAGTTTCTATTTTTTAATTACTATTCAATGAAATAATAAAATGACAATAATTATTGTTTATCACGAAGATGTAACATGAATAAAGTTTTGTCCCATGCTTCTTCTTTGTTTTTGGCCTTTTGATTCAATCAACAAGCCATGACATAAACAACAAGTTGGACCATTGTTTTCCCCCTCAGTACTCAACGAAGTGAAGTTAGCTGGTGGTTGAAGTGAAAATACCTAATTAGGCATTTTCACTTCATAGTCAGCTAACTTCACTTCGTTAACTGCTGAGGGGGAAAACAATGGATCAAATGCATGGGATTCCCTTCATTTTTGCCCTATTTTGTTAATATCTTCGTAAAAACTAATTTTTTCTGTATAAGTGTACTTGAAAAATAGTTTTTATTTTTAAGAACTATTTAATGAAATAAAATGTTGATAATTATTATTCATTACGAAGGTATTACAAAAATAAAATTTTGTGCCATGCATTTGATCCATTGTTTTCCCCTCAGCACTCAACAAAGTGAAGTTAGCTGGTGGTTGAAGTGAGAATACCTAAATAAAAAATTGGTTTTTCCAAATTTTCATTTTTTTACATCCGAGAGATAAAGTTCTAAAATCAGATAAAATTCCATTTTTGTACTTAGTCACAATCTATTTTCCTGATAACTGAAAAATCATCTGGCTAAATTATTATAAACTGTCTCAAATAGGAATTTTCTAAATTTTGAATACTTTACATATCCAATTAGGCATTTTCACTTCATTGCCAGCTAACTTCACTTCGTCGAGTGCTGGGGAGAAAATGCACCAAATGCATAGGACAAAACTTTGTTTTTCTAATATCTGCGTAATAAATAATAATTATTATGTATCATTTTATTATTTCATTATGTAGTTCTTGAAAAATAAAAACTAATTTCCAAATACATTCATATAGAAAAAATTAGTTTTTAGGAAGATATTAACAAATTAGAGCAAAATGGACCGAATCCCATGTATTTGGTCCATTGTTTTTCCCCTTAGCACTTAAAGAAGTTCAGACACTTCGTTTTCAAATTTCAAAGCATATAATTTCGAACGTTGTTAAATCACTTAATTTTTAATTTGAGCCATTTAAAGTTTATTTATTTGAAAATTACGTTTTTTTAAATGTGAGCATTTTCGTATTAAATTCGAGCGTTTTACATTTCTTGCGCTTTGAAATTTTATATTTAAAAATATGAATTAGTTATTCTACTGCAAATCTGTTAACTAATATATCGTTTTGAATCTATAGCATAAATAAAATGAAATATACCTACTCAAATAATATGAAGGTCACAACTCCAGTTCATCGATTCGATTCTTCTTCACATCCTTATTAATCTTATCACCAACTCTAACTCGTTCGGAAATCAACACTGCTAATCGTATATAAACGCGTAAATTTTTTCAAATATAAATTAATTTAAAATCAAACCTTTACATTATTTATTAGGCATTCAAATTTCACCCTAAACATGACTAAAAATGATCAATAAGTGAAATATATCTTTACAGGCATTTTAAGTCTTCTAGCTAGTGAATGGTTCAAATTTTATTTTTGAAAGATATTAGTATATGTGCTTTAAAATTAAATCGTTTATAAAGTCGTGTTTAAATTAGGTAATTAATCTTTCTTCTCAATTTTGCATGGAAACTCATAATTATTATGCATTCACATAATTATGTTTGCAACACTTACGTCATAGAACCTCTTAACCCTTTAACGGCCACTGTTGCAGCTGAGCAACGTTCACTATTTTCGATTTTTCTAATTTTTAGGCAACAAGCTTAGAATTCCGCAAAATAAATACATGCATTAGATCAAAGTGGATTATCCCGCATCTCTTCAGGTGATTATAAGTTATCGTGTACTCAATAGAAACCGAGAAAATTATAAACATTAAAAAATATTTTTTTTAAATCGGTCAGAAAATGACCATACATCAGTCCAGAATTTTTTCAGAATTTTTATTCAACGGGATCAAGGCTTGGCCGTTAAAGGGTTAAAAATGAGTAATATAATCTTTATCAAATCTGCAAATAAAAAGCATGCCTAGATAGAAATTATACTTAGAGACAAGTCTCGATACCGAGATTAATCAGTACAGTAAATTCTTTATTATTTGTCCTTCAGTATTAAAGACTTCTCGTAGAAAATTGGACTTGAGAGTCCAGGCAGAGAAAATCCTTATTCATAGTGATTACAATTCAGCTAAACCTGACCTGGTATCTAAATAATTTTCTCGGAGTAACTGAAAATTTATAAATATCTTACTAGAATGACATTAAACCCTAAATAAGTTTTGTGTTCAAACTGAAACCTAATATTCTCTCAAAAATCTACTGTTTTGTTGAAAATATTCTAGTTCAAATGTCCGAATATTATTAATTATTATTTTTGTTTAATTTACTGTTTTCAATGTACAATATTTTTAAGAAAATTCATCGTAACAGTTTTCATTGTAAAAATATAATTAATTTTTAGTATCAAAATGCCGAGATCACTCGCAGAGATGTCATTAACGTACTGCAAATCTACAAGGGATTGCAGCACACAATGGAACCTTATGGTAAATTGATACACATTTTGAAAGTTAATCTCTTAAAGCTTAAAACAGAATCTTCATATTTAAGTGTATAAATTTCTTTTTTTTTTAAGTGTTCAACGACGGATCCCGCAAAGAGCTTCTCAACTTGCAAGGAACAATACCTGTGACGTACAAAGGTAACATTTTTTAAATTAATTATATAAGAAATTTATGTTAAAAAATGTCAAATTAAAGTTTTTTTTTGATTAAATACACTCTTTATAATTCAGTCTAAAATCTTTGATCCTCTTATTTTTCAATGTTCTTATCAGCTCATTTTAAATTAATCATCTCGAAAGAAAGCGCATATTTATTCTTTGTGAATTTTAGAATTGACGTTAATTTTGTAGGTATATTGGTCTTCCTTTTATTTATTTAGTGATATTTATTTTTTTCAGGACATGTATACCATATTCCAATAAGTATTTGGCTGATGGACACACATCCAAACAATGCACCAATGTGCTACGTGACACCAACAGCTGACATGAGTATCAAAGTGAGCATGTATGTGGACCATAATGGCAAAATATATTTGCCATATTTGCACGACTGGGTTCCTGTAAGTAGAAATTATTATTTTTGTACCTAAAACCGAAACCAGTTTTGTTATCTTATAGAATTTCTAAGCTCTACATTATGATGATTAAAGAAAATGATTTTTGAAACTGAATACGCACACCAGCCTAAGTTGTACCTTTTTAGGCAACAAGATTTTCTTTTAATTCAAAATCTGATATGATTTAGTTTTAGAGGTCCTCTATTGTAGTTTTATTTTTTAATTAATTTGTGTTTGTTTTTAATTTTTCAATGTCTTGAAAATGCAGGTATTAATTTTCGATATATAGAATTATCTCCTTTTATATTACCATTTCCATCAGTATAGACGGTTAAATGAAATTGTTCAAACTAATTTTTAAGGAAAATAATTGTATCTTACTTGTTTCACATTTTTCTATAATAATGTGCCATAAGGTGTGCCAAATACCAGACACTATAAGTAAATTTAATATTTTTACTATATTTAAGAACAATTGGGAATTATTATTGTTGTTATTACTACTGTAAAAAAGTGTAATATATTTTAAATTATATGTAGTTATTTAACCCACAAGGTGCCCATTTCGGCTTGAAAAGTCGATAAATTTCAAGCATCCTATAAAGAAAATTTTGTAACTCTTCGTGATTCTTATATAAGACGTTAATATCAAAAGGGGACCTTTAAATGTTATCCAAGTCAGTACTCCTTTCACACAGCTCATTTAGACACAGAAAGGCAGAAACAAAACATGTGTGCGTTTAAATTTGACGGATTTTTTTTTTTTTTTTGCTTTATGAAGTGTATCATCATACTTTGCATGTATATTACTGGCATAATTTAACGGTAGCATAGTATTCTGCAGTATGCGAATTAATTTCTTATAAGAAAAAAAAAGTTATCTTTCCAGCACTCCTCGGACCTACTCGGTTTAATCCAAGTGATGATTGTAACTTTCGGCGATCATCCTCCAGTATATGCAAAACCCAGAGATACTCAGCCATCCACGACTCCATATCCCATTCAACGTAAGTCAAGTTAATTTTATTGACTTTGAAGTTAAGTTTGCTTTTAAATTCAGAATATCTCACTTCTGTTGCAATTGCAAAGTTAAAACTATTTTTATTATTTAGAAATATTGCAACTAAATTGTTCCAGAGTGATTTTAGGTCCTTATTTTGTTAAAATCGACCCTTAGGAAAATTAAAGAAAATTGTCTTTTTCAAAACTAATTGAATTCTTTTAGTATTTTATTTTTATTTCAGTATAAAAAAAAAAATTACGATTTCTATTGCATTTCTTGAGAAAAAAATAATAAGTCACAAAAATGTATTTGAATAAAAATTTTCAATGGATCTACAAATTATAGTTCCTTTAATTGAAAAATTTCTTTAAAAGTTAAAATATGAGTTAAATTGTCTCATTGCGACGTTTGATAAGCATCATTAGAAGCGTCAGAAAACTGAGCTTTAACTCAATTTGACAGAATCTTCAATTCTGGACTTTGGCAGGATCCCCTTCCCCCGCGTAACACATATTTTTTGTGTGACCCCTTCCCAACCCCATGGTGTTTAATTTTTAGTTGAAAGTTGTGTTTCTTAAATTTAAAATTGTTCCATTTTTAAAACTGACTTCAACTTTAATATGAATCTTATGAAAAATGGGTATAAAAATAATTTTCCTTTCAAATTAAAAACTTCTTTTTATTTTGAAAATAAGCATTGGCTAAAATTGTTTAACTACTCAGGCATTCAATTTTAAATTATGAAATTATGATAGATTTAAATTTGAAACCATAGGTACTGTATTAATTATTTAAAGTTAAAATTGTTTAAAAAAACCTTTTACATTGTACACTGCGAAATTTTTTTTAATGCTGTGCGACTTATGTTAATAATTTAGAATGTTTCCAATAATTTCATGTGAAACTGTACAATATTCAACATTTGTATTTAAAGTCGTTCAATTCTGAGTGTTTGAAAATCAATTATTAATGGTAAGGGGAAAACTAATAGGGCTTCAATTAGCCTTGTTTTACATGATTTTGATAATTTATTCATTTTAGACCCTGTATTGTAAAAATAAATATCCTCCTTTCCTTATTTTGTATACCACAGGCACAGCCTGCCCTGCAATGTGAAAAGTGAAAACGTCTTAGTGAAAAACTTTAACGATTGCATATAAAAGTTTCGCATTGACAAAAATTGAGATTCGTTGTATGTTTATAATAATTATAATAAATTCCAAATGATTTTACAGCTTATATGCCCTTGCCTGGAGGAGGCTCTGGAGTAGGTGGGGGTCCTTATACTCCATATCCTCCAGCTTCTCAGATGGGAGGAGGTTCAGTTTACCCTCCTCCCTATCCACCGATGTCTGGAGGATATCCTTATCCAGGATACCAACAATCTGGAGTCGCTTCTGGCTATCCACCAAACCAAGGCGGCAGTGGAATGTATCCACCAGCTTATCCGCCAGCAACTCAACCGGTTAGTTTCGATTTTTGAATACTCCTATTTTGTAGTGACAACAGTGCCACTAGTTTTGCTAAAAATATAAAACCTAAAAAAGTTAGTAATGGTTAATGTCATTGAAGTGGTTCAAGTGAATGAGAGTGATGTTTCCGAAGAAAACCTCAAATTTGTGTTAATCCCATGTCAGAATTGTGAATCACTGGCCATACTGATAGAGCAATCCAAGTTGACGTAATTTACGGATGAAAACAAACTTATCTCTGTCTTTGTCTTTTACGCGTGTGTAGACAAAGACAGAGCACGTTTGTTTTCATCCGAGACTAACCTTGCTGACAGAATTACGTCAACTTGTATTGCTCAAATTATCCCATAAACCTAAGTAATTACATTAAGTTTTTAGTGCTCTTTTAATTTCAGAAGGGGGGGAAAAAAATATGCAACAATCTCATTGCTATTCGCTGATACTTCTAATTATTAATGCCGAGCTACAATTAGGGGAGATTCGGGTAGTACGAGCCACTTAAGCTTTTTCATTAATATCTTAACTGAAAGTGTCCAAAATATAAAAATTGAAGTTTAAGTATAAAGTCAATGCTTCTATCACCAACTACAGATAGATTGTATGAGAAAAAAACTTGAAGAAGAAAGCAAGGCGATTGAAATGAGGTCTAAAATAGGTTATTAAAAAATAGTGTCGTGTAGCTCGAGCCACTCCTCAAGAAAAATCTCAATAACTATGAACATACATAAAATTAATCATATAAGGAGAAAATGTTGATGTGTCGCAGTAGAGTGTACCATTTATTCTAAAAACCATATGTGGCCTTTCCTCTACTGATAATTTTGATCAATTTCAGTCACCAACGGTCGGTGGTGGTTCCGGAGGATCGGGTACGATTACAGAGGAGCATATCCGAGTTTCATTGCTCTCAGCAGTAGAAGACAAAATGCGCCGTCGCCTTCGTGAACAATTTTCTCAGTTACAAGCCGAGCTTGAAACGTTGCGTAGGACGCAACAGGAATTGACAAATGGCTCAGCGCGTTTGACTGATCTTTTTGCTAAACTCACCAAGGAGAAGGCTGAACTCGAAAAGAACATTAATATACTCGAAGACAAAGAGTCTGAGTTAGAAAAGGAAATATCCAAACTCTCAGACAATCAAGCCATCGATGTCGATGAAGCAGTCACACCGATTGCGCCTCTTTACAAACAGTAAGTTTCTTGTTCATAGAAATTAAAATATTCGAGAGAATCAACAATTAAAATGCTCGTTCTCGTAAAAAAATCTCTTGATTCTTCTTAATATCAATCTTCAAAATTTTAATTAAAATAAGGAAAGTTAAATATTAAACGTAAAGGGAAATCAAAGCATTGCAAACTTCAAAGCAAAAGAAATAGGCATTCTTTTCATTTTTAATTGTGAATCCTCCAAACATTTCCTCTGATTTAATGTGCCCATTAGTATGAATAATAAAAACTTGCCTAAACTTAAATTAATTTTTTAGAATGCTGAATGCCTTTGCCGAGGAAGCAGCAACCGAAGATGCAATTTATTACTTAGCAGAAGGACTTCGAAGTAGCATAATAGATTTAGACGCATTTTTGAAACAAGTCCGTCAGCTTTCCAGAAGACAATTTATGCTCAGAGCTCTCATGTCGCTCTGTCGACAGAAAGCTGGGCTCGCTGTTTGAATCCTAACCTGAATTTGAAATATTGCATCGCTTTATGGTCTCAGTTAATTATTCTCTATTTTATCATAAAAACTGTATACAGCACAACTGAAAACTGTATATGTAAAATCGCGAAAATATAAAATACTCTATTAGTAAATCAGAAACTCGTTTACCTTATTCTCCTGACTTTGTGTAATGCAATTTGTAATAATCAGAACCGTATTTAGGTCTCAGGCTGCTCTAGGCCTCCCTAAAATTTGCCGACCAGTGAAAAAAACCGTGATTTTTAAAACCAGATTCTCATGTCTCGTATTTATACGTGGGAAAACTACATTCGGAACTGCAATCTCATCAAAAACATCCACATTAATTGATTACGAGTATTGCGAAATAAATGGATTAAACATTACAAATATTACAATTTTAATTTGAGAAGAAAAATAAAAAAAAACTATTCATAAACAAAATGTTTAAATTGTAACAACTTGGTGGGATTGAACGTATCGCTCTAAACGTCACGAAAATTTATTTTAAAGATCCTCTTCTTTCGGTATAACTACCTGCATAATTTCCTTTATCGAAACTATTTATTTTTTAATAAATTCAATCCCGCGAAATTGCTATAATTTAAAAATGTTGTTTATAAATAATTTCTCTACATTTTTTTGTTAAACACACGAGGATAAAAAGACGTTTCACTCCTAAAGATATACGATACTTTATATAACAAAGGTATGATTTACAAGTTTATCACGTCTGACATTTGAGATTGGGTTGATGCGTTCCATAATATTATGCATAATATATCGTACAGGGGCGACAGCAAAGGTCCATACGCGAAGAACTATTATTCTACTCCGCACCACGCCGCACATGCGCATTCGGTGTCCAGTCCTCCTGTCGTATAAACGGCTACTTTTAGTACTGAAAAGACGCTTATAAAACGCGTAAATCATGCCTGCTTTACATAAAAACATTTATTTTCCAATAGTCGTAATTAATTAAGGTTAGTTATTATTTTTTCATCTTACTTCGTCAAATTTGATTTCACAAATTCATTTAGTTGTACGTGGCCAAGTTTTTCCGTATTTCAACACTTTTTTGAGCCTATCCCTGCCGATTAAACAGCACTGAAACGGCACTGGCCAGGACCGTTTCAGTGCTGCTCGTTTAAAGCTACTCAGATTTCAGTTTTAAATGCCTGCAGAAGTTCCCTTTATACCTGCGAATAGGCTACCAAGTAGACCAGCTGAAAGGGATTAAAAATTAAAATTTAGAAATTCAGAATCTACGAGTTTAGATAATTCCAGATATCTAACTTTTTGTTTGAAAAGCTTAAAATTGGAAGAAATATAATGTATCTCGTAAAGGAAATGAGATACGCCAAAACAGACAACATTTTCGAATTCAACTTCAGAATAGTATATTAGTATATAATTTATAATTATATAATATATATCATAAGAAAATTCATAAATTAAAAAAAGTGTTAATAATTTGAAGAAAATTTTAAAAAGGGATTCGGGTTGGTGGCGGCCAACTACTGTAAACCACTCTGCCTGTCCGGTACGTGACTAATACAATAGAACCATTATATGACCGTCGCATCACTCGAGTGCCGTTTAGGTGCCGAAATCAGCACAAACAAGTCACTGAAACGGCACTGGCTGCCCAGTGCCGTTCGAGGTGCCGTTTCATCGGCAGGGATTCAATTTGCTTTAGTTAAAATCTAAAATAAGTTTATAATTGAGAAATGTTTACTATTCGTAATAAGGTTTGTGATTGTTGGGAGGTTATCCCTAACGCTATTGTTCCGCGTGGTCCCTATTTTTAGGGTCTGTCACTCGAAACCTTGCGATCGCGGGTGTCAAGAGGTAGTGGCGTTTGTGTAGTGGCTCGCTCGGTTGCTTGGGCGGTATCGATCCAGCTTTATTCTCTTTTCAGTTCTGTTTCGACTTTTGTGCCGGCTACTCGTGACCTTTTCCTGAGACCAAGTTCAACGCACTGCATTATTTAAAGTGATATTAACTATTGGTTCGAGTTTCGACCCTTGTCTCTCCGCCTGGTTTCGACTCGCTGGGAGTTAGTGAAAAAAGCCAAATTGAGTTCTCAATTCAAATAAGTGTTTCTTGAACACTGTCTAGTGTTTTTGCCTTTTCGAATTATTGTGAAGTGATTTTCCCAACTCGTTCGTCTTCTAGTGTTGTGGGAAGTGACGAGACGGATGATATACGCTTTCAGTAGCGCTGGGATCGATCTTTACGAGAAGGATCGTGGTCATAGCTCCTGGAGCCTACGTCTAACTCAAGTCCCTACTGAAAATTTGCGGTTGCAATTACGACCGCATTTTGAAATATTATAAACCACTAAAAAATTTGCGTTGACTTAATTTTTATTGTCTTGAGGTGTAATTAAATAATCAGAACCGTGAATAATTTATGATATAATTATTTCATAAAATGATATATATGATATTAACTATAATATAATATTTCGAAATGCGACCGCAAATGCTGTTTCTTATACGCGGCCGCAAATTTTTAGTAGGGGTTTACAAAACTATATCTAAATGTTTTTTATGTATATCAAATGTGTGTGAGTTGACTCGTGGATTGGAACTCGGATCATGGTTGAATGGGATTAAGTCAGATTATAATTAAAATAAATTAGTAAAATCTTGACATCCGTTTCGGGGTAAGCGTGACTCAGTCGGTGAGGAAGGGATAGTTGTTAGGAGCGGCAAGGGGGAGGGGGTATAGATACTGCGACGAAGATCGCTGATCTCTAGCGATCACCCCAGACGAAGAGATTCACAAAGTCATCATGTAAAGCTCTCCACTCGGTCCAATTTGTATCCAAGGTCTTTTTTTCAGGCGTCATTCACTCCACTGACACTCTTCCTCATGCAATTTTTATAAACTATTTTTTGCTACACATTTCTGCCCTGGCATACCTTTTTATATAGCTTCCTTCACGTCCATGCATTTTCTCATGCAAGCTCTTGTTTGATTCTCTCGAAATGCCGAAACCATGTCAACGAATTTCTTTCACAAATACGTCAACCAGTGTCTCCTCTACACCGCATTCTTTGAGGATTCTCTCATTACTGAGTTTGTCCATTAGCATTTTATTGCGCAAAATTTCATGCCAATCGCGTTAATTTTACTCTTTATGCTTTTCTTGGTAGGTCCATGGACGCTCGCTACGATACATCATAGTGGCTGCAAATATAGAATTATATATGATTCTTTCAGCTTTAACTGATACATGGTTTTACTTCTGATAATGGATCTCGCTCTACCTTACATCTTACAAAAGTTGATTTTCACTTTTGTAACTTAGCGTTTTTATTTCATTGACTTTAAAGTGACAATACTTCGTTCCCTCGTTGCCCCACGCCAGTTATCATATTGATATACTAACATTTTTACAATACACGCCCGAGCGGCAAAACATACTGATTGACATTAACTACTTACATATATGTATATTCATTTTTCTGTCTTACGGCGAATGTAGACTATTTGTTTCTCTTTGAAACTTTGTTCTAAACAATGTGATCCACGGAAAATACCTTTAGTGTCTCTATCATCGTTGCCAAAAAAATGTTACAATAATTTCCAAACACAATATAGCTAAAATGACTAATTGGAGAACCATTTTAGAGATGTTTTTTTTTAATCCATTTTTTGGCATTGATTGACAATTGTTGTTTTAATTACATGCACATTTTATGTGTTAATATACGATTCTCACTGTTTATTTATTTGGAATATCTTAACAATGAGGCTTGAAAAGGGTCTATTTATGACCAAAACGCCGACAATATATTATTTTTTAAATCAATATTGATTTTTAATTCTGCTTGACCATCATAAGCCATTTATTGGTATGTAATTCTTTAATCTACAAACGGTCGAAACTATAGAAATTTATCTGATAGAATAATGTTTAATTATTGACACGTAAGAACTAAAAATAACACTCAAAAGTAATCGTCTAAATTTTCGATTTCTAGTTTTTAACGGATCACAGAGGCGCTCACGGAGTCCGTCAATCATAAAACTTTGTCGGTGCCTATGTGGTTACCGGAATGTTGTAGCCACGCTAAGTTTTAAAGGATTTGTCCAATCCAGGCCTTTGATACACTTTTTAAGTTACCAAAATGAAGTTCAAGTTCATTAACCAGACATTTCCAACCAAAATATAAAAAAATAGAGCAATTTCAAATTGTTTAAAGGAGTTTTAGAAGTTTTATCAAAGTTTCTGGTGAATAACAAAAAGACTTGCAAATTATTCTGATGACATTTTTAATTTCGATGAAAATTAACAAAGTTATATACTTTTCAACATATGAGTATTTTCAAAAAATAGAAAAAACTATTTTTCTGATGAATTAAAAAATTTTTATTGAAATTTGTACTAGATATCAAATATACTTCGAAACTATCCCAATGAAATTTTTCGATTAGACCAAAATTCAGAATGAGCATTTTCAAAATTTGAAACAAATATTTTTTCAAGAGTTTTAGAAAAACACTGGAAAACGAGGTGTTCACAACTTGACCGATGGAGTGTACACTGACTTTAAGTGATTTCAAGTGAATTTAAGTGACTTCAACGAAAGTGTACACCTAATTTCACGAGTTTTTAACCCCTCGCTGGTAAAATATCCTAATGAAATTTTTTATTTCGATGAAAATTAAAAAAGTTATATGCTTTTAAACATTTTCAAAATTATCAAAAAATAGACAAAACTATTTTTCTGAGTTAAGAAATTTCAATCCAAATTTTTACTAGATATCAAATATACTTCGAATCTATCCCAATACAAATTTTCGATTAGACCGAAATTCAAAAAGTTTGATAATTTTCAAAATTATGCCATTTTCGCAGTAAGTTTTAATCGTTATTTTTAGTTGATTTCAACATGATTTACAAATTATCTTAATGATATTTTTCAATTGGACACAAATTTAAAAGGTTCTAGATAATTAATCTCCTTAATTTTTTTCGGATTTTAATCTATCATTTTCTAGGAGATAATTTATATTTAATTTACTATTATTTTTGGACATTTTTTTAACACGTTTGCAAATAGGAGGAAAATTATTTGAGGTACATGAAAACTTTTAAGTGACAAAAATGCATTAGAAAAAAATCCCCGAATCCCAGGAGTCAAAATTGGCAATATAGCGAATTTTGAATATTTTTATTTTGGTATTTTTTGAACTTATCTTCATAACTTGTAGTTTTAACATTTTTCCAATTTTCAATTTCCAATTTCAATTCCTGAGCCTTGTCAATTTTTTTCCTAGTGTATTTCTATGTTTAAAAAGACCACACATGCTCACAAAAATGTTTAAACTGCAAGTTATGAAGATGAGTTCATTAAATACCAAAATAATTTTTTTTTTAAATTCGCTGTATTGCCAATTTCGATTTTCTTTCTAGTGAATTTCTATGTTTAAAAACCCACACATGCTCACAAAAAGGTTTAAACTACAAGTTATGAAGATAAGTTCAATGAATACCAAAATCAAAATTTTAAAAATTCTCTGTATTGCCAATTTTGACTCCTGGGATTCGGGGATTTTTTTTTAATGCATTTTTGTCACTCAAAAGTTTTCATTTACCTTAAATAATTGTCCTCCTATTTGCAAACGTGTTAAAGAAAATGTCCGAAAATAATGGTAAATTAAAGATGAATTATCTCCCAGTAAATGATAGATTCAAATCCGAAAAAATTGAGATGACTTTTTTGACCTCCAGGTATATATAAAAAAATTAAAACTCAATAAAATTTAGAAACTCTGCAAACAAGAAATTTTTGAAACCTTTTTTGCGAGCGCGGGTAACCAAGCTGCATGTCGATCGATTCCAAATTAATTATATTTCTTTAGGACCTCAATACGCTACTTTTCCGCATTGTAGCGATTTAGAATTCCAAAAGTATTTATTTTCGACCCACCCTACTACGCAACCAAGCGCGAGAAACCGCTCGCCTCAAACTTGACGCGAAACGCCGCGCGCAATGAATATGTGCCCTCGCAGCGGGCATATTTTTTTATTTAAAAAAGGCAAAGATTTATTGCTGAGGTTTGATTTTGATATAACCTAACCAACCTAAAACGTGCTTTCACAAGCCATAATCGACAATTGGCCCTGGGCACTTATTTTTGATACAGAATGCAGTTTGAATTTCAATACTGACATACGAGAGAGTATAGAGACTGACTGAAAGAACCAAGCTTATATGTATGTCCCTTGCGCGCTTTGGTGTTATCTTAAGCGATTGTAATCATAAAAATAAGCAGTTTCCATCAAATTTTAAAAATACACGTTTTCAAAATCTTACAATTAATTAACTCTTCATAAGTCCTCTGGGGACATGTAAAAAGCTATGGGCGGAACGTGAAATGTTAACTTCGAAACCTCAAAAAAAGAAGGCCCAAAGGACAAATGTTTTTTGAAAAAAATATCCTTATAGAATGTGTAGGGATCAGGGAGCAAAACCCTCTCGCGAAGTTGATCTTACTAAGTAAATATTTTCTTTAAATTACAGCACTACAAAAATGAAAATGGTCCACTCCGAACCCATTTATTGTATTCACTGGTAAAACTTTCAAAGCCGCAAGCAGTCCGATTACTAGAAATAAAACATTTTTAACCATCCTTTGCCACAAAATTATGCCCGTGAGTTCGTTTACTGTGCATAGCAATGCATAAATCTGCATTTAAATGCACACATTGTCTGAATAATTTTAGAACTTTTACCACATAATCACCGCATAAATGACTTGTATTTTATCGCATAATTCAGCATCCACAAATGCATAAAGTTAAATGTTACTTGACGTAATCACACTCAAAAGAAATAGAACACAGATAACCATAATAATTTTCCTTCAACAATTAAGGACCTTATTACAGCTGTGATTTCAGACGCTCGCTTATCGCAATCTTCAGAATCATATAAATTGTTGATTTTTAAATTCATTTAAATAAAATTTATTAATTAAAATACATCAAATTTAATGATACATTAATTGTTCGTAAGTTTACAAACTTTTGAAAATTGTGCAGCGTATGATTCTTGAAGGTTGACCCAGAAACCTATTCCCTCAGAACGGTATTAAAATCCGAACCCAAAAGAACATATATCAAGGTCTATGGCTTAATGTCTCTGTTTGTTAAATTTTTTAAGAAGTACATTAGAAACACAATATTATCAAGTCAATCTGTGAAAAAATTCTATTTTTGAACAAAAAGACTCAGAAACATTATGAATCCAAAGATCAGTTATTTTGAAAAAACATATTCGAAAAGCTCAATATATGCAAAAAGAATTGCATTGAAGTGAGGATGGCTTGGTTGTCTCTTTTCCAATTCTCTCCCTCTTTTTTCCTCTAGTTATGTACTTGTCTCTAATGAGCCGATTAAAACGTTGTTTGGAAACATATTTTGAGGCCTCTCTATGCAATTCCGTTTTGCATATATTGAACTTTTCGAATATGTTTTTTCAAAATAACTGATCTTTGGATTCATAATTTTTCTGAGTCTTTTTGTTCAAAAATAGAATTTTTGCAAAGATTGAGTTGTTTAAATATCTGGTCAATAATACAGTTTGAAAGATTTTCAATCAAATAAATATATTATATAAAAAAAAAATTTGAAATTGAAAGAATATTTATGAGTAAAAATTTGACAGTATTTAGAACGAAAAACGTGTCATTTGCAATTGAAAGTTCTTGGAATAAAATTATTCTAATCTATAAGCCTTAACGATTAAATTTTTTTAATTGAAAATGTTAAAAATATTCGATAAAAACTTGATTTAATAAAATAACTTCAAATAACTTTCTATTGCCTTAAAAATATGTATTAGGCTGATAAACCCTGTACAAATGGTCTATATGAACTGTTGTGTTAAATGCTAAATAAAACATTTTACAAATTATGTCACACACTTTCAAATTACTAGCTCTTAAAACTGAAGAATTGCGAATTCTATGTAAGAATATCCTTTCGGATTTTACAATAAATTTAATTCCCGAAATTGATAGTTTACAATTTAAATATAAAAAAGTCTAGGACAATATTACTTTCAATTTTTCAAAATTGTACAATTTTACAATAAAAGCCTAATTCATACTGTTTTCAGTATGAATATTTTTCATTCGATAGGCTTAAAATGGTGTAATTTCAAATTGGAATCATAGCTTATAATAATTAATGCAATTAAATTTAATCAAAAATAGGGATAGTTATTTAAAAATGAAAATTTATTAAATGAAGTCTCAATCGTTACATCGTAGATTTCAAAGTAAAGATACACAAGGAAATATTACAGAAAGACCACTTAATTGAAACGCCAGTAATAAGTTAAGAAATTAAATTGGTCTTTCACATAGTCATTGCTAAACTGGTCTTTATATTAATTTTTTTCTCTTTAAAATATTGACATTTTTACACTAAAGTACTTCTGTACTTCTGTTTTTAACGAGTATCCGGACACTAAAATTTCTCATTAATCGACTGTGTTTCAATTTATGATCTACATTGGGATACATAAAATTCGCGCCATTGTTAAAAATCGTCATACTCTGATCTACGCTAATTTCACTTCACTAAAAATTTGCTTATTATTAGAACTTAACTTGGACTTGCTTCTTAAAAAATCAAAGGCTCGTATCGTAGTTTAAATAGTTTAAAATTTATTTTTTTTTAACTGTAAATGAAGATAAATACAGACATTGTCCAACAAAAAAATATCAATTCTTTCCTCTTTGGATATTTAATAGGAAAAGTTACAAAATTTTTTTTTCATAAAAAGAGATGCTAGGACTTGATAAGCCTTTGATTTTGCTTTTTTCTTTTCTATTTTAGATTGTAGATTAAAGTACAAAATAAAGTTTTTAGGAAAAAACGGAGTTTTTCTCTCAGTCCATTTTAAACCACTCATTACGAAATATTATTTTCACCACGATCCGCCCGTCTGTTGTTGGTAAACCTCTATAGTATCGCCTTCTTCCATCTCGAGCGAACTCGGTGTGTCTAATTCATTTATTGGCTGGCCATCGAATCTAAACCTCACGGCAGCGATCGCCAAGCCCTGAAAAATAGATTTACATCAGAAAAACGGAACAAATGGCAACGTAATTTTCTTACTAAGATTATTTTAGGAAAAAATTAGTGTTTCAATTACTAACAACAAAATCAATCTAGTTACTTATTTTCAAAAATAAATAGTTACTTTTCTTTACAGGCAGAAATTCAAAACATGAACTAACAACTCTTGTAATCATGCATATTTTTAACGGTATAAGGCATTTTCAATTGAGGGGGTGGATGCAATTAGGGTACACCAAATTTTCTCGTGCGAAAACGAAGTTCCTTGAAGGTTATCAAGAAAATTTTCTTAAAATTTTTTAAAATATGTGTCTGGATGTAAAATTTTATTGTGCATCTTTTTTCCTCTAACTTTTTCAGTTTTTAAATTAAAGCAAAAAAACTGACTTTTTGAAAAAATTAATTTCAATGCGTTTTTCACTTCAACTCGTGCTCTGTTCGTCCGTTTTTTGAATTTTCTAATGAAAGTATGGAATGCAATTTAGGGTGTCATTCGATTGATAAAGTAACAGGAATTCAAAAGCGTATTAAAAAAATATATTAATTTTTTCTGTTGCTCAGCGTGAATCGGTCTGTTGTAACTTCTAGCGTTTCGTTTAACCAGGGAATTCTAAACAAGCAAAGACTTCTCACGACAAAAGTTCGGAGGAAACTATGATAAAGTATTTTGGAGAGTTTCAGATCGTTGGAGTTTTCGAGTGTACTGCAGACTCTGGGATTTAACGCCGCGCTACGTTCTCTCGCTGGTGAGATTTTGCGTGCAATGCGATATTGACTAAATTCCTTAGTGAATAACAATTTAACGAAAGTAAATGGACATAACATTTATGAATTTTATTCAATTATTAATGTATCTTCCCGGTTTATTCAAATTTAAATGCAGGATACTCTAATGTACACCTAATGTTTACACCTCCATTCGGCTTAACTCGTAAGTGGCATTGAACATTCGTTTTGGAAACAAACATATGCGTACGTTCAGTACACGTTGTCTAAATCTATTTTTAAATTAAAACAGATCAGTTAGTCCTTAAAACTTCACTGAATATTGCACATCTGAGTGTAAAGATTATAATTATTGAATCTAATTTGTATATTTTTTGCCAAATAAAAGTGATTTAATAAATGCTGATGAAGATTATAATATATAGTTTCCTTTTTACAAATTCATTTTAAATTAATATTGTATTATAAGTAAAAACTCGCTAGCGAGAGAGCGTGGCCCGGCTGTAAGCCCCAGAGTCTACAGTACAGTCGAAAACTCCAGTGCTGACATTAACTAAAATCATAATTTCTACCCCGAAACTATTAAATATTTTGATCTGAAACTTTCAAAAAAACTTTATCACAGTTGTCACATAATTTTTGTCGCGAGAAGTCATTGCTTGCTCAAAATGCCCTTGATAATCGAAACGCTAGAAGTTACAAAAGTCCGGTTCACGGCGAGCAACAAAAAAATTACTAACAATTTTTCAAAACTTCGAAAAACTGACGAACAGAACACGAGTCGAAGTGAAAAACGGATTAAAATCTGATTTTTTTAAAGCTAGCTTCTTGGCTCTGCTTTGAAAACTAAAAAAGCTACAACTTTTTGTCTACAGGAAAAAAGATGCGCATTCAAATTTGACATCCGGTTATATCCTTTCAAAATTAAAATTCGAAATCTTGTTTTTACACGAGAAAATTGTATGTGAGCTTATCGATTCCGGCCCCTAAATTACAATATATATGAGTTGAAAAAGTAAAAGTTCTTACAATTATTATCAATGAAATTTGTCAATTTCAAAGGTTTTGATCTTAATAATTCACCAAGTTTTAAATTAAAATATTAGACACTACAAGTTTGATTGTTTCTAATTTCAAACATTATTATTAAAAAGCTCATTTACAAGGTTAAAGACTTATAAAACGATTCAAATTCTTTAAATTGCTTGAACGAAACAACTAAAGATAGCAAAATATTTCTATTTTAAAACACTAAATGGTAAACCTACAGAATCACGGCTTCCTCATCTCCCCTCAATGTTCTTATAATGTAAAAAGAAATCAGAAACCGCAAATATATAGTTTTATCAAATTTTCTCTTTTTATTGTGCCCAATATAGAAACTATTCGGAATTCGGTGCGAAATTTCAAAAATATTTTTCCCATTTGATGGTGATCAAATTTCATTAAATTCGTATTTGAAAGCCTTCCAATTTTAGAGATTAGAAAATTTTAAAGGATCAATTTTGACATTAAAACGCTTTAAGATTCGAAGTTCAAACATTGCCTCTCTAGTTAAATGCTTTAAAATTTAAAATCTTAGAAAAAAAGAAGCAATTTCAGTGCTTTCGAGTTAAAATATTCTGCATTTTATCAATTAAAAAAAATTGAAATGATAAATGAAGATGCTTTCAAATTTAAGCAATTCTATCAATTATACTTTGAATTAATACGCGAACCTAGCTTATTTTTCCACGTATTAGACGTGACATTAGACAATTTTTTCCGCTTTTTTATTGAAAAGCCAAATTACTCAAACGCATTTTTCATAGCAGATAAGGTATAAACGTTCCTAGGATTTTACCTAATATTTATTTGCTATGGAAAACCTATTTGAGTTATATTAGGATACGATTGAGAATGCTGACAAAAACTGACTACTGCCACGTCTGATACATGGCTTTTCATGCAAGTTTCAGATTTTCAAATCTATTCGACATAAAATTGTATTAAAACCATTTAGAAAATACGTACTATCTAGTATTACGGAACTTTCCGTACACATAACCTATTTCCAGCTCACTTGGATTACAGAAATGTTCGTAATACTAGCTCCAGCGCTATACTTGCCCGGGTAATCTTACGGAAAATTCCATAATACTAGACAGTGCCCTTTAAATTTCCATGCAGTAAAAAATAATACAGAAAGCGATATGATCTCTGAATAACGATAAGTAATACAAAGACATAAAACTTTCTTCCAATGCGAAACATTGCACCCTACCCCATTAATAAAATTTTCCGCGTCACGTAAAAATGCTCTCTTTCAAAATATTTATGAGAAGAAACATTGAAAACAAACAGAATTTCTAAAAAATGAAAAAATACTTACTACTCGGTCACAGTAAGCATTCATCAATTTTCGTAGAGGTGTGTGTTTCTTAATCTTAAATTGCACTACTGCGCTGTCCTGTCCCAGAACTTTGAGGTTTATGTGTTCCGACTCAGTTTTCGAGTCCTAGAAAAACAAGTAAAAATATTATGCTTGCAATATTATACGTGATTATAAATTAAGAAATGTGCGCGGCTTGAAACACCGATTTTGAGGTTAGAAAGCAATACCTTCTTTTCGTCCGACATTGTCGATTTTGTGCAGATGAAGCTCTCTTGTGAATGAAATATATCAGGACGGTGATGAATCTGGGATCCACTGTCAAGACACTTTGATTATCTTGTGAAACTGTACAATTTGTATCCAATCCCGCTCTTTAACAGTGTGAACTAAACTGTGCGTCTTCCAAACACTTTAAATCATGATCTAAAAATACACGGTCTGACGGTCTAGCCACGCGCAACTAAAAAAAAGTTAACCAATAGGAAGAATTCTACCACAGGGGGCCATATTGGTTGAGTTAACGCGCGAGAATTTAGTATATTTGAAAGGACGTAAATGTCATGAGAGAAAATTTCAAGTAAAAGACGAAGTAATTTTACAATTGGCAAATGAATGAAATAAGTTGGAGAATAATGTAATAGATAATATAAAATATTGAAAAATATGTAACTCATTATCCCTGTAATGCAGAAGAAATATGTATAACATAACCTCTCAATGCACATGAAAAATGTTACCTTTTAACGCAAATGAAGTGAAGTACTATTGCCTGAAAAGAAAAAAGAAGCTTGTTTTGGGTCTCAAAGCACAAATAAATGAATGCAAAATATCGATATCATAGTCTGTATTATGATAATATCAGTTTTTATAATTCGTATATACATGCACGTAAGTCATGCTACAAAAAACTCTCATTGTACAAAGACAAAACATATTTACACCTTATATTCGTATAAAATAATGGATTTACAATATGTAATAATTAAATAAACATACAAGTTCAGCAACATATAATTTACAATGAAGCTCATGATACGAAATTCTACAGTTGTAATTTCACGAATGATATTTCAAAGATTTCGGAAGATTATTTCTTTACTTTCCCCTTATGAAAAAGTATGATAGGAAAATCATTATAAGCCTGCGATGATTTTCATATAATTTTTTCGCGAATATAGGAATAATTATAAGAAAAATAAGAATAATAGAATTTACAACCAAAAAGATAAATTTTCACCTTTGATAGTGAATCTTTAAGTAGAATAATAGAATTTTCAACTAAAATTATGAATATACAAATCAAATAATTGAATTGTCAAGCAGGAATATTAATTTACATTTCAAAGGCCATTTCCCTATTTAAAAATATCATTCTGCAGCCAAAAAGGGAATAGTTGACAACAAATAATTACATTTTTGAACAAAGTGATACATTTTCAAGTAGAATGATGAGTCCTCAAATTTTAAACCAAACAGTGGAATTTTCACCTGAGATAGTGAATCTTTAGTACACTTATTAAAGTAAACTTACCAATATGTATAATATAACTTTATAATACACAAAAATATTTATCCTTTCCGGATGGCCACGTTATATTCACTTTCGAATTTGTATTTTCGATACAAACTCCACTCCAATTTACACAAAGCTGATGTTAACACGCTGCACTTGCACAAACGGATAGCGTCAGCAGTGTCCGCTTCTTCCACGTCATTTGAATATTCACAATTTTCGCAGGTATTGACATTGATTTACAATATAGCCATAATTCATGATTTCGAATCTTTTAAGTGAAGACCGAGACGCTAACGGTTGCTATGGTAACAAAATGGCGGCCGGTGGTAGAGCGCAAGTGGGGACGAAACTGGGAGAGCTTACGGCTAGACCGTGTATTTTTATATCATGCTTCAAATCATGATCAAATCCTTCCGTGAACACAGTGAGTTAGAGCAGTGGTCGGCACGCTCTTGCCCAGGGCAGGCTACCCCATGATCTAAAAATACACGGTCTAGCCACGCGCAACTAAAAAAAAGTTAACCAATAGGAAGCACTCAGCCACCGGGGGCCATATTGGATTAGTTAGTGCGCGAGAATGTAGTATATTTGAAATTGATTCATTAATCAATGAAATTAGTTTGACAATAATTTGATACATAATATAAAATATTAAGAAATATATAACTTATTATCTTTGTAAAGTAGAGGAAATATGGATAACATAACCTCTCAATGCACATGAAAAATTTTACCTTTCAAGGCAAATGAAATGAAGTACCATTGCCTGAAAAGAAAAAACAAGTTTGTTTTTGAACTCAAAGCACAAATAAATAAATGCAAAATATCGATATCATAGTCTGTATTATGATAATATCAGTTCATGATTTCAAATCGTTTTAGTGAAGACCGAGACGCTAACGGTTGCTATGGTAACAAAATGGCGGCCGGTGGCTGATCGCGCGAGTGGTGCGAAACTGGTAGAGCTTAAGGCTAGACCGTGTATTCTTAGATCATGGGCTACCCTGCCCGGGCTGCCCAACGACCTACTTTCTGGGCAGGTACCTGAGAGCTTGGGCAGACCGACCCTTCTCTCAGGGGTTCTTTGTTGGAAAATAGAACAAATTGACAAAATGTAAAAATCGTTAATTTTTCAATTAGCGATTTGAGAATGATATTTTTGGAATCTGCGAATTTTTCCGATTTCAACGATATGTAATTTGTCTATAAAGGTTGACAATTTGAGAAGCATTTAGTATGAAATTGAATATTGAGCGGAAGTTTTTTGATATTAAACTCCTTCAAATTTTCAACTTTCTTAGGCAAGTAATATATCATTGGAATCGGAAAAATTCGTAGATGCTGATTATACTATTTTGAAATCGCTAGTTGAAAAATTAAAAGTTTTTAAATTTTCTTACTTTGACCTGCCTGTGGACAAAGGACACCCGTCGGGGCGAGCGCACCCGCACTGAGCTCCGTGAGCCGATCGGAAAGTAGCAGAAAAAATTAAGCCGGGTCCAGCCTGCCCAGACCTGAAAAGTGAGCAAAAAGTTTGCCGACCACTGAGAGTGATGAGTGAAGCGGCCAGTGCGGGAAGTTCCTAAAGTTCCTTCACTTCGCCAGGCTGTTTCACATGAAGCGACGGATCGCAGAACTACTGCGCATGCGCTCCAAAGAATTATGCATTGGTGGACCAGTCGAGTAGCCAATCAGGTGTAGTGTATTTTTAAAAGAAAGAACGACTAACTTCATGCCAAACAATTTTTAAACCAAATTTGATCTGTACTTCAAAGAAATTTATATTTCAAAATGTGATAAAAATTCTTGTTGAGAAAATAGTTTGAATTCGATCACAAGGAAATAATAACGTATTATCGGGCTATTTGTAAAGCACTTTGAAGATTATATTCCGTTATTATCGCTTCCTTCCCTAAGAAATAGTATTTGTTGACATGAGAATGATAACAACTAAGGAGCAAAAATGAAATTTTGAAGGATGCAAAAAAAAAACTTTTTGTGCGATGGATTTTCAAACATAAAATTTAGATAAAATTATACAATTATCCGTTCTATTTTTCTGTGTGATAGGGGAAAACAAATTGGTCCTTATCCAATCCAATTTTCCATCTCATAAATTTCAAAACTGCATATTTTCTTCCCAAATCACTGAAATATAGTAAGAACTTTTTCTGGCTTATTAAATATGTTTGATACCTGAATTATTTGATATGACACAATTTCAAAAAATGTTCGTACTGGAATTAAAAAATGTATACAAATATGAGACTGATAACTGGATAAGGAGCAAAAATAAAATTATTCACACACTACATGATACAATGTTCAGTCAAAATTATAGAAGTATGGGACCATTATTTAAAATTATTTTTGCATATTCCTAACATATATCGATAAATAGGGTCCCAAATTATTTGAAATCGTTAAAATCAGAAATTCAAAAAATTGGTCTTTATCCAGTTATCATTCACATGTTTTCATGTATTTATCATAAGTTTTGGTTTTTCTGCAAAATTATGGATGCCATTAAAAATAAACTATATTTTTTTACTGTTTTATTGGAATGCAAACAAGGGCATATTTATATAGACTCGCTTACACGCACTCTGACAATTTTAACCCATTAATCCTCAACATAATAAAAATACTTATGATTTTTTTTACATCATGCCTTGGCATAGGAATATGTTCAAGCGATTTGTAGGCACTGTACCTAAGTACTTCTGTTTAGTCTTTCGAAAAACCAAAAGCACTAAATTCATTGTGAAATATTGGACTATAGTGATTTTTTTCTCAAATAGCCTCGCATTCAGGGTATCTAACGTTGCAGTTATAATTCTGCATAATACTTATTCATTGTGTAAACTTAAATACCGACGATTGATTCAAATTCTGATTAGGGATCAATGATTTCAGAGCTTTGCTCGTGTGTTGTACTTTGACTATTTCACCGATCTATTGCCACATCACATATTCGATACGTACAATTTAAGATGACCCAAAGAAAATCACAGCCTCTTTTCTATGTCTCTCATTTTTTCCTAATTCTTCTTCCAATTAAAATTTTGATTTTTCTAAATTCGACTCTATAAACGTGCACAATAAAATCTAAAAGATTTGTATCCAAGTTTTGTAAAAGTAAACTTGGATTCTACAACTAAAAGCGCAAAACTTGATAATAATAAAAAAGGCTCGCGCAATTTCCAACAAATTCTAAAATAAAACTAAAAAAATCTTTCACCAAGAGAAAGATAAGTTGATTAAGAAAAAAAGACCATTAAATAAAGCTAGTATTCTTTGGGACACCTTAGCACAACTTTGAAGATCGGATTTCCCTATACGTCAGAACATGATTAAAACTTCTCCGCATCTGTAAGAACTTCTATAAAAGAATAGTAAATAGAATTATCAAAGGCTCGAAAATATTTACCATTGCCTATTGATAAATACTTCAGTGACAATATAGTACAGTCTTCTAACAGCATTATACAATTGGATAAGTTCTCACATATGAGTGAAACATCTCCCAAAAACATCCTATCGCTTAAAAAACCATCTTTGTATCAAGTTACATTCTTACATACGAGTTAAAATTTACGAGTTTTTAACAATCAGTGTGACACGGGGAGATTGTGGAGAGATGAGAAAGTAACTTTTGTACTCACAAATGTTGTCAAAAAACCATAGAGTTTGAGATGTAAGTTGAATGAAATCGTTACACGATTTACGATACAAGAGTTGAGCGCCATGAAGTACTTAATATCAGCTCAATATTATCTGCTATCAAAATTTATAATACAGCTGCGCCATCACCAAGGCTTGTGAGAATAGAAACGTAGAGTACTATGGTAATGGTAAGACCGATCTGATATGATTTGTCCTATTGCTACCCCGAATCTCTAAGGATGTTCCCGTTTCCTCTTCTTACAAAATGAGATCCTCCACGGCAGATGCATTTTCTACGACGTTCGCGGTACTGGGATCCGTCAACGGCTTTACAGTTTCTAAGGAATTTTGTACAATCTCTTTTGCATCCTTACTACCCTCCTTAGCTGTGGGCGGCCTGCAAACAGATATTAAAATCATTATTTAATTTGGTACTTTTTTGATTTTGGACTCTTCATTTTCTCCTGTTACTTCAATAATTTTTAGGTGATTCGACTAAAAAATAAATTGGGCGCAACAAGTGAGGGATGTACAACTGTTCTATTGTGAAAATAACAAAATTGGAAACATTATTCTAGGTAACTATATTAATTTCATCATGTTCGAATAAAATATAAGTTTCAAATGTCTCTCACATGATAACTTCAAAGCATCTTTATTTATCTTTAACTTGTTCTACTTAATGTATGGCTTAGTCGAATGAATAGAAATTTATAGAAATTATTGGACAAAATAAAAAAATTTCCTTCGCATTCCTGGTCTAGTGTACTCAAATGATATAAAAATATAATAATGAATTTACAGTTCATCATGGAACAAAAAATGTCATTAGAAATGAGAACAATAAAATTAGTAATTTTCCTTCAACAGAGATGACTACTTGCGCTTCAGAGTGAAAAATGCACTCAAAAAGTTATTTTTTTAATGAAAATAGTACAAGAAATTTTATGTGAGACTTTTTTCAGCTCTAAATTAAATCTAGACGAAGAATTTTTTTAAATATTAAATTCGCCCTGTACGTTTTTCCATATATAGAAATGGCATCCATATGTCGTAAAAATTATGTTTGGGAACTTTTAATTTTTTTCATATATAAAATTTAATTTAATATCATTGCAATAAATACCTATAAAAATTTAAATATATGTAAGCAAAAAAAACTAGTTAAACCTAGTTTATTAATTATCTAATTAATTTACTACTTACTTTTAAAAAATAGTTTCTTTTTTTCTCGTCAAGTACAACAACAAATACAATTCATTCGTATTTTTCGTGATTTTTGGAATGAAAAATATGTACCAAGTCAATGTAGTGAAGGATCCATTTGTTCGCAATAGAAAAAAAGTAACATTAATTTAAGAATTTGGCTGAAATTACGAAAAACATGAATAAATTTGGTTTATTATCACACTTTCTGAGGGGAACACAAATTGCATTTTTTAACCAGTAGTAAGTGAAAATACCTAATTGGAAGCGTTTGGAACTAAACATTTTTGACCGATTTCAAGTTGAACACGTCCAATATTGAACACTTTCAGATTAAATACTAGAAAATATTGGACAATTTCAAATTAACAAGATTTGAACTGGGAAACCCAGAAGGCGACGGTGTATTTTTTAAATCGTTAGTGGAAAACCTATCAAATTGCTTTAATCAACAATTGATATCACATACAATTATTATTGTGCGATTTAGAAGTACAGTTTGAAACATGTCAAATATCTACGATTGCAAATTTGAATATTGCAGAGTTATAAGACGTTCCAATTTGTTAATGCGAAAACATATTTATTTCTAATTTTTTCTTAAACACTTTTAGTGACACAGTCATACAGAGTTCTATAAACTTCAACCTCAGTTTATCGGGAATTCCCTGACTCTTTCAGGTTATGCCTGACATCCCTTGAGTTTCAAAAATTCCCTGACCTATAGCAAACCTGTTATAGCAAAAATAACATTCGAAAATAATCGGTACATAAAATCATATTCGTAACAAAAGTAGGGGAAAGTTGGGTAGCCCCGGCCACTCGCGCTTTTCAATAAACTGTACTTTCCACGGTGATAAATTAACAATTTTATCTTGAAATATTGTCCCAAAGTGTCATTTAAGAAAAATATAGATTCATATCTCTCATTAGCTTAAAAGAAAATCCAATCTAATTATTTCGTCCCTAGAAAACAAGTGCATTTTGTGAAATATGAACCAAGCTTATTATTAAATATTTGAAAATTTTGGTAAATTCCCTCTGTTGGACGTCGGCATTTGACTAGTTTACGTGTTATTGTACGACCTTAGGCGTACATAATCACAGTGCATAGTCCACGGGGCTACCCTTACACTGTTTTTGATACACTCTTCTTGAATAAACTTTATTGGTCCTCAAATAAATCGCATTTTTTCATATCTACTATTTACGATTTTTCTTTGAATTTCTTCTTTGGAGTTGTGAGTAAAAGCACTAACATTATAATATATACAGAAGCTTACTTGCAAATATTATAAAACTGTCGAAACTTCTACTTTCAAAGGGTTTGTTAACTTTTTTAAATTTTAGAATCAAAAGAAAACCAATTTATTTACCATAAGGCAGTGTTGGCCTTAAGGGACACATTCTCATTACAATACTCGCGCTTGGCACTTAATTTTTTATATGTATTCATATAATTCTCTAATAAACCATATAATCACAATACTGTATTGTACATGCATTCAGTAAACACAACCGTGTAAAAATGTTCTGATGTGGCTTTGGCTTATTCTTCATTAAAATTACTCTTAATTTCTTTCAGGAGAATAATATAGTATTATGGCAATCAATTTTTTATACAATAAGAATTCTCATTTATTAATTTTTTAAATAATATATCTGTAATAATCAACATTATAGTTATGCAATTTTCCTGTCCAAAAAAGACGATTTTTCAATAGCAGTTCCGATGTTTAAAAGAAAAATCGTGTGTTCTACCAGAGAAAGGTTAAAGACAATTTAGTAGGTCTTCTTAAAAGCAACAATTAATTTTTTGTTCTTTTTTCCGTATGCCACATAGTCTGACCTCTTCAGAAACGCACCAAGTAAAAACAGTTCTTTGATAATTGTAAATACAAACTATAACAAAATAAAACTGTTCAGACAAGAGTCATATTTTTTTGTTTTGATACCGAAAATCAGTTTATTCTATCTCGCACATTATTTACTCTCGCATAGATTCTCCTAATTATGCACTAAAACATTTGCAAAATAGCTTTTTACTTCTATGAATTCAATTAAATATGATTATTAAAGTTTTCATTGACACGACAAAATGATGATTATGTCATTCTGCTAGGTTAGATCCAGAAGACACAATATCTATTTAAAAGCTTATATTTTCTACACAGGATAGTAAAAAATAAAATTCTTATATTTTACCAAATGACGCTAAATTACTACAAGTTTAACATATGTCAAGGGCATTAAAAAAGCTTGGATTTTACTCATTGCATGTTTTTCCTTAAGGCTGATGCTACAACTCAAAACTCTTACCTGTTGATTGTGATAGGGTTAGCGTTACTGTCCGGATTTACAGGGCCTAGACAAGTGATGTTTGCCTGTTCTGTGCAAATTGTTTCCACCGACGGGGCTAAACTAGCTTCAGCCGATTTTATCGCCGGTTTATCTCCACTGCCATCGGGGTCGTTGGAGTTCTGGTTGGTGGATGTGATTGTGCTGAGGTTTACCGACAATTGTTCTGCAATGATTGGCGCTGGTGCTTTAAGAACATCGCTAAAGCTCGCCTTGAAAGGTTCAGGATCTGCTTTGCTGTCGATATTTAATGTCGACTCAAAATTATCAAAGTTGGCCCAGCCAGTTTGTTCCACTGGTTCAACAGTGGCGATATCCCAAGGATTAACAGTGGGTAAAACAATATTACTACCGTCTAAAACAGAAAAAAATTGATACTTTAGTTCAAAATTTTCAACAATAAAAAAGCTTTGAATAATCTTTTACTGGTTTTACTTTTTTATCTTACATTTATCGTCGTTTGAATCAATTTCCATATCACAGGGATCTTCTTCCTCTTCTTCGGAGGAACTGGAATCTTGGCTTTTCTTGCTGGAAAATCCATCCTCCTTATCTATCACAGTCTGAAAACTTATTTCACTTCCGTCTCCCCAATTTATCTCTCCATTGTCTTCTCCGAGAGATTTACGCTTCTGAAAGCAAACCTGTAACAATTCGAGACAATAATATTAAATTTATACCAAGGGGTTGATCACTTTTGAAATTAGGTGTACAAGACTTTGTGAAATCTTTGTCAATTCATTGAAATCTTTAAAATGAAATATTTTTAAATCTCTATGAAATATTTGTCAAACCATTGAAATATTTGTGAAATCTTTTAGAATATTAGAAATATTTGCGATATCTTTGAAATCTCTTAAATTCTTGATATAAAAACATTGAAATATTTATCAAATCTTTGAAGCCTTTGTAAGATCTTTGGGAATATTTCAAAATATTTGAATGAAATCTTCTGACATTTTTGAAACCTCTGAAATGTGTGATTCAAAGTAGGTATCTATTTGGCAGGTTTACAAATTGGGCAATTAAAAAAAAATCGAATAAAAAATAATTTGTCCCTTACTTTACTGAATAGGTCTTCTCCTTTTGTTAGATCGTCGTCATTAAGAATGAAATCTATCGTACCCAGCTGACCGACCGTGTTGCTGCTATAAAAAAATGGAACTTAGTAAAATAATTTCCTTCCAAAAACTAATATTGCATTTTAAAATATTACTCACTGTAAAGCTTCATCTCCATCAATGAACTTTTCATCCTGAGCGGAGTATGATGCAAACTGAGATCCCAGTTGCTGTCCCTGATAATTAGAATATACCTGAGATGTAAAATATCCTCTTATTTTCTAAATCTTTTCCACGCGGAGAATTATAATATTTTTTTAGAACCTTTCAATTGAAAGACTTGTGAAATTGAAATGAAAAATGTACAGACCTGTTGTGCGTAAACTTCTTGGGAATAATGATATACATCAGAGTTTTCTCCAGAGTCCATCATGTAAACTTGCGCTGGTCCACCCTAAAAAATCAAACACATTCACATGTTAAGCAATTTTTCTTTTAAAAAGTTTAATCATCAGAACGCCTGAATATAAATGATTCTGAACTAGTCTTTAAATTTAAAATCTAAATTCCATGTAAAAAAAAATAAAATCTTGCCAGCATTATTCGCTGAGTTTTGTTTATATCCTCTAACTCCGTAGATACGAAATTTTCCCAATTAGTAAGAGTTTCCGCAGGTAGATTTGCCTTCAGGAAACTGTTGAAAACATTATTCTTTTCACACTGCGTCACAAGATTATTCGCAATGTCAATTAAGTGACCCATATATGCTTGCCTGACACCAGATTTCTCCTTTCTGAAAAGACAAAGAGTATTAAAATTGTATAGGCAATAAAAATGTTCAATTTATTGAAAATGGAATTTTAGACTCACTTTCGGTTATCATTTTCTTCCCAGCCTTCCAATATTCGCTCTATTAGCTTACACTTTACAAATATCTGAAAGCAGAAAACATTTTTTTCATTGAAAAATTACTTTTTTTAATAATATTTTTTTAAATTGTTCTCTTTTAATGCTTTTACTAACAACTCACATTTTCATAAATAAGCTCATTGGTATCAGGACAGTTCCATTCGATTGCCAATTGGAAAATTTGTTGCACTTGAGTATGCAGAAAGTTGTTCCATGAGTATTTAAAAAAAAGATCCTATAAATGTAAATTAGATAGAAATAATATAGAAAAATAAATTTAAAGCAAAGGGATATCAAACGAAAAAAGAACTATGAAATAATTACCAAAAGAATGTGGAATGTTCCTAGGTCCACTAGCTTTTCATTTATCGTTGCGTTCTCGGTGGATAACAAGGTAACCAATAATTTTACTACGTGAAGACGAGTATTTCCAAACGGGACGTCTAACACGCCTACAGTTGTGCTCACCGGTGTTTTCTGTAATTCGACAATGTGGAATCGGATAGAAATCTACGTTGTTGTTGTATTTTTTTGTTTTTGTTTTTTGTTGTTTTTTTTTTTTAATGAAACTCAAAACTTTTATAACGTACCTGAGGAGGTTCCAACAAAAGTTTATTGAGCTGTTCCAAGAAAGGTATCGTGGCATTAGAAATTTTGAGACACTGCTCGTTGTTAACGAGCTCATCGGAAGAACCAGATCCGCGATCGGCATCAGAAGAAATGCTAAAACAAGGATAGGAAGCTCGAATTAATTCAGAGTGATCATTCAAGTCTTAAAAGAACCTTCTTATGACATTATTGCGTCAACGATTACTGAAATTCGGTACGCGTAGCACAGAGAAAATTGATAAATTTAAGAACTCAAAGTGGAACAATTTTAAGTTTAAGGCGCTTTAAATTTAAAAGTAAATATTGAAAATTCAAACAATTTGAATTCAATCGTCAGATGCATAGTATTTCAAAATAAATAATTAGACATTGTACAATTCCAAAGTAGTGACCTTAAAAATGCGAATAAATTCGAATTCGAAGCTTTCAACAAGGGGTATTAAGCAATCTGCAGATCATAAAATACAATGATAGAATCTTGAAAGATTCAATTCAAAATCGTCGAATTTCACACGCTATAATTTTAAAATGTTTAATCCTTAAAGTTTTATTCTAACTAATTGTAAAATTAATTGAATTTGAAGTTCTTTCATTTGGAGCGTTTTCTATTTGAACTTGTTCAATTTTCAAAGCTTCCATTTTAAATTATTTTATTTTTAAATCTTGGGCGGATCCAGGGGGAAAGAGATTGGTACATCACAAAGGGTTTAATTTCTACAGTGTACAACTTTGAATGATTTAAATTAAAATTTTAACATTTTGAAATGCATTCAAAATTATTCAATTTCAAACATAAATTTTAAATTGCCTTTTTCTTACTTCTCTTTTTAACGTTTTCGATTGTTTTAAAATGTAACAATTTAACTATGAAGGATTGTAATTGGAAATCGTACAATTTTTAATCACTTGAATTTAAATGTTCCAATTAAAAATACTTCAAAGCTTTCAATTAAAGATTACATATTTAATGTCAATCATTTAAAAAAAATTAATTCTGTACACTTTGAATTCAAAATTGGTATATTTCAAGGGCTTTAAATGTCAAATTATTCAATATTGAACAATTAAAGTCAATTTCAAAATTATATAGTTAATTATATATATATATATATATAGTTAATTATTATTATAGTTATGAATTTTGAAGAAGAAATTTTAACTTCCTTATGAAAAAAATGGTTAGGTTGATATTGCTTATTCAATTAAAGTTATTTGGACTTTTGTTCAACGTCAAGAAAAGCAAAGTTAAAATCATATTCAAAGCGTTATAAGAAGTAATTGACAAGTTATACAAAGATGAAATCAGATGATTGTCCCTTGTGCAGTATTTCTGCGATTTTTAATGTTTATCGTCCATTTCCCCCAAAAACATCAATCAGTCTTAGGGTAAACATTTACCAAACATAACATGTGTATTTTAAAAGATCCACGACTTTAATTTGAAGCTTTCTTGTACATTTTTAGTGTTTCGTAACCCTGAGCTGAAACCCTTGTAGTTTCTCTTGGGCATCCGTCATAATTTTTTCCAAGGAGGGGAAGTGAGGGGAGGGGAAATAAGGTGGAGTAGGGAAAGAAAAGTTTGCAATGGGGAGGTTTCAACGACTTAATTAAATTTTTTTTTTTCAAAGAAAATAATTTCAAACAATAATTTAAAAATTTTTGTTTCCAAATTTTTTTTTTATATTCTAGTTTTTTCACAAACTTTTTTTCTAATAAATTTGTTTCCAACCATTTTTTTTAAATATTTTTTTAAAATAAAATTTTGTTATTCAAAAAATGTTGTTTACAATATACAAAAATATTTTGTTTTAAGATTCTGTTATGACTTAAATTATCGTCTTAGCCGGGACTCTTAGCGGGTGCTAATTTGAAAAACTGCACCCGTTCCCAGCGAAATCGCGGTAAAATTTCAGCCTGAATCACGTGTTGAGACAGTGAGATAGGTGGTTACAGTCTGCAACGGATTCAATACGATGATCCGGCAAAAATCTCGTGCACCCGATAACGAACATGGTTCGCTTCTCGAAGTCAATGAGAACTATGACAGGCCCTAGGTCAGGCCTTGAGTGTGAAACGGAAACAATTGTCGAGAATACGAAGTTCCAGTATATACGGCACTTCTCATTTTCGACAATCGACTCTATTTCTCTAGGAGCGTTTGGCGGAGCGGTATTAGGGTTAATGCCGTAATTGATCAATTGCTTGTAATATTTAGAAATATGAATTTTAAACCGAGAGCTTTTCAAACGAAAAAGAAAACGGCTTAATTGAAGATCTTTAAAGATGAACAATTCCAGAATGAAATGGTCAAAACTGTTCAAATTGACCAATTTTTCATTAAAAACTCTTGAAGCCAATTTTTCCCATGTAGTCCAATTTTAAATTCTACCTTATACTTTCCCAATTTTCATCAGTTCTAATTAGAACATTCATAAATTAAGTAATTTTTAAATGTAATAACAACATTTTTAAATCTAAAATTGGGGTTACATAAAATGTAACCCCAACCTTGAGTTCTTTATATTACATACCATTTGTTCTTCTGAGTTAGAAGAGTTAGTAGCACTTGAATTCCACCAACGATACTGCTTTCTACCTTTTCTCCAGTTAAAATCGTTTCCAAGATCAGAGTCACCGTCTCTATCCTGTAAGGAATCAAATAAAATCAAATTTAATTTTATATTACAAAGAGGTGAAGAGAGTCGCAAAAGGTTTTCAACTCGCTGAAACAAAAACTTACGATTCTAATCTCTGAAGAATAGGATCAGCTTCAGGTCGTTCCGTTAAATTAATTTTGTACTCCCTTCCTTCTGTAATCATATCACAGAGTAGTTGCGAAGAATTTCCGTGCTTTGAGGATCCTGCTTCAGGGGAGAGAAGTTTGATCAATCGCTGCACTAGCTGCTGACTGTCTAACCACTGCAAAAAGGTTTAATTAATGAACTTCATTAAATGTGAGCGTTCCCACGGAAAGGGCCCTTGTGACCGGTTCTAGTTAGGAGATATTCGCCTTTTTCTACGTCAGTCAAAATTATTATTTTTGGGTTTGAGTACAGGATGCTACTAGGACATATACTGAATCTATTGAGCCCATATTCATGTCCTGAATACAACCGGAACTGGGTATATTTCATGTTCAAAGAAAAAGCATGAGATGTGCGCTTTTGGCTCGTTTTTCAATCTAAAGGGTTCGTCTTGGATTAAAAATTCTGGGAATTTATCCGATAATATGACCTTATGCACGTTATCTAAATAAAAAGATCTTTTCATTTTATTCCATGCAGCGTTTCCATTCAAATTGGTTATTTGCTTATAATATTTAGAAATATGAATTTTAAACTGAGAGATTTTCAAACAAAAAAGAAAAAGCTTTTAAACTGAACACTTTTTAATTTAAGTTTTACTTGTATTCATTCTGCTACATTTTGCACAATATAAGAATTTTTTATCAGCTTGGGTAGAAAATATAACACGGTTCCGTTGAAATCACTTCAGTCAAAAGGTGCGAACGCCAAGTATGTTTGCCTTGATTTTGTATCAGGGATGTCTCACAACTATTGTTTGATACAAAAAAAGTCACGAAAGCCTTTTTTGAAAAAATCCTTTTTTAATTTCAAAAATAGAAATACTTAGTTTTTCCCTGTTCGTGAATATGAGTGTTCCTAGCTTGTATACTTCGAATAATTATATTGAGAATAAGAGATAAGAAAAAAAGAAAATAATGAAATCAAAAAATTAAGTTTTTCATGAAAACAAAGTCACATTAAAAATTATGAAGGGGGTTTTTTTGTAGATTTTTTTCCAAGTTAAAATTTTGCTCTCTTAACTTTCTTTTATATCTCGTTTCGGTATCGAGAAAAACTGGGTATTTCGATTTTTTGAAACTGAAAATGGATTTTTTTTTTTCAAAAACGGCTCCGGTGAAGATTTTGTTTTTTATTGAAAAATAGTTGTAAGACATTCCCAAATACAAAATCAAGAAAAACATTCTTGGTGTTAATACGTTGGAGTAGAATTCATTTTAAAGAAACCGTGGCGAGCTTTTAAATAAATGCTGTGTCTTATGGACCTAACCTTACAGAATCATATAAATCGGAGATTTCTATTCTAAAATCCAAGAGATTTAATCAGAAAAAGTATGGAAGTCTATAAGGGTCTTTCTAAAAGTCATACAAACAAACGTTAATAAAAAATAACGTGAAATTTGGCAACGTTGCATGAGGACGCCAATAATGAGTAAAAATGTAATTAAATCACTTACGTTTAATATATTGTGTCTCATGTCACTTCCTTCTACCTGCGTGACAAGTTTTAAGATTAAATCCATAATTGCTGATGTTTCTAGATGGTGCAAAAGTAGTTCTACACATCGCTGGCGACTTTTTAGGAATTCTAAAACCTGCAAACATGTGAACTGATAGGAGTACCAGTTCTGGAGGAGCGAATGGAAATTCAGGAGAGGTTCACGGGTGTTGTCGGAAAAAAAAAGAAATGAAAGAGACAAGAATTATTGATTATGTTTCAAGTATCAATTACTGTTTCAATATATGAAAAAGGATCATTCACAACATTGCACGCTGAATAATTTATAATTAATTGAAAAACGGCAATAAGTCGCTTTTTAAACGTAACTCGTGGCAAATAAATAATATAATAAGCATAATAGGAAAGAGTGTTTTGAACGGTTATATATTTATTGCTGGTTTCTTTTGTGGATAGAAATGAGAGAAAATATGTTTTCTCAATAATACTCTTAATAGAATTGATTTTAAATTGTAAGGTTTCATATACAAGGATTAAAAAATGTTCATGAATGACCCTAATCTTTGATTAATATTTAAAATTAATATGTTTAGGTTTTTGTATTTACCTGATCGCTCGCTCGGGCTACTAAAACACCGATTGTTCTGCTAAAGAATGATGCTAGTAATGGATTCAGGGGCTCATCCGTATCTATGAACGAATAGAGTTTCGACAAAAGCACTTCATCGCCTGAAATTTAAAATAGATTCGAAATTATTGGAAACCTTTACTTCAAATTTTCCTTGATTTAACTGACATGCATTAAGAACGATACAATGCTTTAGGAATGATTCTCATTCCTCCCCGTATTACAGTTTAATTTCCAAGAATTAAGGGCTTTTTGTTTTTAAGAATAAAAAAATTGTATAAAAAAATAATCATAATAGTTAAGGAAATAAATAACCATCAAATTGAATTAAAAGCATAATTTTTATCTCTAACATCAAAGGATTCTTTGGAATTCAATTACTTACCTGCTAATTTCTCATTAACTGATGGCAAATCACATGTAAGGAGTTCACAAGCAACGTTTGGATATTTATACCGTCTACGTTCTTCTAAATCGATTGGAGGCTCCTTAGTAGTTAGTGTTACCAACTCTTGCATTACTTCCGGCCGGGTTATACTAGAAATAAATTACGAGAATTTGAAAAGAATTCTTTGTGAGTAAAATTGGCAGCAACTTTAAGGCTTTATAAATTGTAATAAAATGTATCACGTATTTTGTGAATGGCTCCTTGCAGTCAGATACTTTCGAATTTTTAAGTGATTACCTTCCCTTTCTGATTTTCATCTTTGAATAATTTCGAATACATTCGAAATTTTAAATATTTTAAATTGAAATTGCCTCATTTTTAACTCTTTGAAGTTGTATATTTTATTTAAATTTTCAGAACGTTCTATTATCTCTATTGAAATTAACATTTGATTGCATTTCAATTCGTAAAAACTTGACATTTTTAATTTCGGAATGCTAAGGCAGAGTTCATTCCCTAATTGCAAATTTTGAAGATTAAATTTTTTGTAATAATACCAGTTACAAAATGTTTAATTTTGAATATTTCAAACGAGAAATTATTCATATCTTGAAGCTTTAAATTCCACATTTTGCAGTTGTAGCAGCTTAGAATTAACCATTTTTAATTGTATTTCTGAATTTTACACTATTAAGTTCTAATGACTTCAATTAAAATTGTTCAATTTTTATGACATTGTACATTTCGAAACATTTAATTTGAAACTATAAAACTTATAACAGTTATATTTTCAAAATGATGAATTTCCCAATGATTCAAATTTAAAAAAGTGGAATCTGAACGTATTCCAGTTTAAATTGATCAATTTTGAAAGCTTTCAATTTGAACTTGTTTAATTTTGTAAACAACTGATTTGAAACTATGGAATTTCAAATTAATATTGCAATACTTTACAACATTTCACTTTGTAATCGATTCAAATAGACAAATGTTGAGAGTATCCAAATTTAAAAAATTTAAATAATTCTTTCATAATGGAGTTTAGAATATTTCTAATGTAAAATGCTTAAATTTTTCAAACATTTCAATTTGGAATGTTAACAATTTCAAATTAGGCACCAATTGAACTTGCAAATGGTCGAATTGGGAGTACATCTAAATTTGATTCTTTACCCATGAAAAAAGACAAAAATAATTGAAAAGAATCATATACTCACAATTCAATTAGCTTTTTGTTTTGACTCTTGCATTCTTGTATGATGTCATCGATGTCCATTAACTCATATAGACTAAAATCCTGAAATAACATATTTATTTTTTAAATATATTTACAATACAAAATGATTTCCACTAACATTAAATTAATTTTATCGACGTTTCAATGAGCATTTGTAGAAACGAACATTCTAAATGTTATTATTAATCTTATTTCAAACTTTAGCAATGAGTGTATAATAGCAGGTAAATTCTAAAAAATGTATTATAACAACTAATTAACCGACTTAAACTCTTTAATTTGATTACAAACCTGTTTAAATTTAAATATGAAATACATACAATTCGCAAATAAGTGGTGCAGCAAAATTGAATAAATTTCTTATAAAGCGATAGCAATTAAATTCTAACCTCTAAGTTTCACGAAACTTGAATAATTAATCAAACAAATTATAACATATAAGAACTTAAAACTAAGGCACTACTTGTCTAATTGCATTTCAAATTTTCAAAATATTTTCTTTTGTATGTCCAATCAATGAGATTTCTATAAAAAGCACGATTGATCTAAAATCGAGATACTCTGTGAAAATGACAGACCAATTTTTGCCTTAGCAATTAAGAATATCGAGTCATCACAGGAAGCCAAAATTTGTTAATTAAATTCTAGGCCCGGAAATTAAATCATCATTATAAAATATCGAATCAGGCTTGCGGTGCTCTGAACCGTGTTTTTCCTGTGACACAAAAGCTAAGACCGCAAAGACCTTTGAGCACAAGAACTCACATGAACTATATAACGACTGTTTGCATTTTTTAATTGAGCAAAGTTTGGTTAAGAGCGGAAAAAAGGATAATCTTGCCTGTTTGCTCAGAAGAGCCTCGACCTGAGGCGATGACACGTATGTAGTCGTCCAGAACATATTGAATTCGCACTTTTCGTCACTACATCCACTACATCAACGTGAAATCTTTGTTTGTAACAAGGATGTGAGTTGCACTCCGAAAGGGTCACAGCATTGGCGTTTGAAACGCACTAGAAAGAAAAACGTATATTGAAGCTACCAGTCATTAAAACAATGCTGGAAGATACAATCGCGATCAAACAGGATTAAATTGCAGAACAATATTTACTCCATTAAGAATCCTGAACTCCAAAACGTCACTTTTATGCAAGCAGAAAAGAAAAACTGAGAAAAACGTCCTCTGACGCCTGTTCCGATCGGATAACTTCACGTCGGTTTTTATAACCAATTACCAACGTGAACAATTTTATCGACAAAGCACTAGTTTTTGATAAAATCCATTAGATGGCGAAGATTAATTGAAATTGTCTTACCCATAGTTGGTAAGTCGCGCACAATATATTAATATGAAATTAAATAATAAATTAGATGGATTTTCAAAGCGTAAAATAGAATATTTAATTTACTATTACTCAGCTGGCGAGAGAATAGGAGAAGGCGAAATTCACTATCAACGAATATTGAATTGTGGATAAGAAATGGATTGGATTTCAAATGTTGGCGGCAATTTTTGTAAATGCAGTTTCGGATTCAACCATAGTGTCAACATAACCTTTTTTCACGTTCGCACGTCAAACATAAAACACGTGTTAAGTTACAGGCTTACATGTTCTTGTTGTCTTACTGTTAAAAATTGTTCAAGTTTTTTTTTCACGATGAGTAAAGCAGAAGTAATCACTTTTCAAGACCTCAAATTGAATTCATGGCTTGCTGATCAATGTAAAACTATCGGTGTGAAGAAACCAACACTAATTCAACAAAACTGCATCCCGGAAATATTGTCTGGAAAAGATTGCATTGGATGTGCAAAAACTGGAAGTGGAAAAACTCTTGCATTTGCACTTCCAATTTTGCAGAAATTGTGCGAGGATCCGTATGGAATTTTCGCGCTTGTTTTAACACCAACAAGGGAATTGGCTTTCCAGGTAAAAATGTTGGTTAAATTTGCTGTTGCATTTAGAAATATTTTTTTATTTCATCCAGTACGCCTTAAACTTTCTAGCATGATTGAGCACATAAACAATCTTTTATTATTGTATGCCTAATGCATTCTAAATGTTGTGTTCAAATATACAAGTTTTTTCACTTATTTTTACGGTTCAGAAGTTTGTATGATGCTTTTATTGGTCTGTATGATTTGCTATTATTAAATTTAAGATGCTTTTTCGTGTAGTAAAATAGACTATTATCCGTCCTTATCATTTTTATTTAATCAATTTCTAATGCTTCCAAGTGGAAATTGCTCAATTTTTAAATTGCAAAATTTTCGCGACTTGAAAACGCTTTAATTCCAATTAATTTAATTTTCAAGCTTTTCAACAAAAAGAAATTATGTATTTTCACTTACTACTAGTAAAAAAAATCGGTTTGTTTTCCTCTCAGCAAGTGTAATAAAAAACACAATTTATTCATATTTTTCATAATTTTCAGAATAAAAATATGTACGAAGTTAATATAGTTAATGGTCTATTTGTTGAGATTACAAAAAAGTGACATTAATTTCAGATTTTGATCGCAGGAATCGTTGAAGAAAATTTGAGATTAGTACCAAAGATTTTGTAGACTTCTAATTCAATCCTTAAATTAACGTAATTAATGTAATTTGAACATTTCAAAGGATTTTAAATTTGCACAATTGAAAACTTTTATTCATAATCGAAGACACATAATATACTGAGAAACAAAGATTAAGGCCAAAGGGAACCCTGTAATAGTTGTAAAAATTGCCGGGATTTCAATAAATATGAATTCTTAATTAGGAATTTTCAAAACAAAAAAAATATCTGAAAGAGAATTGAATTTTTATTGGGGATTGGGGTGACGATTGGTAAAGTTTATTAATTCAAAATTCTGCTTTTATTGCCATAAAAGAATTTATTTATTTCATTCTCATACAACATCTAAATTGTCTTTCCATGTGACTTCCGTAAGATAAACAAGGTTGATTCACTATGTATTATTTACATTCTTCATATATACGAAATAATATTATATATTTAAAATTATTCAGATTTAACAATTATTGTGGGCACTGCTTTCGAGTAAATCCGATTTTGAATTGTCATCTCAAATAAACAAATAAAAATCGAATATTTAAAGGTTGGTAATCTTTCCACCAGATTTCCAACTTTTAACGTAACAAATAAACTAATCTAATAATTATTGACACTAGCCAGAATTGAAAGTAAAACAACAACAACAAAAACGAAGGAATCTAGGTCTTGAATCTAATATTGCATTATTCTAGCCTCATCTGCATTAATTTCATCCTCAGCAATTAATGACTAATAAAACTGATGATATCTGGAAGGAATCGTGCCGTTCCTGCAAAGCGACAACAAATCCTCAAGCTTCCCTCTCTCGATTGGAAGCCTCGAGTGATAGGCTTTGTATAAAACTAAAGATATCAGATGCAGCTCCTCTCCATTATTTGTCACCGAAATGTTATTCGAGTTTTCTTGAAATGTGTATTTAAAATCGAGAATGCTTGAGAACTCGTGATCCACTTTTGCCTCTCGAACCATCGACCACGAGATATTCGTTCCATCAACATCCGTCGTCCAATTTTGGTAATCAACTAAGCCTTTCATATCGAGAATATCGTCCTAGGTTATTTCCCTGACCACATAAGACTGAGAGTAATCTTAACTCCGTATTTCACAGCTGCGAAGAGCAACATAGAAAAAACATAGGGATTGCCGTTTCGATCATTATAATTGTCTGAGTAGAATCTAAAATCTATTGTACCTTCCTGCACTTTCTTCTCAATGAATTTTAGCAAGCAGCTTGCTACCTCATTAGGACCTTCTCTTGCAATGTCCTCACTCCATACGTAGAAATATCCCTGATGTTGAACGCAATCGAATACCATAAAGTTAAAGAGGGACAGAGATCGATTGTAGTAGAAGACTGAAGTTTCCCCTCGAGGGACGTTGAGGACTTTCTGCATATTGAAATAGGCGACGCAAATGGTCTTTCCGGTCACTGCTTCGAGCTTTTCTTCATCTTTTAAATCTCTTATGGCGTTCTTATCCATTACGTGGTCGTCATGTAGGGGAAACCTCCCTACAGTGGATAGCTTCCTACAGTGGACATTTGTAAATAAAAGCGAAATGCCTAAAGTAAACCTAATTTGCGCATTTGGTATGATTTAAGTTGATAAAAATGCATCATAAGACAGAATTTCATGTTATACCTAATTATAATAAAAGAGAAAAGTATAAAAAACTATTTTTGACATGACCAAGAAACTTTGTCCTCCACTTTAGTAATTTTTTCCAAGTATCTAAATCTTTTCAGAATGATTTTGTTTATTAATATATGTTCCTTGGTCATTAAACCATAATATTTTTCACCCTAGAATCTTACGTTCTATGCAAGAAAATTATTATAAATATAATCCTTGAAGCTCTCATTTTCCTACTATGGATACCAGCATCATCCCTACAGTGGATTTTCGGTTAAAAGTTTTAGATAATTTGCACTCATAGGTTGGTACTGAAACAGCAGAAGACAGAATCAGCTGATACTTTGAACATAGCTGCAGCGTAATGTAATTGAGAGTAATTTTGAATTTCCCGCAAGTAGAAATAACCTCACCATGCCCAATTTCTGTGTAGGTATTTTCTAGGTACTTTTGACATGGCAAGATTGGTGGCAATCATAACCCCACCGCACCTGTCCACTGAAAGGCATGTAGTGAAATATGAGCGAAATAACTGACATTATATTTTTGCTAATTTTATGCAAAATCGAAATTATATCACTTTTTTCTTTTTTCTGATAGTAGCGTCGGTATAAAATATAATTTAGGGGTACGCATAAAAACATCTTTCTATTCTGATTCGCAGTGTAGAATCGAATGTCCACTGTAGGGCGAACCAGCCGGCACTGGACAAAATTTTACCACCTCAAAATAATATCAATAGCTTTTTATTCGCTAACGAATTGATTTTTACTGATATCTCATCACATGGGTGAATATATCAGCTTCATTTGTGTCAGAACAGCTCTATAATATACATCCTATTTTGTGTTTACTGAACTCTACCAATTTTTGCTATCCACTGTAGGGAGGTCTCCCCTACATCCACTAGCTTCACTTTTTCTTCTGGGGTAATGGTGGACCATTCTGCGCAGAGATCGCATTAATCCTTCTTCCATTAGAAGAACTTGAACTTGAATTTACTGTTGAACATGACCCTGTAAAAGAAAATTTAGTTATTAGTTTTTAATATTTTCTGTGTTGAATTCGGGACGGTCACTCGACTGGGAAACAGGGAATTTTGTACACCGGTAACAAATATTTTAAACTCTAGAAATGTTCAATTTGTAAAGTAGGCATTGAATTTGATATTTTCAATTTGGAACATTTGCAATTTAAAAATAATTCATTCTTGAATGTTTAATTCTTTAAGACTTCGTATTTAAAATTGCTCAATTTTTAAGCCTCGAGTTTGCAAATTTAATTTTTAATTTTTTAAGTCAGAAATCTGAAAATTTAAAGTACTACAGTGTGTATTGCTTCTTAAAACTTGTACATTTTTAAATACTACAATATATAAATTGTAAATGTAGTTCATAGTAACAAAATATTGTTCAATTCTCAAAATATAAGTTTAGAATTATTAAAATTTTGCAAAGCTTTGAATGCCTTCAGTTTTAAATTATAATTTAAATTCAAAATTATTAAATTTTGAACGATTTGATTTTGAACTTTTTGTTTCTTTTAAGTTGATATTTTTACACTTTTTAGGGTGTCTGCTAACTGGGAGAATCTGTAAATAGCCGGGAATTAACCGGGAGTGCAAATTTAAATTGCAAATCACATTTAAAGTTTTAAAAATATTATATTCTTCATTAATCGTGATAACAAGACAAATAAATTTTAATGTTTATCCCCTTGCTTACAAATTTTTACTCAGAATGATTTAGGTTTTCTTCTAAAGGATTAATTTTAAGATTTTAAAATAAGTCGAAAAAAATCTGGAAGATTTTAAAACATTTTTTTTTATTTTTAAAGGTTTTTCAAAATTTTAGGTATCATTCGAGTCAGTGTTTGAAAATTCTTCTCTTGGTAGAAATTTCACATTTTTTGTTGAAAAATTAATCTGTTTTTTTGTTGTTGAGAATTCAACTATTTTTTGACAATTTGTCGTTACTGGTTGGATTTAACTGTAATTTCTTAAAAATTCATTTTTTGGCTTAAGCATTCCTCTCTTTGGTTGAAAATTTAACAGTTTTGTTAAAATTTTTGTTGTTGTTAAAAACTCGTCTTTGTTTGGAATTCAACTCATTTTTATTTAAAGCTGAAATCTTTTCAGTTGAAATATGTGCTATTTCGTTAGAAATTCGTCTTTTTGGTAGAAAATTAATCTTCTTGGTAAAAAAAATGCATCTATTTGGTTGAAAATACAACTATTTGGTTTAAAATGAACTTTCAGGTTGAAAATTAATATTGTCGGGTTGAAAAATTAAACTATTTTGTAAAAAATAGGTCTATTTTGGTAAAGATGTAAATTTTTTTGGTTGAAAAATAATTTTTTTTATTCAACTATTTTTTTTGAAAATTTGTCTTTCAAAAACAATAAAAAATTGAAAAAGATTTCAAAACAGTTGAAATAATTTTTTTAAATTTGGGAAAAGAATATAAAAGAATTTAACGCAAAAAATTTGCAATTTTGCAATCTTACACAATTTTAGAAAACATTTGAGTAAGTTAAAACGATATTTAGAAGTTTTGGAAAGATTCAAAAGTAATTTAAAATGTGTAAAGATTTCAACAAATTTTAAACAAAATGTAGATTTGTTCAGATTTCTAACATGTAATTATTATAATCAAACTATTAATAATTAAACTGTCATAATAAAAGATTAAAAATAGTTTTTTTGTAATTGCTCTTAAATAAATAATCAATAATTAAGAGCTTATACGAGAGACATTACAAGCTATATCTGAAAATTGTTTACAAATTAGAATAGAAAAAATAATTAACCCTGGATATGTTTATAAAAAATAACAATTGTCATATTATCGAAATCTGCGCAGATAAGACATAGAAATTGTATTAGATTTCCATATTATGTGTAAAAAAATTGCAGGATATTAAACATATAGGAAAACCTTATGTTAAATGGAGATTTTATATTTGCGACCGGGAAATAACCGGGAATTTAATGTGTGAAAATTAGTAGTCAGCCTCAGATTTACCTTCGTAATGCTTCTAATTGTGAATGCTTCAAACTTATATTTCTCAACTAATTAGAAATTCTGCAATTTTAAAAGATTCTTTCAAATTTTAATATAATTTAATTTTAAACTATTATTCAATTTCGAACATTTTTAACTCAAATTTTTTTTATTTGAAACGCTTTTAATTTTAGAATTTCGGAGCATTCGAAACTGTACAATGTATATTTTTAATTTCCTAGGGTTACGAATTGAGCAATTAAAAACTCAGACTTAAAAATTTTCAAGTTCTAATCTTCAAAATTGAATAATTTCATATGATTGAACAATTTTATATAATTTTTGAAGTTAGCTTGTACTCTTTTGAATTTGAAATTATCAAATTTTGAATATTGTACAATTTGGAATTCATTTAACTCAAAATTGTTGAATATTTCGCATGCTTCCAATTTGAAATTGTCGAATTTCGAAAGTTTCAATCTATTTTGAAATTGTGTAATTTTGACAGATTTTCATTTGGAACCAAAAAGTTTCGAATATTTTGATTGTTCAATATAAAGTCACTTTCAGTTTTAAATTATTTAATTTTCGAGGTTTTAATTTAAAATTCATTAACGATTACTTACGGCTCTTCGACTGAAATTCTACGATTTCTGAAAGATTGAGAATTAAAATCCTGTAGCTTCAAATTTGAAAAAAGTGTTAGAATCTTTTTCTTCAACACATGCATGAAAACCGCTGGTTTTCGGGCGTCCGAAACGGGTTGGACGTTGCTGTTTTTGACCGAGGAAAAAAAGTCGTGAGTGAGGGAAAAAAACTCTGGCGTGTTGCTAACGAAGAATATTGTGTTCGATACGGCAAAACATTTCTCCCGTCAAGAAACAGCAATGTCTGGCCCCCACTTCACATCATTTGAGAATCCGCGATTTTCGACCATATACGTATTGAAGAAAATATCGTATGCACCACGAGAGGTAGCAGGCGTAATTTATCTCGCGCGATAAGAATCGCCGGCTTCTGTACTTAGATGAATAGTATACTACATTATTACTATTCTATGCTTTAAAGCAATTGTAATGATAATTGTTATTTTACTATTAAGCATTTCTATGTAAAATAAAAAATACCTATTCAATATTAAGTTTACTTTGTACACAGAATATGTATCAAGACGTTAGTCCTTAATAAACTAAATTAAAATTAAAATTAGAATGTATAATATTTAATATATTCAATGGAACTCATTGAATTTATATGGATGCTTTAATTTGCAATTGAGTATTGAGTTCTTTAAATTTAAACATATTTCATTTTTAAGGATTGAATCTTAAAATTTTTCTGAAAATTGATTTTCCATTCTGATAGGTAGTTTTTTATCGAAATCTGTACACGTACCTATACCGATAGTACGTTTTATTTGTATTTAGTAATCTTAAAATTAAAAAAAAACTCATCACTAGTAAAATGAGGACTATTATATCGATACTGACGTTCAGTGCCAATCTCATTTATCTCCTGAATTTCCATTCACTCTCTGTAATAGATATACATCTTTTTAACGCAAAGTCCTTCCTCCAAAAATTCCTGTTCGCCTTCGTTTCCATGAGAGATCTTTGTTTTTGGAAACATATTCCGGGGATTTCACCACCTTCTGCTGATTTTCGAAGAGCTGTTTCTACACAAGATTCTCCAACTGCCAAAGTTCTCAGAAACATAGTTTTACAAATCCTTACTTTTTTCCCGTCAACAGTCAAAGAATACTTTCGGGACTTTGTCCTTCTGCTCTTCCACGCAGTGGTGTTTTTTATAACGTCACATACAGCTGTATCTGTCGCTATATTTTATAGCATGATTCTGTGGAGTTTTGCAAAAGCATTGAAAATCGATATCCTTTGATCTTCTCTTATACGGTTGTGACAAGTGTATCTACAATTGGAAGTGCAACCCTTGTGCATGATACGTTCTCTTTTTTTTCCTGGATTTTTATTGCTCGGTTTCCCAGTTTCAAAGTCCACTAGGAGCGCAGGATCTTTTGTGTCAATATCAGCTTCAGATTCTTCGTCATCCCACTCGGTTTTTATATCAATCTCCATGGAATCCATTTGACTTTCGGTTTTGCTTTCTGAATCGGCTTTGAAAATCGAGAGATAGGGAACATTTTCGACTAGTCCGTACTATTTTTTAAAAATAATTTTAACTTGGATTTTTGTATGAACTTTAATTTGCATATTACAACTCTCTCAATACTTTTCATTTTCTTATAAAAAGACAGGATCTCTTACATTGGCTTTAGAATCTTAATTTAAAACAAATATTTTATAACGGCATAATTTCTTTATTGAATCATTCAATACGATTCACAAAATACAATATTAATTTAATGTTGACTGCTTGCAGGGGCACCAGCCTCAGGGGGTAAGTTGAGTAGCCGCCCTACCTATGGAGGGGGGGGGGGGGGGCACGAAAATTAGAAGATATACCTTCATTAGGTTTAGGTGTAAAATGTGACAGCAGCGCTCGAGGCAGCGCTCTTAAAGTGGGTGAACTGGAATCTTTCAACTGGATTCATAAAATAAAAAGGGCCTATCGATTATTGCAACAACTCTTAGAAGATAATTAGAAGTAAAACCTAAGCGTAAAAATTTAAAAAAATTGCAGTTATAATTGAAGCGTGGTTTACAAAAATACATCAAGCTCCAATTACCATAAAGATTACTTTATACCTATATTCACATATTAGATTACTCTTATGACAAGTAACGCATAATGCACTGTTGTAGAGCACTCTTCAATTGAAATTGAAATTTGTCTATTTTTAATGCTTTTATGTAAATCTATTTAAACAATAACTTCAGTTTTTTAAATTTGACAACGAAACATTCCAGAATTGGGTTGATAAAAAATACAATTTCCATCGACAGACCCAAATTATTTTTAAATCACATTATTTATAAAACTCATTACATTTTTTATTACAAATAAAACGGGGTTTTGTTTGTATTTGTTCTTAGACGTAAAACAAACTTTCAGAGTGAAATTTCCACTCGAAGCGAAGTCATTAAACTAAGTTTATAAAAAGGTACAGTACGGGTTAAAATTGTGAGTCCACTTACGAAAATCGAATTAAAAACAGACTTGTCTTAAAAACGGACTGACTCCGCAAACAATTAAGTCAGAAAGATTTAAAAAAAAGGCTTTGTCTAGTCGTCCCGAAAAATTAGGGGGATTGGACCAATATTATTTATGTGGCCAGTCACAGGGGTGCCCCCCCCCCCTCCCCCGAAAATTCGGGACGACTAGCGAAGCTTATGAAAAATATTGCACTGATCATCCCGAATTTCGGGACGACGAAACACTGCGTAAAAAAACGTGAAAAAGCTTATTAAATTTCGCGTCGATTGAGCTCTACCTAAGTATTTTTGATAAATAGGCGCCGAGATAGCATGTGTGAAAGACTGATTCTCAACTTCTCAACAAAATTGTAACATCGTTAAATGAAAGTATAGAATCTCCTCTTTAAAGTGAGACCGATGGCATAATAAAATATTTACTGGTTCCCGAATCATCATAAAAAATATGGAAGCTTGTCCAAGACAAAAATTGGTCGGTCGAGAGGTAACCGTAGTTTTTTGTCTTTTAACTCTCCTCGACGGACCAATTTTCGCCTTGGACACGCTTCCACTTTTTTATGATAATTCGGGAACCAATGAATATTTTATTATATTCTTGGTCTCATTTTGAAGAGGAGATTTTATTCTTTACTACATAAAATTACGAAATATCACAAAAAAGGTTGATATTTCAGTATTCGTAAATGAATAATATATCCCGAATTTTCTTTGAGAATGTTGATGTGCGATGTTGGCTTTAGGTTCAGGTAAATTGAAAACAATTAAATTGTTTCAAACGTTTCAGCACACAATGATGGCCTTCACCAGTGAATTTGATTAAATCTGTAAAAAATTACATAATTTCTGGCAAGGACGCAATTTAAAATTTGAAAATGTTATTCTTTGGTTAATATTGCAGTTGGGAAATATATGATAACTTTTTATTTTTTAATTAAAATGTAAGATCCTAAAGTCAAGAACGAACGCCAATATTCTCAAAGAAGTGTATTATTGAGGGTGAATACAATCTCCCAGCGATTTTCACCCGAAATATTCAACATTTATCAATGTTATTAGGTTCACTTAAAAGATAAATTTCCACGGAATTTTTCTAATGTCACAAAAATTGTGCAAATTTTTCGCTAAGTTTTGCCTGAGGAATGAGAAATTGAGAAAATTCAAAGAATGGGTGCATACAAAAATGCGTGTCTAAACTTTTCAAAGTTAATAATCTGATATATTTCGGGATTTTTTTTAGAACGTAGTCTGTTGATTTAAAAAATTTTTCTCTAAATGATTATGTATTTTTGAATTTTCACAATTATTATATTCCAAGTTCCGCCTCATGCAAAAACTAAGGGAAAATTCATAATTTGCGTCATAAGTTGAAAAAATTTCATGGAACTTTATGTTTGAAATTAAGTCAAGAACAATGAAATATGTTCAATGTTTCGGGAGATATTAATAATTAACGAACACACCGAAATATGCCCTTTTGAAGGTTTCTTGGGCTACGCCAGTCGGATTTCCGTCCAACGTTTACCGCTCCTATAGCTTCTACAATACTTGCGTTAGTGTTGGAATTTGTCATGAATGTTAATCGGTCGTACTTACTGTATTCGAGGAAAACTATTTTCATCCGCTTATCTATTATATAGGCCAGTCAGCAGAACAGAATTAAATGCAAAATCTTATAATAAATGTAATAATTTAGAAACTTGGCAATTACATAAAACATACTTCTCTTATCACTAAAGTCGATTTTCAAACCTATGTCAGATGTCGGAAACATGTAAAATTTTAAGAAAATCACATTTTGTTGAAATAGTGCTCGAAAAATGTAATATTTCTGCAAATTAAAAAGTACATAGAATTCTATTATCAAATGCGAAATCTACAATTGCAATCAATTTGAAGATCGGGAACATATTTATTTATGGATAAATGAAAATTTTGTGAATAAAATTTTGGAAAAAATTATGATATAGTTGCAAACTTACATAATCATTGGAATTATGGTTTGGAATTAAAATCTCGATTCGCTACCCCACTTATAAGGAACTTGCAGTTATTTATATTTGTTGCTTGTCAATCATTTGATTTGAAAAAGTTATCCAGTTTCGCTAGTTTTTCCAAGAAGTTATTAACAAAATTTTCATTTATTCGTATTAGATCATTTTTCGTATTAGATAGCAGAATTCGATGTACTTTTTAATTTGAAGAAATTTACATGTTTTCATAAACTGTTTTTTTAACACACCGCCATCATAATTGCGATTTTAGGTACTGCGAACGATACCCAAAATAGCACTTTTTAGCATAGGCCATACAATTTTTACTCAGGCTATTGATGTAATGAAAAATAGTATGTGACATTCGGCCTCTAACTGGCACTTTGACTCGTGTAAATTGCAGTACTCGGCCGATAGAGTGCCACTAACGGTCCTTGTATCACAAATAACTATTTTCTTAGAATTTTACATGTTACCGACCTCTAACAGGGTTGCAAATCGCCTTTAATCATTAGAAAAGTATGTTTTATGTAACTACCAAGTTTAAAAAATATGATATTTAATATAAGATTTTCTTCCCTACTGACTGCATTGGTTTTTTAGGCCATGGCTAAATTTTTTCGGAACTTGTAGACACTCCCTTTTTTATCAGTGGTCAAAAAGTAAGGTAAATGAAGAAATTTGGTTTTTACCCCCCTATGCTGAAAGCTTTTCTTTTAATTCAATTTTTCTCGGGGACGGCTCAAACTGAAGTCTTTGGCATGCAGAAATGCGAGAACCAAAAAAAGTTTGTTATATTATATCGTCAACCGGTGTAATTATGAATCGAACCGGGTAATTATGGATCACATAGATTTTAATTTTTATTTGCTGTGTGAAGCTTTGCCATTTCACCAAGAGGTCAGAACAAATTCAGAAAATGGTGACTGTCGAATCACGAAGGTAAGAAATCTAAAAAAAAATTACTTGGAACTGTTAGAGTCGAAACTGAATATGAAAAATATTGTAAGAGGCCGTACAGAAAATACTGCCGAGGCACTTGCGGTATGAATGCAGAGAAGTGTCATCCTTGGGTCGCTCCGTGTCCTTAAGACACACGAGGGTTTTCCCGGCCTGTTGGAAACCAGTGTGATTTTTCTGGATGGCAGTCGCTCCCAGAGGGACCCCGTGGTGGTTGTTTAACCAATTAGATATGAAGGGTGATTAATCGTGAGGTACTTTTCTCAATATGAATTTTTGACAGATCACGCGTGATTAGCGTCAAGAGTTCATTGCAGTTTTACTCAGTATTGAATATCATTTCAGCATGGAAAGACTTATGCCAGCACAGCGTCTCCAAATTGTGGAGCTGTATTACGAAAATCGTCTCTCTGTGAAACAAGTTTATCGTGCACTTAAAGCAACTTACGGTCAGAATAATCGACCCACCGAACGCACCATTGCCTATACCATCAAAAAATTCCAAACTGGATGTGGTTTATTCAGTCGCTGGTCATCCAATAATAAAAATTGGGTTTGGAATCCGTACTGTCGGCGAGGAGCAAAGTATCTTCAACGAACATGCTTGCCGTCTCGGTAGTATCTATTCATTTGGAGTGGTTCCATGGACGAAGGACGAGCTCAGATCCCTCGATATCGGGTCATGAAAGGTTATGCAAATTAACAAAAGCATGCACCTTAAGTCGTCTGTTCCGCGACTTCACATCTCACGCTATCAAGGTGGTCGCGAAATACTGAATCTCGAATGTCTTCACAACAGGATTATTCTGGATACAGCACATGTAGTCGCAAATGGGAAAGACCCTCTTCTTAAAGTGGTCAGGAAATTGAAAACACTTGACTTTGACTTCAATATGAGGGGTGAGCTCCGTCAAACGGTCATAGGGAAATGGGGTTAATTGTCGAAAATGAGAAGGTCCGCATAGACGTTACGCACTCAAGGCCTGACATAGTTCTCCTTGACTTCGAGAAGCGAACCATGTTCGTCATCGAATTTTTGGCACCAGCCAACAAGAACGTCATTTTGTACCTCGACTTCAACTTGTTGCATGGCCTAGGAAAACTGTAACAAACATCTCAAGTTCATATTAATTAGTATTCGAAGTCTTATCTTCAATTTAAGCCAATAAAAGTTGGAAAATCTTCACGGGTTCTCGAGATACGACTAAAAATGTCCAAGCGTGTCTGCGTCAGATTTCAGTCGCTTTAGCAGCGTGTCTGGCCATCTGCGGTGCTCGCCGACTGAGACTCCACGCAGACACGCTTGGACATTTATTGTCATATCTTGGGAACCCCTGGATATTTTTGAAGTTTTATTGGCTTAAATTGAATATGAAATTTCACAGATTACGTCCTGTCAATTTCAGTTTTTCCGCTTGAGTATCCTAAGTCACAGTACGAGTAGAAGTTAAGAAACAAAATGTGAGAAATTCCCGGCGACCACCGCTCTCGCGGTCGAAAGTAGTAATCGCCGATTGAAACTTGACATTTCAGGTTTGGACATTTTTATTCGTATCTCGAGAACTCGTGAAGATTTTCAAGTTTTATCAGCTTAAATTAAAGATAAGACTTGAAAGACCAAGTAGTATAAATTTGAGATTTTTGCTACAACTTCCCTAGGTCATGCCACAAGTTGAAGTCGTACAAAATTCGAGAAATTCTTAAATTTGTTTCTTAAGCTTCTCACGCAGTACATTGTAATTTAATAAGCTTTTCAACGGGGTTTTAAAAAAATGCGTCGCTCCATTTTTAAACGAGTAATCACGTTTCAAAGCCAGCAGTAATTTTCAAAGTACTTTCGCTGATCGTACCGACAATTTCCGACAGTAGTGTGTATATATATACTGGGTGTTTTTTTTTAACTTGAGACATCGAAATGTCTCAAACAATACGCATCCTGTAAAAAAAACATTCGTAATGAAAACTTTTTATTTTCAAGGGGGAAAAGCGACTTTGAAACAATTTACCCCATCCCACCCCCCAGGAGGCAAGAGTGGGGTTAACTTTGTAATTTCAAATGGGAACCCCAATTTTTTATCACAGATTCAGATTCTGCTTTATGAAATACATAAGTTTTTATTCGAAAAATCTTCTTCGATTCGCCCCCCCCCCCCCCCCCCCCCCGGGGGGGGGGGGGGGGAAGTTGTTTAAAGTCGCTCTTCCCCCTCGAAAATAAAATTTTCATCACAGATATTTTTTTCATAGGATGCGTATTTTTTGAGATATTTCGATGTCTCTAGTTTAAAAAAACACCCAATATATATGTATATAGTTAAAAGTTTTCCATAAGGATAACTGCGGTATCTCGTCGAGAGCGGGTCTTATTCTGAAAAATTGCACCCGCTCCCGGCAAAATCGCGGTAAAATTTCAGCTGTAACCACGTCTCACGACCGTGAGATAGGTGGTTACAGTCTGCGATGGACTCAATACGATGATCAGGCAAAAGTCTCGTGCACCCTTAAGACACAGAGCGACCCAATGACGACCGCCTTCTGCATTCTTCCCGCAAGTGTCTTAGCATTTTGTTGACACGCAGGGATGCTTTTCCTCCAAGAGCACGGATGATCAGGACGACTAGCTTAACAGAATATTCTAGGTATAGCCGTCGCAACTCCATTATAAGATCTTTGTATCTCTCTTTCTTTTCATTCTCCTTGGCTATGATGTTTTTGTCAGCTGGTGCCGAAAATGCGATAACGAACAAAATCCGTCGGATGAGACGTTTGTATCTGCTTCGGAGGGTATCCTTTATAGATGTCACGTCCTGAATGCGGCTCTGTGGCACGCCCAGGTATGTATAGGTCTCTCCAGCGCTAAGGTGTCGTATAGCGCTTCTGTTGACGAGCTCAGGGTCTCCGAGGATGCCATTAAGTTTTCCCTGCTTCGAATAAACTTTGGCGCATTTTTCTAACCTGAACTCCATTTCAATCTCCTGAGTGTATCCTTCGAAAATCTCTAGAGCTAGATGTAGTTGCTTTTTATTTTTAGCATTGTTCTTAAGATCATCCATGTAAAATACATGAGTGACCTTATGCTTTCGATTTCCAGATTTGCAGCAGAAGTACCCTTCGGAATAGCGAAGTGCGGGAGATAGTGACAATAGTGTGAGGCAAAAGAGGAGTGGGCTAATGGTGTCGCACTAAAATACTCCTCTCTGAAAGGTGAAGGTGTTAATTGTCACACGATGCTTTCCAGATCAGATAGTAAATCTGTTTTTCCAGAGCGGAATCAATCACTCTATGCACCTCACGATGTGCGGATAAACCTTTAAGCTTTCCGGTTATCAATCCAGGCCATTGATAGGACGCGCTGGTAGGATGCTGCGTCTTTGCAGACACATCTATCGACGAGCAGGTTCTCCACA
>CAKNXH010061852.1:498316-509679 GCA_932178445.1 Andricus quercusramuli | reverse complement strand
GAAATAAAAATGGCTATAAAGAAGTTGAAAAATAACAAAGCCGCGGGCATCGACGACCTACCGGCTGAACTGATAAAAAATGGAGGCCCTTGACTCAAAAGACAAATTTATAAATTAATACGCACAGTTTGGAAAACAGAACGCATTCCAGAGGAATGGAATGACTCTATTATTATTCCTATCTTTAAAAAAGGCGATAAAATGAACTGTAACAATTATCGGGGAATTTCACTTTTGTCGTCGTGCTATAAGGTCCTGTCCAATGTAATCTTAGGTAGGCTAACTCCTTTCGCCGAGGAAATCATTGGGGATTACCAGTGTGGATTCCGCCGAAACCGATCTACAAGCGATCAAATGTTCACAATTAGACAACTGCTAGAAAAAAAATGGGAATTTAATGAAGCAGTGCATCAGCTATTTATCGATTTTAAAAAAGCTTACGACTCTATTATACGCGCGCGAATGTACTGGATCCTAGAGTTCTTGGGTGTGCCAAGAAAATTGGTTAGACTTATCGAAATTTGCTTAAGCGGCAGTAGGGGAAGAATACGCGTAAACGGAAGGTTATCTGAAGAGTTCTCGATCCGCGATGGCCTGAAACAGGGCGATGCACTTTCGTGCGTCCTTTTTAACTTAGTTTTAGAATACGTGGTTAGGCAAGTGCAGGCGAATCCGACCGGTGCTACGCTCAATGGGGTAATACAAATTCTTGGATATGCGGATGATCTCGACATACTAGGGGATGATAAAGAGACGGTAGCTAAAAATGCAGAAATCTTGATCACAAAAGCCAAAGATATTGGCTTGGAGGTTAGCGAAACGAAAACAAAATATATGACCGTCCTTAGATCTGAACAAAGTAATCAAGACGGGGATCTAACAGCCGGAAATATGAAATTTGAAAGGGTTAGCGAGTTTAAATACCTCGGGTCAATTATAACTAGCGAAAATAGGATTAAAACGGAAATCAACGCGCGGCTGCACGCTGGCAATGGGTGCTATTATGCAGCAACCACGCTATTAAAATCGCGATTGCTATCTAGAAACATCAAAGTGAGAATTTACAAAACGATAATAATGCCGGTCGTCATGTACGGGTGCGAAACGTGGGCGCTGACGAAAGGAGATGAGAATAGGTTTAGAGTTTTTGAGAATAAAGTACTTAGAAAAATCTATGGTCCAAAAAGGGACGAAGAGACAGGTGAATGGAGAAAACTGCATAATGATGAGCTGCATGCTCTCTACGGGTCAGCAAATATTAATAGAGTAATGAAAGCGCGTAAACTAAGATGGGCGGGGCATGTAGCAAGAATGGGAAACGAAAGAACGGTGGCGCAAGTTTTAAGAGGGAGGCCGACTGGTAAGAGACCCTTAGGCAGACCAAGAAACAGATGGGAGAAAAATGTAAGGGATGATTTAAAAGAACTAGGACATGATTACTTAAACTGGATGGAGGATGCACAGGATAGAGATGTGTGGCGGTCTCGGGTTAGTGAGGCAATGAACTTCCGAGTTCGAACTGCTAATCTATAATAATAATAATAATAATATCACTGTTAGTCACTTCTCACTGCAAACTGTCATTATACTATATATGCGCACATGATTACTTATTTTGCCGCGCTCGCGTTGCTAACAACTTTCAAAGAACCAATCAGTTTGTCGTGCCGGCTATATACTCTGTTCAACGTAAGATCCTCCAACTGTTGGCGCTTTGTTAAAACCGTCGCGTCGTAGAATTTCTAGTTGAACGAAATGTATACTGCCGGCCGGCAACGTCCACGCGATATGTTTTGAACACAAAGCAGCCTCAAGGGCAAACAAAGCTGCATGAAGCCGGCACATGTGTATACCATTTTTAAGGATTTTCATGAAAATTTTTATAGATAGAAGGTTTCCCGGTGTGTTTTTACATTTTTTCTACAAAATAGTGTACGCATTGAGTTAGAAATGTCTGACGGAAAGAAATTTGCTTTCGTGAAATTTAAGAAAACGTGTCCTGAAAACCAACACAAGGCGTATCAGACCATTCCTTTTAGTTCAATCCAAAGCATCAATCTATCTAAAATACTTGAAAACTTTGAAAAGGAAAAGAACAGAGAAGTGTTGGTCAAATGTGGAAAAGTTTCGTCGTGCCCTGCAGTAATAGGTATAATAGGAGGTATGTTTTATTAATAAATGTACTTAGAAACATGTTTATATTTTTGTATCGTTCTTTGTGTTCGCTTCATTTTGCTTCATTCCTTTGAATTCATTATTAAAATTTTATAAAACACCTTGCCAGCTTGTAAAAATCTGATCAATTCTTCAATAATTTAATCAATCTTTTGCTACTTTTTTATCACGTTAAATCTTTCATTCTTATAAATCACCTCAAAATTGTAGAAAATTTCCTCAAATATTGATTTAATTTCATAAAATCAATTTTTTTAATAAAAGAGCTTTAGTTTTGAATTTATATATTATAGACAGCTATTTTGTTTTTGCTATAAAAAGAATGAGCATGTTAATGCTAACATGTTAGTTTTAACCTACAAATTCCATTTCCTCGCATTTTCCTCCAAAAATATTATAAGTAAATATTTTTTCGCTCTGTATGTAAACTCACTGTTTAAATAGAATTATGTGAATAAAGCGAAAAACTTTATAAGTCTAATACTTTTCCTTTAAAACGATTAATTATTTTCCAGTCTAAAAACAAACTTGGCTATTTGAAAATATAGTCGTGCTTTAGAGCGAAAAATATCTGATTATAATACTTTGGAGTGAAATGCGGAAATCGAATTTTGAGGTTAGAGTTTAGACACAACGCCCTTTTAACAACTCACGTAATGCGTTTAATTTAAATCATATTTACGCAAAACGAAAAATTACGAATCTATATAATCTGAAATTTCAAGCGTTTCTTTTGGCGCAACAAGTATTAAAATTATGCATTTTTTCAACTATACATTTTTTCGCTCTACATGCATACTTTTACTCAGAAAACAATCTGCCCGCTGAGCAGGCACATTCTCATCGAGCGCTGCGCGTGCCCCTCGCAAGTTTCAGCGCGTCTAGGGCGCGCAACTGTTGGATCTCGCGCTTCGCGCCCCGATATTTATTCTTTGCCCTTGGAATGCTTGAATGAAACTTTATCAAGAACATCTCTTCTAGATCCCAGCATTTATATGCGTCTACATATTAAAATTTTTCTACGTAATTAAGTATGGTTAAAAATTCAGTTGCTCAAACCTCTGTAAGCATTGAGGTGTACATTCTTATCGTGACACTCGCGCTACGTGCTCGATATTTGACAGAAATTTTTAAATGCATATTTATTTTCTAAATTACTTTACAATAAAAAATTACAATCCTTTCTTCAGACATACTTTCCTTTCTCGCGTTGTTTAAACAAGAAATGTTGTAGAAATTTTTAAATAGTACTTTCGATAAATAAAACCAAAATGATAAGTCCTATTGAAAAATGGTTGAAAGACTTTTTGTAGGACTTTTTAAAAGCTATTATAATTGCTCTTTAAGACTTTTTCTCGTATTTTGCGTTATTTGGTTTAAAATTTGAATTTTTTATTTTCCCATAGTGTTTTCGATAAATAAAACCAAAATTAAAAGTACTATAAAAAAATAGTTGAAACAAATTCTGTAGGACTCAGGGACTCGAACGAAACTTTCGTTCCATTTCGTTATACTGCCAATAAAAACAAATCATTGGAATCTAATCATCAATGTAATTTTAGATATTATATAATTTCGGCCAAATCTAGAGATAGCAGATCAATGTTTAGTAAAAAATAATTTTTTTTCTATCAATAACGAAATGGAATGAAAGTTTCGGTCGGGTCCCTGGTAGGACTTTTTGAAAGCTATAATTGCTCTGCAAAATTTTTCTCGTTACTCACATTGTTTGGCTTAAAGTTTAAATTTTTTTATTTCTTTCATAATATTTTCGATAAATAAAACCAAAATATCAAGTCTTATAAAAAAATAATAAAGAAAAATTATAAATCTTTAAAAAATCTGCAATTCTTCTCTGAAACTGCCTTACTTGTCTGTCGTCGTTTGGCTTAAACTTAGAATTTTCGAGGTATTCATTTTCGATGCATAAAACCGAAAAAACGAGTCCTATCGAAAAATGATCGAAACAAAAATTGCAGATACTTCGAAAAGCTGTGACTCTTCTTCCAAACTTTTTTCACGTATGTGTTGTGGTTTCGCGTAAAACGGAATATTCTATTTTTGAATAGCATTTTCGATGCTTTTAGGGCCTGAAAAAAGTGTGCTAAAGCTCGATTAGATCCGTTCATTTTTTGAAGAGTTATCGTGTTTACAGGCAGACGGACAGACAGGCAGGCTTCAGGGGGTTTCAAGACGTGAAGATCCATTGAAAAACTGTGGTTTCAAATTTCGGCCAATTCTAATACTTTCCCAATTATAAATGATGAGAACGTAATAATTAATAATAAATTTGTAGTCCTTTTTTCGATGATCAACTTTAATTCTTAAATTTTTTGCCGTAGCTTGTGTCGTTTGTACAAACATCTAATTCACCTTTGCCTTTCAATTTTCGTCTATCATTTTTTTTGTACCTTTTATCGTTTTTCCACAAATGTTTTATTTTTATTTTCAATGTTATTTTTTACGATTAAAATCAAAACTACGCGTCCTATCAAAAAGTGATTCATAAAAAGTTTGTACATGTGTTCTAAGTGCACAATTTTTGTTTATCAATTTTTTTTGTAGCTTGTGTCGTTTTCTCAAAAATTCAATTTTTTTTCTTTTCAATGTTATTTCTCACGATTGAAACAAAAACTACGCGTTCTAACAAAAAGTGATTTATAAAAAGTTTGCAGATGTGTTTTAGGTGCACAATTTTTGTCTATCAATTTTTTTGGGTAGCTTGTGTCGTTTTTTCAAAAATTCAATTTATTTAATTTTCAATGCTATTTTTCACGATTGAAACAAAAACTGCGCGTCCTATCAAAAAAAAAAAAGTTATAAAAAGTTTGCAGGTGTGTTTAGGTGCACAATTTTTGTTTATCAATTTTTTTGGGTAGCTTGTGTCGTTTTTTCAAAAATTCAATTTTTTAAATTTTCAATGTTATTTTTCAAGAACTGAAACAAAAACTATGCATCCTATCAAAAAATGATTAATAAAAAAATTTGTAGCTCTTTTTTGGTTAAACAACTTTTCTCTATTTATTCTTTTCGAAGCTTGTGTCGTTTATCCAAATTTTTTTTGTTCATATGTAATTGATTTTAACGAATGAAAAAAAACTACGCATCTTATGAAGAAGTTATTTTAACAAATTTGTAGATCTTTTTTTGGAGGACAATTTTTGTTGATTCATCTTTTTTCTTTCCTGGCATAGTTTGACCACAAAATGAAATTTTGTATTTTTCATTATAGTTTGTGCGATCAAAATTAGAATTTTTGATTTTTCAAGAAAATTCAAAAAGTTGTTGCGATAATCTTGTCAGTCTTTCGAAAAGCAACGTTTTTTTTCTCTTGACTTTTTTCATATCGTACGTAAGGTAAATGTGCCAGTCTTCGTCAATGCATGGGTTGTCGGCTGATTGCGAAAACAATGAAATAAAAATAAAATAAATAAAATAGTTTTAAAATATCCTTGAACGCTATTACCGAACCCTCGCACATTGAACTGCCGATAACTGAAGCAGCCAGATTTCTGACTGACCGATAACCCATGCTTTCTCGTATTTATAACTTCAATTTTCTTATAATATTCATTGTAATGGGATATGTTGCAAGTAGTAAGTAAATTTCATTTCTAAAGATCCGATTTATTCGATGAAACCCATTTCTTAAGTTTTAAATATGTTCACTATATTTTTTCGAGGATTTGAAATCTGAAATTCGCCTTAAGGCCATGTGACGAGTGGGTCACGTGACCGGATTCCTACCTTACCGACACTTTTTTTATTTGTAAACTTATGTTCACACGAATAGCCACATCGAGTTTTTGGCTGGAAGCACGAGTCGAAAGCTTGTGCACGAGCGAAGCGAGTGCAAATGCGTAGACAAGTGCTTCCGGCCGTAGGCAAATGCTACAATCACATTCGTAATAATCACCTGTGTACGCACATGTGTCGTACACTATTTTTTGCAACACCCAACCGAGAAAGTTGCTAATTGAGAGAGTGATTAATAATGTAATTTACCTCAAATTAATTGCTTACTCAACTCTGGTTGTGATTTAACTCACCGATTCGCGAAGAATGTGTAAGATTGTCACTTGTATATAATGGGCATACTTTACGCACACATGTGACGTCAGCGTGTATAATGACCGTACATTATATACGGTGACGTCACTGTGCTTTGAAGACGTACTTTACAGATAAGTTTGGGGCACATAAACTGTCAAGTTTAGAGGTGGACGTTGCAAAAACTTGATTTTCGGCTTCAGGGGGTCACAAAACGTGGAGATCCGTTGAAAAACTGTAGTGTCAAATTTCAGAAAATTCTAAGACTTTCTCAATCATAAATGATGAGAATGTAATAAGTACCGCAGCAGAATGAAACACTAACAAAACTGGTTTGTTGCCTAGTTGTGGGCATCACACGGTTGTGGGCACCCCTGCATAACTTTTGACAGTGAGCCGAAACACCTGATCTGACGATTGTCATTTGTGCGCCATGTTGGCATGATGATTCAGTGCTGACACCGAAGTGAACAGACGCATTCGCGTAGTAGCTACAGTCGATTACATCTTTTCGTCCGTAAAAATCGACGGTGATGTAGTTTTTTCTTGCGTTTGAAGTGCGATAAACCGAAGTGAATTGTTGCAAAAAAGTAAGTATCCTATATTTATAAAGGGAATTCAATATATTTTGTGATTTTATGTCGATTTCATCAAAATGTTCGCACTGCAAAATTTTCTGGTCATTTTTTGACAGCTCTGCATTTTCCAGTTGTGGGCACCAACATTTTGCTAGTTGTGGGCACCTTATTTTTGTCACTTAGCGCGTATTTTTGTCTAGAAAACTGTCCAAAATTGTTGTAAGTGTTAAAATAACCTCTCCTGACGGGGTCCAAGGGCATAGCCTGGTCGGGGAGGGTTCACGGGGAGCTGGAGGCCCCCCATGAACCCTTTTTCCATCTTGATTGGAAAAAAAAAATTTAATTGTCACAAAAACCAAAGAAATTGAAAATAATGTTTCCACCGAATTTTCACGGATTTTTCTGTGTATTTTTAGCTATGTCAACTTCAAAAGTTGATTGGAATGCATACATCGAAGCCATTAAGCGGTGAAAAATCGACAATGAGCCCGTGAAACCGACTGCCATAGCCTATGGTGTTCCTCGGAGTAGCTCGCAGCGCTACCTCAAGAAGGTCGACGAACAGCTGGGCGACATTTCGAACGTCGAAGATGGTTTTTTGTTGGATTTTACACCGACTATTACACCTGCATACACTGCGATTCTGACAATAATTTATTTTTTTCATCTTATATTCATTTTTGCTGCTCTGAAGGCTTTTTTGTCATTTTTCGTTAATCTTTGTGTCACTACAGGCTTTGAAAATGAATAAATTTCCTTTTTTCCTCTATTTAGTGCCATTTGACCTCACGTTTTCCCATTTTTATGATATTATTTTCAGCAGTCCCCACATCCGGTTAAAAAAATTTGTTCGGTCGAAATTGAGTGCTCCATAAAAATGAATTTTTTTTTTAACGAAAGCAAATCAATCCTATCACTAGTAGTTATCTAAGGTCTCTGGCTTTCTATTGATATGCATATTGCTGCATAAAATTCATTTGGTCAAAAGTTATAAAGAAAATACCTAACTGTGCCCACAACCGGGCAACTTCCCCTAATATTTCTTCAGTAAAATTAAGAATTGGGATTTCGAGGTGAGAACATGGATCCATTAAAAGCTCTTAAGTGTGTTGAAAAATAAATAAAAGTATGGCTACAGAGCAAAAAATTGTTTCAGTTTAATCCTTTTTGCGTGAAATGATAATTCTCTCTTTTTGGAATAATTTTAGTAATATTCGCGTAATAGGTATCAAAATTACTTAGCTCTTGGGGATATAATATTTTTATCAAATAATAATATTATAGAATCCCCAGAAGATATTGAGAAGCAGAGAAAAAAGCACAGGGTAAAGTTTTCTCCATATAATTTGGTCAAAAGCATTTCTCAACAGTCCTCGCTAGTGGAAATAGCAAATGACAAGAAGAAATTGCATATAGGAGAGGTCAGTATCTATAATATTTCAATATATACACATATACACAGCTGCTACTCAACACAGCCTTTCGTGTGAAAAAAAATTTTTTTACAGGATTGTGAAAAAGAGAAAAGGAAACAGCTGGAAAAATGTCATATAGTATCACAACAATTGAAAAGTTTAAACGCCATAGTGAGTTCATTATCAAGAAACAGTTTTGAATTATAATATAAAAGAACGGCTAAATTGATACGTATTCACTTTTGCAGGATCAGTCTGATATGTTGAAAAACTCAGAAGAAATTATTAGCAAGGACGGTCAAAATTGAAGTCCGGGAAGCCAAAGATTCAAGAAGTGAAACTTTTAAAACCGGTAAATAATATTCAACCTTTTCTCATGTTTTTAGTTTGTAAATATTAATTAAAATTGTGTTTATTATTTTTATAAAGTGCGCAATTTTATTTCAAAATAATAAATAAACATTTATTGTTTTTTAAATAGGGAGAGTCGACAAGTTTATCAAGCTGTACGAATAAGGCAAAAAATACAGAAAATTCTTCCAGAAAATCAGTGAGTGATTTCAATATCTGAAAATTATATTGATTTTAATTTTCAGTTTCCATTTAGCTTGCACTCCTTTTTGAAATTTTCTAATATAATAAGTTTTGTTTTCAAATATTTTCAATTTAATTAAGTCGATTACATTTACATTTATTGAATGTTTTAGAATCGATCGCCAGAACCAAAAAAAAGAAAATTGTCTTCTTCCGCAGAGGATGATGCCCTAACGAAGGTCACAAAAGTCACTGATAGTGAAATTCAATTGAAGCAAAAAATTATTGCTTTGGAAACGGAGAATAGAGCTGTCAGAGCTCTTAATGCGGAATATCAAAAGAAACAATTAGTTTGGTCCGATAAGGTTGAAAGTAAGTATAACTAAACAACTTTTTTTAAAAGTATCTTCATTTATGATACAAAAATTGTTACTGCAATATCTATTTTTTATTTTGAGGTGTAATTCAACATGCAGCAGAAAAAGTTGACGAAGACTTAAATTTTAAGATAAGAAATGGCGAGGAACTGCCCGTAGGCTATATCGATCGCACAAGTCGAAAGGTATAAATACTTAAATTTTAATTCCATATATATAAATTAGTTGAATTTTCAGTATTAAAAATTAATTATCAACTAAATATTAAAATTTTATAACAAATACTAGATTTTTCAAGAAAAAACTCTTTGTTGGATTTTAAGCAATGAAAATTCATTTTCAACCAAGTAATGATTAATTTTTAATCAAACAGATAAATTTTGTAGTAAAAAGAAAATTTGAACAGGACAATTTACTTTTCAATCTAAAAAAGGATTTCGTAATGTAAATAAGGTGATTCTATTGAATTTTTTATGTTATCTTTGAATCGGGCATGAATAAATTCATTAAAGAATACTACTTTCTTACCGATCTTCTTCTATTTACATTTTCAAAGCTGCACACTATTATTAGTAAAGTGCTTTAAAAACGGTACTTGTAATAATCTTATACAATTAATATTTTAAACAGATTCATGCTGGAGAAGGAATCTGGATCGAGAAACACACGTATGATTACGCTCGTTTCCGTAGTGTCTCGTCTGCCACTTTCGTCTCAAAAATGGCTACGGCCATTTTTACGAATGAAGTCTTGCGTCAATCAAGCGTTACTGGCACCGTGAGCAATACTCACAGGCACAGGAACATTCCTGCGAGACCAGCCCTTGATACGAAGAAGTTGACAGCACTTAACAGTAATTTTTATTTTACAGTCAAATAATTGAATTATATGCGTTTAAAGATTGACAACAAATATATCAAAGATTTCATTCTTTCCAGAAATATACGAGTATTGGTTAATTCAGAAAAAATATTCCGAACAGGATCAATATAAGAATCTGGCTAATTTAACAACGTACATAGGGAAAAAAATAACAGAGCTAAGGCGGCCCCCGAGACCAAATAGAAAAAAAACAAAGAAGAGCAAAAGTAAAGAACCAACTGCGTCGCCAGAGGATATTTCGGAGGTTAAAGATTTGGAGAACCAGCAACCAGGAACTAGTGGTGTTGTAAAAAATAACACAAAGGCATTTATCTCGAAAGAAATTGTCGAAGATGAAAGTTCTGGGGATGAAGTAACGCAAAAAAACGTTGAAAAATCTAATAATAGTTTGGACACTACTGTTGAGCAGAACTCCAGTAAATTAGAAAACGAAGCTCAAGATGATTATGACGACAATTCAAGTGGAACACATCCCCTTTTCGACGATGAGGATGCTCTCTTTGGATCTCCTGGAAATGCTGATGAGAACGTAAGTAAATATCAGATGTAACTTTAATCATTTTATTTTAGAATATATTTACATATTTTTAAACGTTTTAATACCGTATAATTTTAAATGTGTTTTTTCAGTTATTTTTGGCCGATCAGGATGAACAGAGTAAAGATGAGGAAGTTACAGATGAGTTGTAAGGAATCGTATTTTTTTGCTTTCTATGAGTCGTATTCTAAAACTACATTGTTTTACGTTTAAAAAATATTGAAAAATATTTATTAACTAATATTTATAACAAATATAATTTTAAAACAGTATTTCGCATGCTATAGAAAGTATCTTTATTCTTAAAACAAAAAATGATTACATAATTAAAAAATAATGTATAAAAAAATACATTATTATTCCTGTGTTCATTTGAAAAAAATAAATCATTAAAATGTTTTTTCCAATATTTTATATTATTCTTATTAATAATACCTCACTAAAATAGTAAATTCTTCTCTACCTACATACCTAAAGTCGAAAACATACGGAATAATATCACTTACCATTCAACTCATGCAACACTGACAGCATTTCTGCCGACAGCCTGACACACCTGTAGGCAAACTTTTGCTGAACCCGCTTAGAACCCATTTAAAGCACGTTTGATATCCTTTTAGAATCAGGTAGACATATAATTGTTTGACCCTCTTAGAACCCTCCTAGAGGCCGAGTATGACCCGACTAAGACCCGTGTAGAACCCGTTACACGAACTTTTTTTGCACGCCTAAAGCCCGTATAAAATTCCTTAGAAACCTTTTTGAGGCGAGTACGACCCGACTAAACCCCGTGTAGAACCCGTTAGACGAACTT
>CAKNXH010061852.1:460592-498306 GCA_932178445.1 Andricus quercusramuli | reverse complement strand
TCTTTAGAACCCATCTTGAGGCCGAGTACGACCCGACTAAACCCCGTTTAGAACCCGTTAGACGATATTTTTTTGCACGCTTGAAACCCGTATAAAATACCTTAGAACCCTTCTTGAGGCCGAGTACGACCCGACTAAAACCCGTGTAGAGTCCGTTAGATGAACTTTTTTTGCACGTCTAAAACCCATATAAAATTCCTTAGAACCCTTCTTGAGGCCGAGTACGTCCCGACTAAAACCCGTATAGAACCCGACAGACCAATCTTTTTTGCACATTCAAAACCCGTATAAAATTCCTTAGAGCCCTACTTGTGGCCGAGTATGACCCGTTTGGCAAACTTTTTTTGCAATCCTAAAACCCGTATAAAATTCCTTAGAGCCCTTCTTGAGGCCGAGTACGACCCGACTAAAACCCGTTTAGAACCCAGAAGCAGAATCCGCATAGGCTCCCGTATATTCCCACATAGGTATCCTCGTTCTAAACGGGTTCTATCCGGGTTCTAACGGTTTTTTCTACCAGGGATGGAAGCGCTGAATAAGAAAAATAAATGTTTGCTATCAAAAATGTTTCTGTTCCGAAGAAAATCAAAATTTAGTGCAAGGGTATCTCACTATGACACGATTTTTCGCTACTAAAAAAAAAGGATATATTTTTTCAATAAACTATCATAACTTTAGGAAACATCGATGCTGAAAGGAAGAAGAAAAATATAACTGCCCTCAAATCTTAAGATAAAATTTAACTCAAATTTAAATTATTTTTATTGTTCATTACTATATTAAAAAAATGAGGGATAAAGTTCCGAATAGCTGAATTTTCCGATTTTATTGAAACTTTGTATACTTATGTATTTTGACGTGCTGATTACGAATATGATAGTGAAAATTGGCGACCAAGCGATTTTCATGGTGAAAACCATAAGAAACACCATAAATATCAGGTTTTTTTGCGTTTCTCTCAGTGAATACGCAGAATATCAAAAAATGTTTAAAACAAAAATTTTAGCTAGTATAAAAATACATCTTTTTTGTAGAATAAACTATTTGCCTAAAACAATTATTTTTTGAGAAAAAGAGGATTGCGTTGTAAAAACAAGAAAAAGGCTGAAAAGGGGGTCGTGTGTGACCTAAGTTATTTATGTGACCTGTCACAGGGATTCCTTCTCGCCTCCACAACACCTGGGAAAGGGGGTCGTGTGTGACCTAAGTTATTTCTATGACCTGTCACAGGGGTGCCTTCCCGCCGCCACGATAGGCTAAAAAGGAGGTCGTGTGTGACTTAAGTTATTTCTGTGACCTGTCACAGGTGTGCCTTCCCGCCCCCACAACACCTGGGAAAGGGGGTCGTGTGTGCCCTAAGTTATTTATGTGACCTGTCGCAGGGATGCCTTCCCGCCTCCACAACACCTGGGAAAGGGGGTCGTGTGTGACCTAAGTTATTTCAGTGACCTGTCACAGGGGTGCCTTCCCGCCCCCACAACACCTGGGAAAGGGGGTCGTGTGTGACCTAAGTTATTTATGTGACCTGTCACAGGAATTCCTTCTCGCCTTCACAACACCTGGGAAAGGGGGTCGTGTGTGACCTAAGTTATTTCTATGACTTGTCACAGGGGTGCCTTCCCGTCCCCATGATAGGCTAAAAAGGAGGTCGTGTGTGACTTAAGTTATTTCTGTGACCTGTCACAGGTGTGCCTTGCCGCCCCCACAACACCTGGGAAAGGGGGTTGTGTGTGACCTAAGTTATTATTTGTGCCCTATCATAGGGGTGCCTTCCCGCCCCCACAACACCTGGGAAAGGGAGTCGTGTGTGACCTAAGTTATTTATGTGACCTGTCACAGGGGTGCCTTCCCGCCCCACAACACCTGGGAAAGGGGGTCGTGTGTGACCTAAGTTATTTTTTGTGCCCTATCACAGGGGTGCCTTTCCGCCCCCACGATAGGCTGGAAAGGGGTAGGGGTTCGGTGGTTGCTGCCATTAACTTACGGTCTCTCGTCGCCACTTAGGGCCTGTTGCCACGGTAATTAACAATAGAGAAAGAGCTGACGGTTAGATCTATCACATGATTTTTATGGGTTTTTAAATGGTTTTTTCATGGTTTCACCATAAAAATCGCTTTGTCGACCATTTTCATTACCCTATTCGTAATCAGCGCGTCAAATTACATAAATATAAGAAGTTTTAACAAAATGAGAAGAAAAAGTGACCGAACGCATTTCCGTAACTTTCTTCGTCTTTTGCTTGTTTTTACAACGCAATCCTCTTTTCTCAAAATAATGGTTTTAGGCAAAAAGTGTATTCTGCAAAAAAGATGTATTTTTATACTAGCTAAAACTTTTGTTTCAAACGTTTTTCAATATTATTTGTATTTAATGAGATAAACGCAAAAAACATGATTTTTATGGTGTTTTTTTTATGGTTTTCACCATGAAAATCGCTTGGTCGCCAATTTTCACTATCATATTCGTAATCAGGGCGTCAAAACACATGAGTATACTAAGTTTCAATGAAATCGGAAACGCGTAAAAATACATAAGTATACGAAGTTTCAATAAAATCAGAAAATTCAGCTATTCGGAACTGCACCCAAAATGAGAATTTTAATCAATCTCTTTAACATAACGTGTATTTGATTCTTTTTGAAAATTTTTTATGCAATGAAGCCATTTTCGGAAAATTGTTGGTTATCTATTTCTGTACTGCCACCATTAATTCAATATTACATTAATTGTAAATAAAATAATTTTTAACGATTATACGAAGGCTCTGCAAAATATTTGTCTTAATCAACAAAGTTTCTGTTTGTTGAATGTTCAACCACACACTGAAAAAAAAGTTGGTTGGGACAACTAATAAAGTAGTAAGGCCAACTACTTTAGTTTGTAATATATGCCGCTGCTATTTAATTGCTCGGGGCTACTAATTTCATTCGTCAGATTGGTAGTAGTTTTCCTTACTACTTCACTTGTTGTCGCGACAACTTCCGGTGGTACATACTATTTTCAGATAGTTGTACTTACAACTTCAATCGGTAAGTCATACTATTAAATTAGTCAGTTTGACAAATAAACTCGTTGACCTCAATACTCAAAGTAGTAATTATCACTATTACACAGCCTCACAACAAAGTAGGTAGTCAGACGGACAAGTAGTAGTCCCATCCTATGGATTTTGAGTCGCTGAATCCGACCCAAGGTCAGAATTCCGCCATCACCCTCAGGTTTTTTCTAACCTCAAAAAACATAGTTTTTTTTGTGCTATTTTCGCATGGAAAAATATGTAAAAAAAACGTTTTTTTTTTCGACTACAAATTCGGATTCAGCGGCGAAAATAACATAGAAATGGTCTTTTTTGGTCTGCTGGGTCCAATACTTTGCGGTGGTGGAGGGGCTGCACAGAGAACAATACCGTAAAACCTTGCCGAAAAAAATTTGATCTTTCGCCAAACCAGAGTAGTCACATCCTATGGATTCGGATTCAGCGACACGAAGTTCATAGGATGTGATTACTCTGGTTTGGCGAGACATCCAATTTTTTTCGGCAAGTCTTTACAGTATTGTTTTCTGTGCAGCCCCTCCCCCACCGCAAAGTATTCTCATAGTTTACAGAATCTTTTGAATTGAATGAAAATTTCAGCTTTTGTCTACAATTGAGGCAGGGAAAGCTGAATATTGCTAAGTACACTTCTTGAAGAAATTCAGTTTTCTTCAAAAATTATACTTTCTCCCTCTTTTACACACATTTTAGTGAAAAATTAAGGTGTTTTAATTTTTTAACCTAAAATTTAGTATTTTATCAAGATAATATTATCATCAAACTTGAAAAATGTTGAACTAGCACTACAAATGTTCCTGTTCTCTGTCAAATAGAGTAATTTGTTCATGAGATAAATAAAAATATGTAAGCAATACGATTTTTTCAACGATGTATGTACCATTATTATTCATAATACCAGAGAAAGCGAAACGGTTCTAAGTTTATCACTGTATCCCCGAGATTATTATTATTACATCCACAGGTAGCGCCATCTATTTTTCACAAAATGTTTTTAAAACTGTTGTTTGCCTCTCCTGTAAAATAAGATTGCCTGGAATCAGCACTGTTTATCATTCTCCGCTTCAATTGATATTAAAACAAAAAAATAATAAATAAATTTTGTTACATAAACAATTTCAACCTAAATAATTTATTTCTAAGACAAACTTAGATTTACTCACTTTAAGAGAAACAGTAATGGATAATTGGTCCCTTTTCTTCAAACTTGTAAATCATTAAAAAGGTCTGATGAATGTTGAATTTGACGGTATGCAGAGTGAATCCTTAACTGGTCTTCGACTTGACTGTACAATGCATCAATCCACAATTGGATCGAAATTTCACACTTTGGGATTCAGTGTGATTTTGCAAATTTGCATCAATGATTTCTATTCAATGAAATCTTAAATTTTAATTCAATTTACAATCGAATTTTCGGAGAGAAAAACCCAGGAATTTTCATTCAAAGTAAAACCATGTATTTTAACAGGATTTTGCAAAGAGAGCATTTTTGAACATACAGCGAACTCTGTATTCTTAAAAATCGTGTGTATACAAAAATAATACAATAAGAATTAATTTAATCAATATAGCACATTACTATAATATAAAACAGTAAAAATATTTATAACCTTTCCGAACTAAGCCGTCTATATGAATTAAAACTAGTCTCAAAGATAAATTTATTTTTAAAAGACAGCACTGCTGACTATTTTTTTTTTATCACAATATGAATAAACGAGACAATATAAATAATGTATGTACTGTAAGTGAGCAGAGATAGACGGTTGAAGCAGGATTCTCTCGATGAAAAGCAAAATCCTTCTTTTGTTTATATCCTCAGTTTTTCAACCATCTGGAAGTCATCTTTAACGAAGTTTTCTTGATTCATCAGTGCAAGGAAATTACTTTTTCTTGTAGCCGTAGCTGTTGATGGCTGAAAAATTGGAAGTTTTAACTCTCAATAATAAGAACTCTTTATTTTTTCAGAGATTTTTATTTCTACATTACTGCAGTAAATTGTAAACATATGCAAATGAATATGAGAAAAAATGTAATATTAACGGAAAGACTATGTCTAGCCTTACTGAATTTTCCGTAAGATTAACTACGGAAAATTTCGTAATACTAGCCCTATGGGTTATAAATTATGGGTAGGGGGCCGTCCGTAAACTACCTTACCAATTTTAGGGGATCGGGGTCGCGCAGAAAACTATGGATTTCAACAGGGTGTGGGGGAGGTCAGTGGAGGTAACGTTACGAACTTCGAAAACATTTAGAACGTTTCCTGATGATAAAGAACAAAGTTTGCGCATTCTGCGAAAGACGGCCCTGCATCGTTACAGTTCAATAATAATATAAAAATGTCTTGAAATTTCATATTTTTTGGTAGAAATTTTATTTTCTTGGTTGAAAATTCATCCTTTTTGGTGGAAAATGAAACCGTTTGGTTCAAAATTAATATGCTTTGGCCGAGGATTCAACAATTTTGTTAAAAATTCGTCTTTTTTCATTTCATTCAACTTTTTTTAATTTTAAATTAAAATCTTTTTGGGTTGAAATATTATCCTTTACATGTTTCGTTAAAAATGAACCTTTGGTTCAAAAATCAGCTACATGGTTTAAAGTTTAACTTCTTTTGAAATAAAGATTTTTTGGTTGGAGATTCATAATTTTATTTGAAAATTGAGCTGTTTGATAGAAAATTCGTTTATTGACTTGGAAATTCCACAATTTAGTAGAAAATTTGACTATTGGTTGGAAATCAACTTTCTTCTTGAAAATTAATATTTTTTGTTGAAAATTCAAGCCATTTTCCTTTCGTGTAAAGCGTAACTTACTCGGAGAGGAAAGAGTAATGTGGGGAAGGGGTATAGATTTTTAGATTGATCTAGAATTCCCGTGTTATTTAATAAAGTAACATTCGGGTCCATTAGTATCCAAAGTCTTTTGCTCCAGGCGCCACATACTTCGCTGACACTCATCCTCATGCATTTCTTATAAACTATTCGTCGCCAAACTTTCCTGTCTTGGCATACCTCTCTAGCTTCCATCACGTCCATGCATTTTCTCATGCAAGCTCTTATGTTCTATGGCTTCTTATGTCTCTTCAAATTAGGGTCTCATTCACACATTTTGACCATTCTTTCCGAGGTCTGCCTCTGGGCATACTGCCATTTACTTTACCTTGATACACTTGATTCGTTAGTCATTCATCTTTCATTCTCTCAACATGCCCAAACCATCTCAACGAAATTCTTATAAGAATTTCAGCTAGTGTCTCCTCTACACCATATTCTTTGAGGATTATTTCATTACTCACTTTGTCCATCAATGTTTTGCCGCACATCAGGCGCAGGAATTTCATGTTAATCGCGTTCATTTTACTCTTATCCTTCTCTTGGTATGTTCAAATATCTTTTACTGTACAGCACAGTCTGTATGAATATAGAATTATTTATTGCCTTCTCAGCTTTACTTGATATATATTTACTTCTGATAATCGGCCCTGCTCTACCGATAACCTTCTTACCCTCGTTTATACGCTCATCTAACTCTCCATACATCTTTCCGTCATTAGTGAATAGGCTACCAAGATGTACGTACTTATCAAATTGTTCTATTCTCTCATCGTTTAGGACATTATTGTATATTGTTTTCTCAACCTTTCCTTTAAACACCATAATTTTTGTTTTATTTACGTTATTTTGAGGCCCATTTTCTTCATGCTTGTATTCAGTTTGCTCAACATTCTTTGCAAGTCTTCGATTGACTCTGCCGTAACAACTTTATCATCTGCGAACGCCAACACACGTACCCTCACTGTCCCGAGATCCACACCTTCTTAGTCGAGGAGGGCCATTCTTAGACAGTTGTCCATAAATGCAATAAATAGCGATGATGACATAATGCATCCTTGCATAACACCATTGAGTCAACACTCCATTGAATCCCTACACTTCCAGGACTTCTCGAAGTTTATTTCTATCCTCCTTATCAAACGCTTTTTCTAGATCAACAAATGCATAGATAACTTTTTTCCTCAATCTCAAACTTTGTTATGTAATCTGCCTTAAGCTAAATATTTGATCCGTACATATAATCTTCCTGGCATAAATCCACTTTGGACTTCCCATATCTTTTCTTCTGTAATTTTCATTACCCTACGAATAAGAACTTTTGAGTATATTTTACTTACGACACTTAGTAAGCTGATACCTCTGTAATTACTGCAGTTGCTTTTATCTCCTTTTCTTTTGTATATTGGTACGATAATCGCTTTTCTCCAATCGTCTGGAACTTCTCCCATCTCGATACATGAATTTGTCAATTAGCACAGCCTGTGAGGTATGTAGTTGCCACCGTATTTAATCATTTCAGCGTTAATACTGTTTACGCCAGCAGCCTCATCATTTTTTAGGTTCTTAATTGTATCCCTAACCTCAGAGGCACAGACTCTCTTAATTGGGTTTTGTAATGCACCATGTTCTATATCGCAGCTGTGGTGTCCTACAGCTACACCTTCCAATAATTCCTTGAAAGAGTCTCTCAAAGCGTCTAGTATCCCAGCTGTATCATATAGCATCTTACCCATGCTATTTATCATGCTCACTAACTCTGTACTTTTACCTCCCTTCATTTTGATTAACGCCCATGTATAAAACAGTTGCTTGCTTCCTTCAAAATCGTTTTTTATTTTCTTCCCTTATTCTTTCTTGATTTTATCTTTACTTTCCTTGACTAGTAGTTTTACTTTCCTATTTTTGTGTCTTTGATCATTATTCATTTTCAAGTCGTACTCATAACAATGACATCCCGGATCATATGCAGTACGTCCTCTATATCTTTATTGTTTATTAGCGTCTTCCAAGCTGCCTTATCTATACTTTCGTCTATCCTATTTTGAAAATCTATTCGCACTTCCGGTTTTTGTAGATTCTTAATCTCGATTCGGAATTGCTTCAGTTTTGTGGTTCTCTTTCTTCTCCATCCCTGACATAAGTTTATTTTGCAGTCTAAAAGGTAGTAATCAGTATTGCATTCAGAACCCCTCATGAAGAAAGGTTCAAATAACAAAGTGTTTTATCGAATTGAATTTATGATATAAAAAGAGTACGACTCTTCCCGCGCCCTCTCTCCCCGACAAGCAAAATAGTTATATTTTCAATGATATCATCAAAATCGCAGCATCACCCAAAGTTTGAAATTTGAAATTTCATTTCTCCTAAAAATTAGTAATTTAATTAGATTTATGAAAATTCAACTGTTCGATAATAAATTGATATTTTTATTGAAAAATCATAGTTTCGGGTTAAAAGTTCAAATCTTGTGTAGGTGGTTCGTCTTCTGGGTTTCAAAATTCAAAAAGTTTGTTGAAAATTGGTGGTTTTGTTTAGAAATGAATCTTCATTGATTGAAAATTCAACTACTTGGTTAAAAGTTGAATTACTTTGTTAAAATTTCACCTTGTTTAAGTTTGACCTTTTTGGCTGAAAATTTAACTTTTCTTGTTAATAATTAATTATTTAATCTAAAAATTTAACTATTCCATATTGGTTGGTTCATCCTTCATAAATTGGAAATTAAATTTATGGTAGAAAAGTTACCATTCTTTATTGAAAAAGAACTTTTTTGTTAAAAATTTAACTGTCTTCTGAAAAATTTGTCTTTCTGGCTTTGAAATTCTACTGTTTTTTGTTTAATTTTCATCCTTTGAAAATGCATATTTGTAGGTTCAAAATTTATCTTTTTTAATAAAGTCTTCTTTTTTTATTGAAAATTCAACGGTTTTGTTAAAAACTCGTTCTTTTGTGTTGAAAATTCATCTTTTATGGTACAACAGTCATCATTCTTGGTTAGACAAAAACTGTTTTATTGAAAATTCATCCGTCTTTGAAAAGATTCGTCTTTTTGGCTTGGACATTGAACTATTTGTTTAAAAACTAAATTATTTGGTTGAAAATTTATTTTTTTTTTGCTTGAAGTTTCAACTATTTTGTTGGAGTTGCAATATATTGTATATGACTCCAGTGCATTAACGCGTTCTTATGCGACCGCGTAGAGTATCGTCATGTTGTAGGGGAAAGTTGCCTAAGACGAGCCCCCTTCCATATTTTCCAAAAATTTTCGATTTTAAGGAACTTTAGAAGCAAAAGCGATTATTGGCATCATAGTTTGATGTTTTCTTTACAAAGTTCACACACTTAAAAGTTCAAAAAATGTTTAAAAGGCAATGAACTTCGATGTTGAAAAAAATATGTATTTGTCTCGTCTTAGGCAACCCGGTATCCTAAGACGGGCCCCTTTTTAACATAAAAAAAGCTATGTAATTAAACACTAGATATTGATGAATTTCATTCGCAGCGTATTGTTTAAACATAATTTTTACGTTTATGACATATTAGTTACGTAAAATACATTATAAAGCGTAAAATAAGCGTCAAATAAGGTCTAACAGAAAATAAGTGTATAAGAAGTTCAAGGACTAAATATTTATGAAAAGTTATAAAATTTTGAATATTATTCATCTTAGATCCAGAATTTACTAATATAAATAGAAAAAGCAACATAGTTTTAAAAATTTCTTATTCATGATGTAAAAGCAAGAAAGCGGTTAGGTCATTACCATTGAGACCATTGGAAACTCACAAGGAAAGCAGATTTCGCTTTTACCTACAGTTCTCTAGCCTAACCGGGGCTCGTTTTAGGAATTTCGCATGATCACAATTTTTAAAATATTTTATTCAAATAGCATAAGAATTAATAAAACGTAAGTATCAGTTGCAAAGCTTACAAAATCATCTATAAAAAAAACATAACTCACTCCTTCAAATCATTAGAAGTTATTAAATCACAACTTCTAAAACAGGTGAAAGTTCGTTCTCTAACGTACGAAAATAATTTTTCCTTTCTGTTTTTGTTAGTTTACTTACAGTGCAGGAAAAAACACCTTCAAAATAACCAGAATTTTGCTGAACGCGTATTCGCATGTGTAAGTGATGACTATATTGCTTTTGTACAAACATATTCAGGGTGTCCCGTCTTAGGAGGGGGCTCGTCTTAGGCAACTTTCCCCTACATTACGATACAGCGGAAGATCACTCTTCACATTACACTCCGCTGTATCGTAGTACAACATTACGATACTGTACGCTGTCGCAAAAAAAGTTGTGAATGCACCGTCGTCACATAAAATAATATATGCGCCAATGAGCACAATTCGGGACTTAGCGCGACTCGCTTACAATGCTCGCAGGATTTATCTCGCCTCGGCTTCGATCGTCCTGCGAGCATTGCCGCTTGTCGCGTAAAGAGCCTCATTATGCGCCTCGGCGCATAATATACTATTAACTTGAAATCTCACGAATTTAAAGTATATGATATAGAATCCAAGATGGCATTTACACAAATCAGCCCATTTACACTGTCTGAGAGAATTTTTGGCTACGTTACTATTCGGGGAGGGGGGGGGGGGTGAAACATAGCCCAAAATTGGTAACGTATAGTGTATGGGCGGCCTCTAACCTACAGTTTAACGGAAAACAAATGGCAAAAAATAAAAATTGTAGATTAATTTCTAAATTCCAAATAGAAGAATGAGGACTTTAATATATTATTTACACAATGCATAATTACCATCGTATTCCTTGTCGCACTTGAGTAATAATTCTAGCCACTGAGGTCCCGTCACCCTAGGAATTTCTAAAGTCCCCCCATAACATTGAGGAAGCCACTGTGGTGATAAATGCTGATGCAGAGACTTTCTGTCAGTTCCATGGAAAATTATCTACCAACAAAATTAAAATGATAATAAGAGTTAAATTTATAATCATGTAATCAGGACCTGAACTTCTATACTGAAATATATAACTAATGAATCGGACTTGAATATGATGCAAACACTATAAAATAGTTTACCATCTAAGATCATCAGAAAAGGAGAAATAGACTGTATTCTTTTTGGGAATTCTTATCACTATTCATCCGATTCCTTTTTACAAATATTCGATTCTATTCTATATATCTCAGTTTGTTATCAATATTTTTTTCATCTACTGAACTTCAAACGGAAAGTACGAATATATTCCAAAATAAGAATAAATATCAAATTACTGGCTTACTCCTTCATGTGATAAATAATATCTGTAAATAGAAAATATACTATCAGAGTAGGATTTTTTTTAATTCGAAAACTTTAAAATATAATAAAAAATATTAAATAATATTTTCGGAGGACTGAGTTAGTTTTCAAAATATATTTTCCAGCTTAAAAGCAGCTTCAAATTCAAACCGGACCAGCAACATTATATTTAAACCAGTTTACGTCGTGTGATTCATTTTTTATACAAAAAGGAAAGTAAAGGATACTCTGGCTTTGCAACAGGTTTAGCAGATTCCTTCATTTTTTTACCTCTCTCATCTTTTACAACCGACTGAAATATCTTCATAATCACAGTAATTATGTTTCAAAAATCTGCAGCACAGATATTATTGATTAATTTATTTATTCATTACACGACTGCATATAATAATCATAATTATTTTACTGTTCCTTTCCTTATTTATACATTCAGCAAAAATATGAAAATATTTATGACCATATTTATATTTTAAGGAGTGGTTATTTAGAAATTTCTAAACAGAGTGAATTTAATAAATCGTTAACGAGTTTCATTCACTATTGTATACGTTATCATTTTAAAATTTAGGAAAGATAATCCTCAGAAATAACTGTATCTGATAAAAAATCGGAATTCTGAATCTGAAATTCTGAACTGAAATTTTTATCTCAGTGTATAGATATAATGTTAAAACTCAGCCATTTTTGACTACATTCTATTTTGTAAGAGCATAATTAATACTTTTACGTCATGGTCAAAATGCATTCAGAGAGTTATATTATTTGTCAATCATTTAAAAAAATTAATTCTATACTCCTAATGCACACTGTGCTTTAAATTTTGTTCAATCAAAAATTTGTAATACTCACAGTGGCCAAATTTAATCTTATTAAAAATTTCAGCGTACCCTCCTCTTAAAAGATTATTTTGAAATATTGCTATGTGATCAAGAATCTTTGAAACAGTCAATAATAAATTCAGTTAAGTTAGTTTTACTGCCAAAAATCAGATCTCTAAAAAAATAGTTTTTCTATGATTTTAAGAATTAAAATAATACGAGGGTTGCCTTTTATATTTCGGGAATGGGCGATCCTGCTGCTGCCATTTGACAACCGTTGACTCTATCGTTAAGTTTGAATTTTTTTAGTGATTTCTTACTCAGAACGTTTTGACGCGCGGGCCCAATTTGTGTCGTGTACAGTGACTTGAAATGACCGCTCCACACGAGACTTTTTTTAGCGATTGTCAAATTATGTGAGATCCACGGCAATACATTTTTTTGACAGCAAATGTTCATGCAATATTGTCTTATGCTGGTTCCACTAATGCCTAAGGTTGCCTGAATCTCACGATGTCACATGACGATCTTTCAGTATCAGTTCACGCACAGCATTAATGCTTTTTGGGACGAGTGATTTTGGACGACCTTCTCGAACTTCGTCGGTGAGCGAACCACGGCCCCGATTAAATTCAGAGAACCACCGATACAACATTTTTTTATGGTGCTTCGTCGCCAAAAGTCAAATAAAGTTAATCGATGCACTGTTGTTGAGATAATCCACGTTGAATGTTGTAAAAAATGATCGCACGGAAATGTTCACGAGTCAATTCCATTTTTTTCTCGAGATTAAATTTTCAAGTCACTGTACACGACATACATTGCGCCCGCATGTCAAAACGTTTTTAGTGAGAAATCACTAAGAAAAGTAAAACTTAACGATAGAGTCATCGGTCGTCAGATGACAGCAGCAGGATCGCTTATTCCCGAAACATAAAAAGCAACCCTCGTATTACTGATGATGTCTTTTCAAATAAAATGAACTATTTTTATTGGAAAAATATTTAAACTTACAAAAAAATTATAGCTTAATTGTTCGGGGGAAACATTCTTTACAACTCTACTGTCTCAAATTTTGAAAGTAAATTTTTCTATGACTGAAATCGCTAAAACAAATTTTTGTAATAGAACATTTTTTTGAATAACTATATATGAATATTATTTACCTGATTCTATCATTAGAAACAGTAGAGTTGTAGAAAAGTTTGTCCTCCTGATTTCATGCACGACAACTACCTTAATCAAATAAATTCAGCTAAAACGATCAAAATAAATATCTGCCAAACGATTAATTGGTAAACTAGATACCACTAAATTTTTCTTTTATGAATCACCTAATTATTCGTTCTAATCGTTTTAGCTGCAGTTATTCGATTATCTGAAATTGTCATTGATTGTATTAACCCTTTTGGTTGTCATAATTTATGAATGAGTTAATTGGTCAAGGCACACAGCAACATACTTGAGAAATAAATTACTTCGCTTAACTCACCCTGGACTTTAGCTTTTCTCTTAAGAAAGGCTTGAAGAGGTTGAACACCATATTAAAGATATAAGGTTGATTAATGATATGTATATTTTTAATCCTCAAAGGCACAGCATCCTGTAGCCAATCGACTATTCTTTTAGCAAAAGGTGGTGTAAATTGCCACGTTTGCTGGAGTGATAATCCGTCCATGTCGAAGATAACAACTGCACCAGCAATTTGTGAAGTTGGTTCTAACATCGCAGCTTCCAAGTATAAAACACATCCTTTATAAACTTCATCCAAGCTGCATTTATTGTGCTTCCATTTCTTTCCTAACTCTATAATTAAGATCCGCCGTCCAAATTGATCCCGATTAGGCAAAACGGTAAGGATATTGTGATCAAAAATATTCCTTTCATTACTAGGCTTCAGACCTGCGTACACATTCGAGTGTTTAACTTTGAAACTATAATAATTTTTCACTAGTTTGCAAGCTGATTCTGGATAGTACTTGCAAGGCCTCAAAAATCGTATGAGCCAGGCTTCGTTATCCAATGGACAATGCAGGTCCGGTTCGGCTGCAAAAAATATATTTTTTAGATAACTAATCTTTTTTTGTGGACGGTAAAAAATATATTTCCTTCCAGTTTTCTATTTGAGAAAATTAATATGTCAGATGTCAGGTGTCACTCGAAAAGATTTTATAATTGAGAAAATTGCTTGATCATTCTAATTCGTTATATATGAAAACATTCAATTATTTCTGTCATTCTCGAAACTAATTCCAGGAAAATTGAAGTAAAAACTAAGCTTATGATTGAATAATGAAAATGATGCCTGTATGCATAATTTCAATGAAGTGTAGGTTGTTTCGACAATGATTCTTCTAATACTAACTATAAATTAAATCTTTTTGCGAAATAAAATTGTATCTTATAAAATATTTAAATTGACTTTACTTCAAGCTTTGCCATTTATTTTAAACACCGGTCTCCAATATGTAAAAAAGTATCGCGAAAGTGGATATCCAAATAGAACGTTTATCGGTTTAAGTTTGAAACTCGCAAACCACGAAATCGTACACGGTTTATGGCGATATGACAGCCTATGAACATTTTAAGATGAAAACCAAAAATAATCGGTCTGGCGCTTTAAAAAAAAACAACGATTTTTGTATTTAGTTACCTTTTTCAAAAACCACCTCTCTGGTTATTTTTATTTTCGTCTTAAAATGTTCGTGAGATGCCATATTACCATAAAAAATAAAAAATCTCATTTACTTAGAACTTGCATTTCAACTTGGTTCAGCCCCAACGTTCGTAGCTGCTCCTTTTCTTGAAATTATCACATTTTGGTACTGCAGCCATCGCAGTATACACAGTGCGGCGGAATAGGAAATTTAAATTCAAAAGAACTTGATCAAGATGATTTTCGAAAAAAATTTTATAAAATTATTTTTTTCAACCTTCAACTTTCAAAGGCTAATCCTTATTTAAACCCATGTGCGAGAAGAGAATAATTCATTAAATTAATCAAGTGTTTAAGATATTCAAAAATACATGTTGAAAATTTTAGAAGGTGAGTAATATAAAAAATAAAATAAATAATGAATTATAATATTGCGCATTAAGTGCGTGCATTAATTAATTGAGTGTAAATTCACATTGACATCATATAAAATCGACAGTTTACATATTAAAAATGTAATTGTTACTTATAAAATGAATATTATTATATAAAGGTTGGCCCTACGAATAGGTTATCTCATTCAGTTTAGTTTTGTCATTCTGTTTGGAAATATAATGGAGTCGTTATACATTGACTCTTTTTGGCCTTTTTTAAATTTGGAGCCATTATTTTATTTAGGCTCAGTAAGTATTAAGCTTTGTTTTTAATAAATTTTTCCCCGAAATTCACTCGCTGACTTGTTGCAATTAATTATTAAAATATTGACGTTAATTAAATTATCTTAGGCCATGTCTTTTTCTACGAGGGGGGCCGGGGGCTCTAGCAAAAGACCAAGTGGACTCGCATTCTTCTGAATCTGCGGATTTCCTTTTAGAAAAATACGAAAAAATTAGAAAATGTTCACTACTCTTTGTTTGGACTCCCTACCTTGTATCATGAAGCTTATGTTGAAAAAAAATTTCGAGCAAATACCTGTGAATACGGAGAATAACCATATTTTCATAAAATATGAAATAAGCCCCCGTAGGCGAAAGATAGGGGGGGGGGGGAGGTAAAAAGTCTGTTCGCCCCCAAAACGGTAGTGTGGGGGGGGGGGGGGGAGTCAGGAAGTGGTATTTTGACGTTTCTGCTCCACTGAGAACCGGTGTGTTCAATAATAATTATACTTTTCTCCAGTTTAAATAAAAAATCTTATAGGATATTTACCTCTCAGTAATTCCTGTAGTCGAGACATTGCTTCTTTTTGTAATTCTGGAGATTCCCTGAGTTCCCTGTTGGCAACTTCTTGAATTTCAGCACTCGGTGGACCAAGTTCAAACTCGAGGACAAAGTCCCCGAGCTTAATGGACGGCATTTCATCCATATCCGATAACATTATGGCTAAAACCAAAAAAAAATACCTTGTAGAAATAGCAAAGGAAAATGCATGCAGGTAAATATAATCACAAGATTCAGCACGTGATTTAAGCTAATGAAATACTCTGAGACCTAGATTCTTTAAAAGATTATAGAGTTAGAGAAATTCTTTGGCAAAATTACAACATATTTACTTGGATACTTTAATTTTGTTATCCTAACTTCCGTAAGCTTTTTGAATTTCTTAAATATTGCTCAGAAAGTGGAGTAATTGTATATAAAACTATGGCACTTTATTACCCAAGCTCAACTTCTTTGAAAGCACTTCCAGATTTATATTTAATTTATCACGACTAATTTTAACAGACGATAGGAAATTTTATCGACCGATTCGTTGTTGACCTCATGTGGATAATTGCATTTGTACATTATACTAAAATCGCAGATGATATCTCTATACATGCACTAGCTAAATTGGTTACCTGCGTAATCTATATAAAAAATTTCAATTTGCAATTCCAATTAAAGGATTTAAGAAAAGGACTTATTGTGAATTCAAGTACAAAAAATCGCTGTTAAATTTTACTTCTTCGCATCGAAATTCTATCTATAAAGTCAATATCAGAATTTATATATCAGACAGAGCTTAATGTGCAAACACCGATGAATGGAAACGTGGTTTGTCCCGAAACGACATTTAGTAAGCAAACTTAAGTTTTAGAACCCCGTTACAAAGAAAGTGTGATTCATTCTTATTAGCGAAGCCACTTCAATCGCAAATCTTTTCCCATGACGCGAATTGAATTTGTTAAATTCATAAACAAATTCAAATTAGCATCCACGAAGGTGGTAATATCAATCTTAAAGCATCCATTCGAGTGCATAAATAAAAAGTGATCCATTTTATCCTTTCTTTTGTAATTTAAGAGATCTTTTGAATATTTATTGGTTCACCAGTATGTGAGTGTACTCGAGCTATTTATATTGGAGTTTCGGTACAATAATAAAATAAATTATCAAATTTCGAAAATTTCAAAATTTTTTCTCTACACAACTTAAAAATTGAAGAATTTTGAATTTGAACACTTCACAATTGTAGAATTTTAAATTGCAGTTCTTCAAAATTGAAGAGTTTTTAATTTTGACAATTTACACTGATAAATTCTGTAATTTTGCTGATTTCTATTTGAGTTTTTTTACTTTAGAAGATTTAGAATTGAAAACTTGACTTCTGATTTCCAAAATCATTAAAATCTAACAATTTTTATTTATAAATCTCTCAAATTAAAGAATTTTCAATTATACATCTTCAAAATTTTAGCACATTGAATTGTAAATGCTTAAAATTATAGAAATTTTGATCATTTATAATTAACGATTATGCAAATTTTCCGTTTTACAATAAGAAGTTGTAACTTTGATGATTTCGAAATTTTTTTAATTTCAGAATGAAAGACAGCAGTGAAATACTCAGAATTCCAGAGTGTCTTTTAATAACATCTTACTACGATATAAAATCCTAAATTAAATTATTCATTTTTTCTTTGCTTCTAATTCCTGTTGGTTTAAAATCTTATATTCAAATGACAGTTACGGATTACTTGAAGCCGATTAAATTAAATTAAAAATAATGTCAAAATTGTATGGAAGCCAAAGTAGCTATCTTAATATTTATTTCAGTTTATGATTATGCATTATATTTCATAGTACCTGGAATTGAAGCATATATTTTAATTTGATAATTAGGTAATCAAAACAAGGAACACGTAATCAGACCGCGTAGCGCCTAAATTTTTCTAGTTTCAAATAGTGACGATAAAAAGCCTACAAATGAAAAAAAAACACTGGGATTTAAACTCGCGACTCTCTATAACTCATGGAACTCAGAGTTGAAGTATTCTTCAAACGATTTTCCAAAGTTCGGACGTTTAGAATGTTTTAACAGTAAGTAAAGTACAATTGCAATGATTTGAAGAACGAACTGGACTATAATTAAAAGACTTTCTCAACTTAACTTGTATATTTAGCCTAATTTATTTTTTATCTCTCTATTATTTATTTTAAACAATAATAAAGTAAACCAGGGTTTGGACTGCCTGTATGAAAATATTCCAGTTTTCATTTTCACCCATATTAATCAAGATTGATTCAAAATTTATTGAATTTTTACATAATTGAAGATTTTTAAGGAAATCTTATGCATACATGCATAAGATTTATATGCACATGTACATGTGCAGATAGTCAAGGTTGTTGAGTATCACGTGATACAATAATTTGCGTCACAACAAAAGGAATATTAATACGCATCATTAATAGTCCTTATGCGAACAGCGAACTTATTCTAAAAAGACCTCGTACTTTCCGGTTTAAAATAATATTCATAAAATACTTTTCTGACCCTCTGAACTTCCTGCCTTGAAATGAACTCCTTTAAGGTTATTCTTAACTTTTTCTTATACAGATACGTAGAAACAGTACTTGCGTTTATCACTAAATGAAACAAATTCTCGAGACTCAACAACTGCCTGATTGACCATGCAAGTGAATGCTTCGAAAGATAACAATAGAATGTTTCTTTTAAATGACAACAAAACGGGTCAAGTATAAATTAATTTATCGATTCTGGCAGTTGTTATTGTATGAAAGTAGTACAGGGTGGCTACTAATTTTCACCCACCAAATTTCAAATTATTTTATAAAACGGCGAGTTCTCATCCAAGGAGTTAATTTTAAACCAAATAGTTGATATTTCAACTAAATAAATTAGTTTTCTACCAAAAAAGGTAAACTTTCAACAAAATGATTATAGTTTCCGTCAAAGAGATGAATTTTCAACCAAAATTATGAATCTTCATCGGAAAAAATGAATTTAAAAAAAATTATTTCAACTTTGAAGCAAGTACGTAGTTAAATTTTTAACAAGAAAAATCAGAAAATCTCAATGATAAATGTAACAGGCGATATTTAAACTAAACAAATTTTTAATTTTTAATGAAAAATTGAATTCATCCACAAAGGTCGAATTTTGAACAAAATAGTTGAATTTTTAACCGTCGAATTTTGAACAAAATAGTTGAATTTTTAACCAACCAGTTGATTTTGTAATCCTAAGATATCAATTTTCAACAGCAACAAAAATCGTTTTCTAACAAATAATTGAATTTTTTACTAAAATATGAATTTTCCGCGAAGAAAATAAATTTACAAAGAAAATAACTTTTGACAAAAAAGATGGATTTTCAACCAAAAACGGAATAGTTGATTTTTCAGTTAAAAATGAATTTTCATCTGAAAATAAATTTTTAACTAGAAATAAATTCTTATCAACAAAGACATTTTCAACAAAAAACATACATTTTTACAGAAAATATATTTTTAACAGAAACTAAATTGTTAGCAAAAAATAAATTTATAACAGAGAATAAATTTTTTAACGAAAAAAACATTTTTAACATATAACAGTTGAATTCAGCAGGAAAGAATAATTTTCAACGGAATAGTCTCTTTTTTTACAATTTTGTAAACCTTTTGAAAAGTTTTGGAGCATTCTCTTGAAATGAATTTTTCTAACAAATTTTGTTCACATTTTCCAATACTTTAAATGTGATATCCGGCTCGAAGAGTGAGACGATTGGAACGGGTGCACCACTATCTCGAAGAAATAACCAGTATACGATAATTTGTCGTGGAAGAAGTATAACAAAGAAAATGATCAAAAACAATAAAAGAATGATAAAACTACAACATCAAACAACCTAATAACCTTTTAAAATAAATTATTCGGAAGAACCGAAAGTGAAGAAATTAATTCAAAATTTGCTCAACTAAATAATTGATATTTTCAAATGAAACGTACATAATTTGGTATAAAGTATTTAATTTTAAAACAGTACAGTGTCCTGCGTAGTTCAGAAAAACATTTATAATTGAAAAATTGAACTAGTGCACATCTAATGTATTCATAATTTCAGAATAAACATTAAACTATTTCAACTTTGAAATCATAAACTTCGAAATTAAAAATTTAGAATGTTTGAAATAAAAATATTTCTGAACTAGAATAGCGATAATATGAAAATCGAGCAACTTGAAATGGAAGCTCAATTTAAATTGAAAATACATTTTGGCTTTACCTCAAAATAAGTAGAAAAATGTTGCTGATGAAGTGACCGTTTCTTTTTTTACTTAAAATTGCGAGGCGTTTGATTTGACTATTAGTACACAATTGCATTATAGACTGTTAATTTACTACAATTCTCTAATAAGGTAGTCATGCTCAGACAGTATCATATAAAACGATCTTTGGATTCCGATAATAAAGTCTATATTTCAAATTCTATGATAATATTTGTGGTTGATTCTGAAGCAATTAATTCAGATTATTAAATTTTTCGACTAGAAAAAGAAATAATCCAAACAGTCATACGTTTCCAAAATTTCTAATATTCAAAACATCCTTTGTACGAAATTCAAATGAAAAAGATTTCTTTCGAGAAATTAGGGTAAAAAATTATTTAGCCTAGATTAAAAGAACTCTTAAAATATTCATTATAAGCAAACCTTGAAAATTGGAACGAACGCTTGGTGCCTCTATTGAAAAAATATTTTTTGAAATATGAAGTCATTTGCATACACGGTAGTTGAAATTTAATATACATAAAAATATGAATAGCTCTAAACTTTATGTTAAATATAATATACAGGTCGCTATATAGCAGCGTGCTTGAAAACTCAAAAAAAAAAAAATTGATTAGCAGTTCGAACTCGAAAGTTCATTGCCTCACTACCCAATTCGGGTAGTGTTTCTAGGTGGATAAATACTAACAGTGTGGGTCCACCACACCCACGACGGGCCAACACCACGCAGTATTCCCGAACGTTCACCCATCCAATTTCTAACCGCGCCCAACGCTGCTTAACTTCAGTGATCTTACGGGAACTGGTGTTTTCAGCGTGATATCGCCGTTGGTATCGCACTCAAAGTGCTTTTATTTCTTTAAAGCTTATCAAACATTCGCAATTGAAGTAATAATCTAGAATTCATCGATCGAATTGCGGTACACGTAGACACGGCCATTGTAATTGGCATAATTTTCTGTTGTTCATACCTGTAGTTTTCCCATAAATAATCCCTGATGAGGAGATTTAAATTGACCTCAAAAAATGTTGATTTTCGATTGGTATAAAGAAGGAGGAGAAAGAATAAGAAAAAAGTGAGATGTTGATTTTGTTTAATTTTTTCCTTTTTCTTCTTCTTTTTTCCTTCTTACGTGTATTTGTCCCTAATAAGCCAGAAGGAAGGTAGCTTGAAAATCTAATTTTAAATTTTGAAATTATTTTATGCTCTGATTTCATTAGATAAAATTATTCGCCAAAAAGTAGACTTCATTTCAATCTTAAATTCAATTAATGATAATAGTATCATATGTTATATACTACATATACATATCATATGCACGGAAACAATAAGTTGTCGAGACCTTACTTGACTAGTCAACCATTCTAGGATAGGCCACTTTTTTTTTAGAATCTCGTATAATTTTGATTAAAGAACCGCAGACTTCATTGAAAAAATAAAGAAAGTCATCGAGTTATTGGAACACAATCTAGGAACATCAGTTTTCGAATTTGTATTCAGCAGATTTTGACAAAGGTCTAGACAAGCATTCCATTTTTCATAAAAATCCTCCAGATTCCAAAAGATTTGAAATACAATAACTCTAGCACAGATACGAATAACTGATTTATAAGTTGTCGAAGAATTCGTTGACTGTCTTCTACATATCTATATATTCACAATGTAGTCACATTGGATGTTTGTGTTAACACGTAGTGACGCTCAGGTGAAGTGGTGTATGTATAAGTCTGAATGGAGTCGCGGACACCGGCAATGCACAAATGAGCGCGGATTTAAATTTGGCTCTTCACTGGGATTTGTGCAAAATATTCAATGTGTTAAGTTAGCCGTGGGGTCTAGTTGCTAGAGATAAGTTGCGTTCGATGCGTCATAGACAAAGGTGTTAGGTAGTTCGAATCCCGCAGCAAAATTTGTTTCGATTTTTCATAGGTTCGTGTGCATCTGTAAAAATAAATATTACTTAAGCGTGAATCTATGTAAATAAAATTATAGTAAATATAACCGCGAAATATATATTTTTTTAACTTGGTTACACTGTTTTCTAAAAACTCGTTAGGAGTCATCGAAAGTTTCATTGACTGGCTTCGAAGCATTAGTGTATCAGTGTTTCAAGAACTCTATTCCTCTGGTCTTCACATTTTCATTGAAATTATTTTGTACTTTCGACAACTCTTTCTAATTTTCACAAATGTATCAATCAAAGTTTCTAAGACGATTCTTCCAATTTATGCCTACGTTTAGCCCTATCCTAGAGTGGTTGACTCAGTCATTTAAAATTTCAATAACTAATTTTTCCCGTGTGGACATATTAAAAATATATACTCAATCTCTCATTAGATAATTGTCTAAATGATTATAATTATTAATTTCGCACAATGTACCTAGAAGGAATGAAACTGAGAGAAGAATATGCACAAGCATCAAATGAAACTGACAATTAGAAACACACAAAAAAATCGCACGTATGAATAGTGATAATTTACAGAGCTACATATCTACTGCTGAACTTTTGGGAAGTTATGAATATGTTTCTCTACAGCCGGTGTAGCAAAATCATTCATTTTCGCTACTTGACATATGAGGAAATGTATATTTTGATAGGAGAATACATTATCTAGGTTTTTCTTATCTCTGTCAAGATAATCGAAAAGGATGCAGGTTTTTACAACTACATTTGCATTTGTATTTACATTAGAAGATACATTCACATTAACAAAAGATCAAGGCCTAGAGCATAGTCCAAAGTAGCTCCTCCAATCTCGTAACTAATTATAAGATAATATCGAGACTGGAATTAAGTTAAAAAAACATAAAAAATGTAAAACATAATTATCACCTCACAAGACGTGTTAATGTTAAACTGATTACGTAAGAGTTGGTATATTTGTTGGTTTCACGATCATTCACTGAATCGGAATCATATTTGCAGTCAGTTCAATTAACATTAAGATTTCAACATTATCTGAATTTTGATTACGAAAGCAAATAAACGATTCAATATTTTTGTTTTTAAATTCAATTGCACATATATTGACACATAAATTTGGTAACTGTATTTCATCCTCCTTCATTCTTAATAACAATTTTCCTGGGATTGAAATTATAAAAAACTGGTACAACCAATAAACATATTATTTTCATCAGTTTGAATACAAATGGATCTTATTCGAATGTAATCAACTTTTTCTTAATGTAGTATTTTCTTGAGTTATTGGTTTTTTGTAGCACAAGTGCAAACGTGTTCATAATTTTTTGCGACCCTCCACGTCTAGGTTCAGTTGCAATGAATTCTGCATAAATTTTATAGTCATCACGTATTTTGAATTGTATTAATATCACTAACAAGTCATGCGGTTATTCCAAGCTTGTATTTAATTTATTGTTGGTGTTGCAATTGCACAATTATTTTACTACTGAAATGAGGAAAAATTATTCAATTTTTATTGGACTATTTTATAGTAATCCATACATCATAAGAAGCGATGCTTCCGTGACTTGACTATAATTCTGTGATTCAATTCACTGATGCCATAAACGACTCTCCATAAATGATTTTATGATTGAATTATCATATATAAGAAATAGGCATGAGAGTTACAAGTATTAATTTGACAAAGCTTATATAAATAATGCCAAGAGATAATAAGTCAGATATAAATAACATAATATTAATTTCTTTTCGAATGTTTGGAAATAGTTATTATCTTAAGACTGTGTTTTTTGTTATCGAGATTAATCAAATTAGTTGCAGTTTATTTTCAGTGAATGCAAAGGTTTCAGATGCATAAAATGATAGTACAATTTTAAATAGAAAGACATGGAAATAAAACAATTGCAAAGAGATAGGTTTCAAAGTATTGAAAAATGGATAAAATTTTAACATATTTCGAAAGAAGCTTTCAAAATTGAAAAAGCCTAAAATGCAACACTCGGAATTTAACTTTCAAAATTGAAGCATTCACAATTCAAAATATCAAAAATAAGTAATTTGGAAAATTCTGTATTAAAATATTCAAAGCTCAAAAGCCCCTAGGAATAAAGATTTTAAACTGAAATGGTTTGAAATTTCTCTGTTGAAAATTAAATCATTTCCAATTAGAAATATTAAGAATTGAACCAAATTAAATTTGAACAGTATTTGGAAAAAGATGAAGAAAAATGTATTCGTTTCATACTATATAATATTCTAGATGAGAAAAAAATTTCCTTTAAGGAAATTTGTCTTGTTTGTTAACTCTTGCTCGTCACACTACTATGCACCTAGATTTCATTTATATATTTTTTTGAATTACTACATTATGCAGGTCAAAAAATGTTTGTGAAAAACAAGATCCTCGTATCTTGAAAACTTCTTATAAATGCTAATTACAAGAATCAGTCAATCGAGTAAACACTATGAGCGTTATTAACAATCATTATAAGCTTTTTTAATTAACTAATTATTCGATTTTACTGGACACAAGGATGCACGTTGTTTACCACGAAACTGTATGTATACTTAAAAAGAATTTTCAAATGAAATACATTGGATGAAATAATTCTTAACTGATGCAAATTGTATTTTTTGAATTCTTCATTTTACCGACTCAATGAATAATTCGTTTGATCTGCTAACAAATCAATATAATTTACATTAATGAGGTGAAATAGTATGTGTTATTTATTCCCAACTAAAATTTCATGATTGTTTCATAAGAATTTTAATATTTACTTTCAGTTTGTGCTCTGGGCCTTTATCTTTCAAATATCCGAATGTGTCTTTCAAAATATATGTAAATATAATGGCGAAATACGGAATCTTTATGATAATATTGGAAACCAAAAAAATCAGGGTATTGTATAAACTTAATTTTTCTCATAGTTTTCGGATTACAGTTTTCATTATGAAAGTTAAATTTGAATTTGTCTAACAGAAAAAGAAGTAATGAAGGTTTGCAAAATACTTATAATAATTGTCATAAAACATTCTTAGCAGAGAGAATTAACATTTTTTTTTATTTATTCCCATCTTATTTATCCGCACTGGCAGTCGAATTCGCGACAGTGTAGTTTTGAAAGTATTAACTGAGCATCCTACCATCTGAGCCACGCTCTCTCAAACTACATACAAATTTGTTTTCAGATATATATATATATATATATATATATATATTTTTTTTTTTTTCTCATTCTGCAAATGTTCCTCATAGCCCTTTATTTCGTCTCCCAATTTTTGAAGTCGATATCTCATTTCGTGTGGCCGTGAGTTGTTCAAAGAAAAGTTGTCGATAGAGTAGGAATCAAGTATAACATAGCCTTATACGATAATCTTTTTCGTTATTCAAATTAATAAAATATTCTATCACTAACAAAGGCAAAGACTAATCAGCCTAGCGATGTAAAAGGTTTGCTACAGGAGTAAGAAAGGTTTGTGTGAAACTGAGTAAAAATCTCTTGAGGTGAATTGATACAAATTTATAATAATTTGATGAATTGGTTTCATGAAATTTTTCGTTCCATTTTCTATTCCGTGTCTTGATTGCTCTTTAAAAGACAAAAAAATGCAGACAGAAAAAAGGCGAGCAGAAAATCATCTTGTATAGTTGAATAATTCTTTTTTTTCAAACAAAATTGGGTTACGCAATTGCGATTATCGTTTGAATTGAGTGCATCAAAGATAACCACCAGCTAACGAAGGACGGGTTACCTTTAAAGAAAATAGAAATGATTGTAACAACACTTCGTAAAGCAATTTTTAAAGTAACTTGCATACGTATATGGCTCTTATTATCTTGCAATTGTAGTACTCAGAATAAATGGCAAAAAATCAAACAAAAGAGTATTATGCCATTTAGCAGTAAAAAATTTTAAAGCTAAATTAAGCATTCTGTTTATCCTTCTTCGATATTTTAACAAACTGGTGGAACTTTATCTGCTCCATATTTCTTAATAATAGCCTAATTTGTGTCGAAATGTGCAGTGCGACAATATTGGCTTGTCTTAAATTTGTAAACATGAGTAAGACGCTGTTTGTGAAAAAAAAAACATTTTCAAGCTTATATTCGAAATCGCAATCAAATATATTATAGAACGAAGTATCTCGGCGTCCCGAAATTCGGGATAACTATCCAATATTTTTCACGCGCTTGGCTAGTCGTCCCAAATTTTCGGGACGACTAGTCCATCCCCCCATTATAGAAATAAAGTTTCAAAACCGGATTTTTCCGTTTCTCGTATAATTATTTTTTATGATAAAGATAAATAAATATCTGGATTTGGGTTTTTGAATAATAATTTCTTCATTATTAAATAAAAAATCTTAATACACAATTTGCCAGAATCAACAGATAATCGTTTAAGCATTTACGCAATGCAATGGAATTGCCTTACTGGCATTTCGGTATTTGAATTTTTCACCTGCTACGCGACAAGGATTCAACTCATGCATTCCTGCATGTGAATATGTGAGCTGACATGACCGAGTAGCCCGATTTGCGCCAGCGATATTACATCAATTACGTACACGTCAACAAATCATCTGTTTGTATACACTAGGTGGCAGAAAAAAATGGAACATTTTTGTAATTGTCATCTTAACCACCTATTTTCTTTCCTTTGGTGTACAAATAATTGTGCAATTTTTTATAAACTGAAAGAACATGTTTATACCGCGGTCGAAAGCCTCTAAAAGCTGAAAAGTGTTTATTTTTTTGTATTTAAATGACAAATGACTTACGCAACAGCAATAAGTATGCAAATAAAATATGTATATGTGCGGTTATTACTGGTGAATACTAACATAGAATTAGAAGTTCAAGAGAAAATTTGTTGCTTAGTTTAGAATGTTTCAAAAGGCCGTACCTAGGTTCACCAAAATTCGGTGCGCGTGGAACAAACATTTTTGGTGAAACCATGGGAGCTGAAAAATGGTGGCTAGGTTCACTGGAATCCAGAGAGCGTACCACGCGTATTTTCGGTGAGCCTATACATTTTGTTTTTGAAAATGTGCAAAATGCATGCTTTTTTTAGATTGAATGAAATCCACACATTTTGGAAGAAATTGAATGCATCGAACTTGAAATTTCTTCAGCTTGAACCAACGAAACATGTCATCATCCTGCTAAAAAAAATCGTGATTTAGGAACTTTAGTATATTGGGATTTTTTTCGCGAGTTTGTAATGTTTTCAACATCACGAACATTTTTTTACATAAAAAGTATAAACGAAAAATTATGCATTTTATTCAATCCAGAAAAACATGCTTTTGCACATTTTCAAAAATTTCTGAATTGAGGAAAAATTTTCTTTTGAATTTATAATTTTATACTTGTGTTTATTAGTAATAACCGTTCATATCACAAAATTTTGAATACATTCTTTCAATTATCGGGGTCTTTATATTCAATCAGAAACAAAAATTTGAAAATAAACTGGCCTAGTAGGCATCACTGGAAATAATTTCACCTATGAATTTTACTCAGAATACCACCCCTAAAAGTGAAAACTCCACCCTCTATAGGGGTACACAAATTAATTTTTTAGAACGATTTGAAGGCAATTTGAATTTATTCTTTGGTCTTTCAACCACCCATAATAAAAAAATGTAAAATACGGTCTTTTCGTGAAAAGTGTGTAACGGTCTTACTAGGATATCAGGAAATGAGGCAATTAGGTCAATCAATTCAACTCGAATAAAAAATCTATTTTATTCTTATTTCTTACATCAACTTTGAATAATGTTGATAAAAAAAGTTTCACTAAAAAGAAAGGGATTGTTCAAATAATATATTATAAATTAACAAAACTTGCTTAATTTTTAATCAAATGTAGTAATCAAAAAGGGTGGGTTTTTCACTTTTAAGGGTAGTATTCTGAATAAATTAGGGCAAAATTATTTGCAATGATGCTTAACATAATTTTATCGTCATGCGTTTACGTAAGTCATTTGTTCTTTTTACAACAAAAAATTAACACTTTTTAGCATTTAAAGACCTTGGACCAAACAATATTTGTTTTTTAATTTTTAAAAAAGTAGACATTGATTTTTACATCAAATTAAAGAAAATAGGGTTGCAAGACAACAACAGAGAGTTTTCATTTTATCGAAAAGCCCACAAGTTTTTTTTTTTTGAGTATTTCTCAATTCGTACAATTTTTACAAAACGGATTTTATACTATTATTAGGATAGGTAAATTCTTGTTGTTGCTACAGGAATAATATGCTTTAAAAGAAATTACTACTTCAAATATATGCTACATAAATATAAAAATCTTGTTCTTATTTCAATAAGACTATAGGGTATATAGTGTATACTATAACAATACATTACAGTTGATCTAATACTAGACTAAATACTTCAAATAATATAAAATGTGAATAATGTAAGATTCGAATAGACATTTGACTTAATATATTCCATATTTTCTACAGTTTTTATAAAGAGTCTACTTGATTAAACGCCGCTGAATGAGTTTGGTTTTTAAGTTTAGAAGTTATTAAAGCCATATGAGACACGGAAAATAGTGGGATCATTTTTGTTGCAGTTCATTTATTATATTCTCGAAATAATATTTTTTCCCTCAAAATGAGATTACGTCAAGTGTGAAACTATAACATAAACATAGTTGCATTCTCATTCTCCGGTGTCTCATTTTTGTTCTATAGAACGGAAGCTGCTTATCGTAAAACATGACCTAATCAATATCAGAACTTCGTTCACTCGCAGGAAACCGCATCTAATCATTCGAACGTTTCTTAAATAAAAGTTCCGTGAATAGTAAAATTTATTTTAATATAAAAATTTTGATCCCATAACTTGAATTCAAATCAATTTAAATCTGTTACCTATCATTATTTTGTCTCTTATTGAAATTACGTTATGTGCTATTTTTTGGTTAGCTTTAATTCCATTAATTAATGAGCAAACTGGATAATATTGACTACATATCTCTGCGCAATCTGATGGATATTCAAAAGAATTTATTAAATTATTTCTGGTTGTAGAGAATCTGAGGATATACTTTCTAAAGCATTGAGTGTAACAATAATATTTTCCAAGAAGCGTGACTTGCATAGAAACTCATCTGGAATAAGCATTGCATGAGGCACAATTTCTGTACGTCAATTCTATCATTGAAAAATTTTAGTTAATTCTTGAATCATAGAGAATAAACCCAACTTGAAAATTTAAATACCTTCGAGCTTGTTTTTTATACAGACAAATGAAAATTTGTTTGACTTGAGTAGGTAAAATATTCAATACTGTGAGAATAAGTGAACCCTGAATCATCCATATTTTCTCGACAAGGCTAGTAATGATACTTTCACCTTTTCCTATCATACCTCTCATTGAATTCCTATGCTATTTCTCAATATTTGGAAACTTGGCCTTGATAAGGTAACTGAATCATGGTAGTCATTAAAAAACAATTAAATCTCAGCTTGGGATTTGGTCGAAATATTTTTATTAATTAATTTCGAACTTGAATATCAATCTCTTAATTCTTATTTATTTTAATTACTACATATTTCATTTCCATGTTCAAACAAAAAATAAATTATACACTTTCATCTATAATAAGTTTGGCGTGGCAAATAATGCATGCATGTTATTAAAAATGTATTTCCTTTTCAATGTGTATGCAAAGATTACGTATGTAAATAACCCCATGACAAAAAGGTCTACATTTGAAAGTATCATTAAATACGACCTCTAATTTTTTAAAACAGAAAAGCAAATTTTGTATCAGTTAAAGTTACTGTATCTAAAAACCAATCGTAAAGTAATTCTAATATGTATGTAAGAAAACAGAAACAATATAGAAATTACCATCTTCACTCAAATTCGTTATAGAATGTCCAATTGCCTATAAAATAATATGAAAGGAAATTATATTTTGTAATGATGTGTAAATATTCCCGAGAGAAAAATATGAAATCAATTACTTTTAAAATAATTTCAATTTGGATCAAAATCAATTTTCTCGAAGAAGAAGAAATCATTTGGACAATATTGTGACTGAATAAACCAATATTTGTTAGTTAACTCAAAATTCTTAAGGTTGCAAAAAAATATAAATTTCTCCAGTGAAATATTCTGTAGTGTTCAAAAAAGCAGATCGGGATAAGAAAACCTTGGAAATGAGAAGGAAGTTATCCTATAGAAAGAAATAAAGGGTTGCAGTACAGAAGTAGATGAGAAAATTTTGTATACAAAATTGGTTCACTACAAAAAAAAATTATTTAAAAAAGTTAAATACACATTACGGTGAAAGACTTTTTTTAAAACATCTTTTTTTGTTACAATAATATGTAATATTAGTTTTTTAAATGGCTTTTTAGCAATTAAAAAATGCCTGTCCTACTGTGATATTATAATCTTCAATTTTGATTTTCTCGGAACAGTATCATTTTTTTCAAGAGAAATTTTGTATTCTCATTCCGCATCCCCATGTTTCGGAAGCTTGTTTTTAATTTTGCAAAAAATCGAAAATTAGTTTCTTAATCGCTATCCAAAGTCGATTTTGAAACCCCATGACATTTTAATCCTTTTTTACGCTTATGAATCGGGGCTAAAGCTGTACTTTTTACTCCTTAGGAACTGAAAAGTCACGTCAGAGGTGAGTGATGAAAATAATACATCTCTGAGCTCGCATTTTACGATTATCAGCCCATTCCCGTAAAAACTGTAAGAAAATTTTGGTTGCAGATAATAGAATTTTGCTGTTATTAATGGAAAGTTATCATATAAAACCGTTCAAATCACCGTATATTCCCGTAAATTACCAAACATTTGCATAAATTTCCGGAAAGGTATTAAGTTATTCAAGTTACCATATTTACCTGCAAAATTACCATGAATAACCGAAACTTTTTGAAAATGAATTTCGGATAATTTATGGTAAGTTGTCATATTTACTGGTAAAATCACCATAAACGACCGGAGAATTTCCAGAAATAATGAAAATTTTGAAAAATGAATTTCGGGTGATTTATGGTAATTTACCATATTTACCTGTAAAATTATCGTAGATTTCCGGAAATTTATAAAAGTTTCAGATAATTTATGGTAAGTTACCATATTTACCTGTAAAACTACCATAAATTACCGAAAATTTTCATATATTTCCGGGAATTTCCGGAAATAGCCTCTAAAATTACCGTAAATTAGCAACAATTTCCGGTTATTTTTTTATTAAATTTTTGATAATTTGGGATAAGTTATCATAAATTTCATGCTTTTTCATTCGAAACACAATATGGACTGACATCATCACTGTATGAAGGGAAATGTCTGAAATCATCCATTTTTTTATAAAAAATATGGTATGCGCCAAGGGGGAGAGGCAATTTTTTGACTTGTGTATTTTTCAATATTCTTCGAAAAAGCCCCTCTTCTCCCCCTAGGTGTATAATATACTATTTCAACACAATCCGCAGTCAAGCCTGTTAACATTTTTGGTCAGTGTTACTGTGAGATTGTCAGTTTCCACATCCATTTTCTCGAACCTGGAAAATTTTTTTTATCAAACTTTTTTGGCCATACTTAGGCTCGGGATTGTACATTTTTTATTTCCAAATAGTGATTTCGAATTCACGGAATGCTTTTTTGCTATTTAGAAAAATTCCCATTTTGTTGGTTACCTAGTTCTGTCCCTGCCATACAAAGTAAGAAGATACTTAAACGATATTGTCGTTTGAGTCGACTTTTCTATTGTCAAACACAAGAGAATAAACCTAAACCGTGAAGTCACTTACGTATCCTCTTACATATCTTGGACAGCAGCACTGTCACCCTTGAAATATGAATCGTTCACAAATTTTATAAAGGTTATATGGTAATAGATTTCAATTAATTTTTACAATAAATTATAATCATTGTTAAGTAATTTTAATATTCAATCGTTGATTACTTGAAAATATTATAATACTGGAAGTACAAATTTCCATAAGTAATATTAAATTATAATCTGACAAATTCCATTTTAAATGGAACAAAATTTCAAGAAAAGTATAGGTCATCGTGTCAGCATGATTTGGTATTTGGGTATATCATCCCACTGTGTAAATAACGGAACCCGTATTCACAATTCAAACAACAATTTTTTGATTTGTTACAATTATTCGTAGATTACCTGCGCATTCTCATAAATTGATAGAAGTTTTTTTTTAATGCAGTATATTCCGAACTAGCTTAGGTATCGGAGATTTTATTTTTTTTATTCGACGTATGAATTCTTCTTCTTTCAACTGAACCCAAAAAAATAAAATTTGAAAAATGACAAAGCAGTGGCTGTTTTTCTAACATTCTTTAAATGGATTTCCTAAAAAACCCAATTAACAAAAAAAATTTTTTTCTAGAAATAGCTGACAATATGTGCTATATATACCGTGAGTTTCATTTTAAGAATGCCATCCTATTAGCATTATAGGGGCTTCAAATCATTTTTGAGGCTGCGAAAAATTTTTTCTTCGAATGTAATATTTGATTCTTTCTCTTAAACGATGCAAAATATCACAAAAGAGTAGAAGATATTTTTCGTAGAACTTTGAAGGTATGTAAACTTTTATGTGAATATTTTGTGATACCCTTCGTTATTTTCAAAAAAATGCAAATATCCGATTTTTCCAAAATAATTTTTTTTTCAATGTGAAGCAGTGGTTTACTAAAAACGAAACCTATGCGATGTAGTACATATTATCAGCTATTTCTAGAAAAAAATGTTAAAAAGTTATGTTTTTGAGAAAATAATGCATTTTGAAATCTGTCAATTCTTAACTATTCTCAGGTAATATTCGAAAGATTGTAACAAATCTAAAAAAAAAAATTATTGAACTAAGAAATAAGTGTTCTTTTATTTTCACCATATAATTATATATTCAAATAACGAATAATTCTGACAAACTAAGCTGGACCCCTTCTTTCTGATTTGAAATGGAATTGGTCATACGTTAAACAAATTTGGTTTCAATAATAAATTATAAATGTTTATAAAAAGTTTCTTATCTTAATTGGACAGGAAGAGCTGGAAGAGGTAGGGTGAGTTCAGTCTCACCCTACCTTTTTTCCAGGTGGAAAAATCACCAATAATTGCTATGTTTGGCAATCACATGACTCATTTTACGAATTAACATTGAAAAAGTCTTTTGCGAATATTTTTATATGCGTCATCGGCACTTCAAAATACGTTAGCAAACGTGGTTTAAAGAAAACGTGGACAGAATTAGTTATGAACGTTACTGTTCCAAATTTTACATTCTTTAAATTTTTTTTGTTGTGTTCTTGGGCAAAACACCAAATGCTTTTTGTTTTCTCCAACTTTTTTCTATTTTTATTCACGTTTTTACACTCATCCCATCAAGCCAATTGAGTCGAATTTGATCGAAGCCACACTTTTAGACGATAAAGTTCGAGCAAAATCGTAACTATTTTAACTGGGCGAATATATCTCATAGTAGTAAATCACTGATTGTTGAAGCACATGCAGACTGCTTTGAGACCAGCACGTGTGCATTTCCGAGCCGGCAATGTTTGATACGAAACTAAGTAAGGCCTTACTTACTTTGGATTGGAGCCATGGTCGAATTGGAACTGTAAGAGGCCGAGTGGTAATTATTCGAGTCTGGTAGCAAATTTCGACACGATGTTCGTTCCATAAGGTTGAAGGCGAACAAGTAACAACAACGCGAGGCGCGACGAGGTTCCCCGTTCGAATACGATCAAAATGCTGATGCGACCTGAGTCGGTTCTACTCTTATATGAATGTTCGCTGCTCGCGGCTTGGGAAACCCAGAGAATACAGAGAATACAGAGAAACAAGTCACTTTTCGACGTTATTATTTCAGAAACAGGGAGAGGGATATGGGTCTGAACGTGCAGTTAATTTTATTGTCTCTCGTCCTGTACGTCGCGTGTAACGAGGATACGCAGGTCAAATAAACAAGGCAATCACGACTTTTTTTAAAGATGAGGAGAATCCTCTCAAGGAATATGGAAATTTGGAAAATTATCCTTTCAAGTGCATGTGCAATTTTTTATGATTTGTACACGGAGTAAATAGTATTCTTAGCGCACGATGCTGAACTCCATTTTTTATTACACCTGCGTATGAAGTCTCATATGTGCGCCATGTACAGGCATCGAGTGGAGGCTTCGGCACAAAGTGCGAAAAAAATCCTTTTCACAATACGGACATCGAAAATAGCGGCTTTCGTGAACTGTGAAGCAGGGCGAAAATGGCGGTATGCAGGTGAGTGGGTACGAAACTACTTCACGAACCCTGCAGTTTCCAAGACTCTTATTACAAATTCTAGTGTTTGTAATGAGAGGCTTGGAAACTGTAGGGTTTGTAAAGTAGTTTCTCATACCCGCTCTCGCAGCTCTTCACAGCCAACGAAAGACGCCATTTTCGATGTTCCTCTTATGAAAAAAAGCATACGTGGTATGGGGTTGAAATCTCGCGAACGCCAAGTCGCATGCTGGCTGCACTCGGAGGCTACGCATCCTCGTGTAGCCAACTTCATGCTGATTTGCATTCAGTCGGTTTCGCCCCTTGCCACGTAATCTACTATTTCACAACACGCGCATCGAAAGTTCGACCTTCGTTGCCTCTTGAGCGGGTCGAAAGTCGTGTTTTCAACCCTAGATTAGAAGGTTAAAACAGGTGACTGCGAATCACTCAAGAGGTAGCGAAAACTATCGCGATTGTCTGAAGTTTGACACCAATGGTTTCTCAATTTATTGGAACAAAATTTTCATAAATTTAAGAAAACGGGATATCCATGTCATAAGACGTAAAACTGAAGGGTAGAAATGCAAAAGGAGTCAAGCGCCATTTTTCACTTTTTTTAGGAGAGACTAAAAACATGTTTTAAATTCAGCGGGGCCATTTAAGAAAAAAATAAGAAACTTCTTTCGAGATACTTTCATGCTCTATCGAACTAGAAAAAGTTTGCTCACGAAAAGCTATCCGGTTTCGAGAAATTTAATGAAACAGGTCACGTTTCGAGGTTAGATTTTAGGTCCGAATCGACTTTTAACATCTTTCAACATTAATTGTGGAGTCAATTTACAGTTTAAGAAAAAACTAAAGATTTGAATTCTAGCTATTGAATGGACGAATTGATTTCCAAAAAGTTTGTTAAAAAAAAATCATGCAGTTTCGCGAAACTTGAAAATCCAATTATGACTTCGAAATAGTGTAAAACTGACATTTCAACTTCAAAATAACGACGATAGCAGTAATAATTTTTTAATTTTTAGGTTATTCAGTGCTGAACGGAAGGGACCCAATAATAATTAAAAATAATTAGCCAGTATCGAGAAAAATGAAATTTGATTTTTCACTTTGTGGTTAGAAAAGCTTCTGGGACTGTGAACACAAGAACACAAATTTTGAAAAATGATGCCCCAAAAAAATCCTTTGGCAGGCATGTGTAATAGAATTTATCTGATTTTTTGAGCTAATGAACCCGATTTCGAAAATTTGGCGCTTGACTCCTTTTGCATTTCTACCCTTCAACTGTCATAAATAGAAGTACAATTCTCTATTTTAGTTTTTTGTGTTAATGTTTGTCTAGGAGTTTTTTTGGAAAAAAGAGTGATTACGCTACTTTTTCCAGCACATAAACATATTTATATTATTATACTATTAAGCCAAATCTCTTTTGGGGTAAGCGTAACTTGCCCGGTTCCAGTCTAGTTATACTACCAGGAATCAAGGAAATTATATTGTAAAAGTAAGTAAGGCATATGCAGGAGGAGGTATAAATTTGAGGTCAATCTAGAATCCCCGTGTTGCTTATCAAAATAGTACGTTCGTTCCGAAACATCGCTTCGACACGGTTCTCTGATAAATCTCTCTAGCAATCACCCAAGGCGAAGAGCTTCACAAAGCCAATCAATTATTACAATCAAGGATATCTTAGTGTTGGAACCTGTCTAAGATAGATTTGGAAGAAAGTAATTGCGAGTGTGAAAAACGTTTGTAATTATGTCAAAGAAAATGTGATGCTGTGGCTCATTCTTCGTCGGATATAATTTTTGGATGACTAAGTTTTTTCTGAACCTTTAGAGCTTGAAGCTCCTCATCCTTAGTAGTGCAGCAATTTAGATCGCTCACTCCGTGTGGAAAAATTTTGTGGCGCTGTACTGTTTCTGTGTAGTCCGCCTTGAGTCGATACTGGCGCTAGAAGTCCAATATATAAATTTTGCAGTTAATTAAAAAAATAAAAAAGTTGTTGTACACAAAAAAATGAAAAAATGAGTTTCCGCAAATCTCTTGAACATACGCCGGGTGTCGAACTTCAGATGTAACTTCCTATTGTATTGTTGTAACTTAGACCCACCGCCTTAACACCTACGACATCTAAAAGTTAATTTTTTTTTTCATTCTTCTCGAATATGAAATTCAATTTATTACATCCTATTAAATATCCTATCCTATTTAATAAAACATGAACAATTTTTAAACATTAAAAGTGCTTGATGTGTGAATAAATCATTGAAAATAATGAAGTTTGTATGATTTTACTTGCGATTAGGCTACGAAAAAATGATTGTTTATTATTTAAAATAATTAATACGTTGAGCTTCATTATCATTCACGCAATAAATAAATAATTGAAATAAATTAAAGAAGTCAGTGATAATAATATTTTTTTCTGGAATATCATCAATATTATACACAGCATTATACATATTATAATTATTATAAATTCAACATGAATTTATTATAACTTCACTATATACCCGGGTAAAAATATTTGGTCTTGATTTTGTCTTGAGTAAAGACCAGTCCAAGACAATTCCAAGTCATTCTGTATGTCTAGCTCGTGAGACGGTACCATACTATTCTTGATGTCTTCCCAGGTGCGAAATGTTCGTTGGCCCACGGTCGGGCCAACCGTCGGACGGTCGGTCCAGCTTTGTGCGCCACTGGTCGGGCCAACCAGCTAAATGATAACGGTCAACCGCCTTTGGATTCTTAAAGTCGGCCCGATATTTGGTCCCATATATGGGCCATCTTTTAAGATGATGTCGGCCCAACCCTGGACAACAATGTGGGGCCGACTTTGATTTTGAAGGTTCGTACTACACAGGTGGAAATACACAAAATAGGTATTCAAAAAATAAATAGTAATTGATTGCGAGTACTTTGACTATAAATGTTAATGGTCCTGCTTAGATTGAATACATATATTACATTTTTTTAAATTATATTACAAATAAAATTTCTAACCCTACGGGGATTCGAACCTACACCTATACCTGAATCTATCGCCTAGCAGTCGGGAGTCTTACCCATTACTCTATACCTGAAGAATTGAAAGTCAATGAAAAAACCATCATCATAAGCTACAGCTCAAAGTAGTTAAAAAACAATTTTTTAAATGTTTTTTCTCATTAATTTTTGTATTATTATGCAACATATATAATATGAATATAAATTATATAATATTTTAATAAATAATTCAAACCAATGTTATGTCGACGGTCGGGCCATATATTGTCCAGAGTCGGACTGAACGTACTTTAACGGCTTTTTTTTAACAATGAACCAGCGTTTATCCGACGGTCGGCCCATATTT
>CAKNXH010061852.1:442794-460582 GCA_932178445.1 Andricus quercusramuli | reverse complement strand
TAACAATGAACCAGCGTTTATCCGACGGTCGGCCCATATTTGGGCCAAGGTTTGACCGACCGTCGGGTGCATCATGGTGACTTGTGGCTAACCGACTGCTGTATCAAGAGTTGGACCGACCGCATTCTTTCGGTCGTACCGACCAATCTGCCATAGTTTATCCGATGGTCGGCCCAACGTTGAGCCAGAAATGGGCCGACGGACGGCTTTTCGCCCACCGCCGACGTCGGTCGCCAACGTCGGTGAGACCATGGCAGCTTGAAAACACCTTAGTCGGCCCAACTCTAATTACCGTAGATCGGTTACCAAAGCAGGGCCAACTTCGGGCCGATGGTCAATCTCTGGCAGCCGACCGAATTTCGCACCTGGGTTAGGACGAATATTTATAACTTGAAGACACAAATTTATGTCTTGAGGGTCATCACTAATCCGCTTCAAACTTTATAGAATGTTTCAATTATTTATCTTCATGGTATTTATTGTTCATGTGTTGATAATTTCATTGGTCTGCAATAGTTATGTTGTTTGGATGGCGAATCTAAAAATGTTGTCCATTTTTTCCTATCTCCAACAGTTCACTAGATACTTCTAGAAAATGACAGTTTTAATCTTTCCATCAAAAATTTTATATGCCTGCAGTTGTTGAGACAGACAGGTTCCGAATTTCTTATTTAAAAATTATTTATTACAAAATTACAAGTTTTATCGGTTGTAAAATTTTAATCCTCAGCAGATGTCAACTGCTTGGTCCTCACCTAGCTACCTGATTCCTGGAAATGGCAGGCCCTGTCTGTGGGGTCCATAGTTTATAGAGGCCGGAGTATAATGGACAATAAAATTTACAAACTAAAACTTCTTTACTTTTGACCCTGGCAAATGTTAAAGCCACAAACTGGCAATATAATTTTTTTAAAGAGCAATTCGTTATATTTATCAGGACTTACACTTCTTGTCTTGAAACAAGTCAACCTGGTATTGTCTTGGCTCAGTCAACAGTCATAAATGCAAGCAAAGCCTGTATATCTCCAATGTCTAGCTGGTGAGACGGAGCCAGATACAAGACAAAACCAAGACAAAATATTTTTACCCGGGTAATTAAACTGAAAGAAAATGTTTTTAAACATTCTTAAAAAAATCGTAAGATTTCGATTACCTTCAACAATTTCTTGCTTACTATCTTAAATATGTAATAGTGTACAAATAATTATTGCTTAAGCAATTGTGCAATTGTGTATTGTAATTTCCTGAATCTTTTATTCAAAAATGATTATTTTCTGAATTCATACCTCTATAATTTTTGTTTAAACCCAAACCGTGATTCAATCTAGAAACTAGCTAAAATCTGGACAATCTTTATATATTCAAATTCGTAACGAACTCCTAGATAGCGCCAAGACTGGGACTAGACAGCAGAAAGGTTTGAATCAAACATCTAGCTAAACTAGACAGTGAATTTTCCAAATTTGTTGTCAAGGAGATTTTTTTGGTACCATGATGCCTTCACATCAAATCGGTTTCCATAATTTGAATTATGGAGAATAGACATAAGGAGACCAAAGTCCTGCACATACAAAATTCCTAAATCACTTAAAATTTTTGTTGAACCATTTAAAAAATATTGTAATATAAAAACTGTTATCTTTGAGTGGAAGTTTGATATCAGTTCTGTGATGTGTATGAGTATATAAATTAAAAAATGGTAAGTGTTCCATACTAGCGCCATACTCGGGTAGTATTGTTACCATTTTTATACGACAAAAATTCCTTCATTTCCAGCTATATTACTTTAGTTTCCTCATGTCTATTCTCCATGATTCAAACAAAAAATTCTGTAAGGCATTCAAATTTTTTTCAGTTCTATTAATTCTTTCGGCTGGAAACAGTCATTGTATAGAATTGATTGATTCCAAGATTGTTATTATATGGTGGGTGAATTTTCATTTATGAAGAGGGTACCATTTTCATTCGGAATTCTTAGTTGAATACTTCTAGGTTATGATTTGCGAATATTTTTTGTAACTTTACAACACCCCCCTTTAAAAAAGCTGCGCGCGAATCTTGCAAGTTTGAACGTTCTGCACGTATGTGGTATCATGTGTTTCGCAACCGATTTTTGACAGACATTTTTAAATTATGTTTTATTTTTGAGCTACGTTACGGTAAAAAACTACAATTTCTTCTTCCAACTTTCTTTTGCATCTCGTGTTGTTATGCTAAAAATAAGAATTTTCAATTTAGTCATAGCATTTTTTATGGATAAAACCAAAACTACGAGTCCCATCAAAAAATGGGTGAGGCTGAATTTTGTACTTATTTTGACAAGCTGCAAGTTCTCTCCTACACTTTTTTCGTATCTCACGTATTTTGGTGTAAAATTTGAATTTTCGATTTTTGCGTAGAATTTCCGAAAAATAAAACCGAAATGACGACTCTCATCAAAAATGCCATGTTATCCCATGTAATCTTCTGTAATTCCTGTCATCTCAGGTATTCAACGTAAATCTTGTATATTCGCATATGTTATTTTGTGTAACCACTTGTAATCTTTTGAAATCCCATGTATTCTGCGAAATCTCTTGTACCCCATGTAATCTACTGTAATTCCATGTTATCTTGTGTAAGCTTTTGGTATAATAATGCATACCATGTTTTATGTTTTTTCAATTCTTATTTAACACCAGATTGAACGTTTTTTGGCACTATATATGCACTTCTCTAAAACTAACGAAATTAATTAATGGGCTGGTTGCACGAATTGTAGATAATATATTTCTTCAATACTGTATACAATTACAAATATTTAAACTGATACCAAAAAAAATTTGATTAAGTTATTATACCCAGGTTTTAAAAATATTTCAATTCTACAAGGAAAAAGAATATTTGAAAATATGTAACTAACAAGTTTTATTTTCCTAAAAAGAAAGAAGTTACTTTTCAGGTTTAGTCTCGTGTAATCTTGCGTCATTTCTTGTAATCTTCAGAACCTTTTTTAACTGTTTAAAATTCAAGAAAGAAGTGAATTCGTATCAAGAAAAAGTCTTAACAATGCTGTGTTTACATAATTTTACATGATAATATATAAATAAACATTTCAATTCATGAAAAAAAATGTTTCAATTCGATTTTTTCGTAAATGGGTCGCTCTTGGCAAATCATGTTTAATCTTTATAGTATCTTCTCAGAAGAAAAATTTTTCATAAAACTTTGGGCAATATCAGATCTTTCCAATCAATAACATTATTTCAAAATAAAATGTTTGTTCTCAATATCAAACTTCATTCTTCTTTTATTTTAATTTACGTAAAAACTACAAATTTCGAAAATTTCTATCCAACCTATTTAGTCATAAATACTTTATGTTCGAAAATAGAAAATTTTTAATTTTTAAATGAGAAAAAATGCATTCAAATAGGTATGTCAGTGGGGTAAAAATCTACTCAAAAAGTTCAAATTGTGATATATACAGGAATTGCTTTGTAATTAATTCATAAGAAGTTTTGATATCGGAATGGATATTGAAAAAAATGTTCATACAATTATAAAGCCTATTTCAAATGTGTTCATGTATTTTAAATTTCAAGATAGGACATGAAACACAAGGATATTGAATATTGAAAGCTAGAGATATATTAGCAGGAAACTTGTTTGAAGTTTGTACATCTTAAAACTAATTTTAATCTGAGATTCAACAAGATTGGTCTAAATTTATAACCTCACTATATCTGAACTTTAAAATTCAGTCTCAAATTTAGGCAAACTTTACTTTAGGTTAGATAAATTTTTTTCAGACGTTCACTGAATATTTGATGGTGTAGAAAGAATAAACGAAGCGAACACGGAAAAACATCCATAATTCAAAAAGAAAAATACTGAAAAATCAAATCAACGAAACGTCAAGAGAAATTTTTTGCTCATATTAAGCAATAAGAATGAATGAATATAAATTTAAATTTATGTTTTGGAAAAGTATAAAAATTAAAAAACAAGTTCTGATATTATTTCCACTTATCAAACTTTCAAGTCTTTCATAATTTTGATTCTAGTTATATAACATGCTTGTTTTAGCGTTTTAAAAATCGTATTTATTAGAATAAAAGTCAAAATAACACAGAAAAAACTAAGAGTGATCTTTACCCTGATTTTCGAGTAAAGATTACCTGCAACAAAAATTACCCCATGTGGGTAAACTTTCCCTGACGTCTCGGTATTTCTCTGCTTTTACCCACGCTTGTGAGGAACTTTTGACAGCTCTAACGATTCGGCAAGTCAGCCTTTATGAAGCCGCACTTATCCGATTTGCCTGTTACACCAACCGTCAGCTAACTTCACTTCAGCGATCAAAGCTATAGTGACTTCCAATTTTAAAGACGTTGGTGACAACTTTTATGAGAACAAAAGACAGTTTCTGCCCATCGAGGGTAATATTTGTGTTTTACCAATACGAACAGGTAAAAATACGAAGTTACCTGCAACACTATTTACCCTAAGTTTTTTCTGTGAAATTATGCTGCAAATTCCTATTATAATGATTTCACCAAAATCGTCTTTTGCTCAACAAAACATTATAGGTAATTTATTACTTTCAAATAAAAATTACATAGAAAGTTCATAATATATTACAAGACATTTTTGATAAATTCGTGTAATAAATTAAACAAAAACTGATTATATATAAATATTTTAAGGAATAATTATTTAAAACTCCAGTTTTTCCACTCACCCAAGTTTTAGTAACTATATTGTTTTCAAGAAAACAAAAGCTTACTCATATATAACTCATGTATTTTCAGTGGCACACGTATAAGTGCATCTGAATGTACAAAGTACTTGACCGTAAAACTCGAAGCCACCTGAATGTTAATGCGCCGATTAGAAAAGAATGAAACAGAAAATTTAGAAATCAGCATTCGCATACACAATTATATACACTTTACACAATTACATAAAAGTAACAACTCTAGTTAGAATTTTTCCTCTCAAACAAAATCATATTTTTGTTTTATGTGAATGAAAATGAAAAAATTGGATTCAATTTCTTTACTAATAGATTTACTAAAAAGTAACTCTATTTCGTCAAATAATTTTTCCTCGTAGGAAGATGTTTCTCATTTTTTTTCAATAAGGAAATAAATGGTAAAAGTCGTCCTTGAGTCTAGACTGTCGATCCAAGGTCAAATATACGTAAGTGACTTTGTGGCTTAGGATTATTCTTTTACACCTGGCAGTGGGAAAGTAGACCTAAACAACAATCTCACTTATGCCTTTTTCTGCTGTGAATGGCAGTAGAAGGATGTACATTTTATTGATCATAAAACATTCTCCTCTTTTCTGTAAGTTAAAGACTGCACACGTTTTGCTAATATTTAATATAAAGCATGGATCTTTTACGTTTGAAATTATACATACACGTCACCCTATGCTGTGTGTCTCTTGAAACAAGCAATAGATGGCATTTTAAGAGTTTAAAGTTCGTCAACGATAAATAACAAGTATAAATTCATTCTGACTCATTTTCAAACTTAAAAAAAACCGGTCGAGTAAGAGATTAAAACGAGTCTTTTCCATAACGTAACTTTTTATGTACGTGTCCTTAAAAAATGAGCTTAATGACGATTGAATTAGTTTATCAGATTTTGAAAAATCAATTAAATAATAATTCTTCACAAATAATTTTTCTTGTAATCGATATTTAACAGATTTGCAAATATAAAAATAATGATAAATTATTTATCTAATACCCCTTGCAATGTTCAAATCATCAGTTCTTAACATTGCAATTTAATGCTCAAATTGAAATGATATTCATACTGGAAATATTTGTTTCTAATGATTGAAAAGCGCATTTTGTCATTTTCGATTAATATCATGAAGCTATTGTTGTCGGGGAACCTGCGTTCATGATTGGATGAAGTCTTTTTTGCCATTGGAAATGAAAAAGTCTGGACACTTCAGGTTGAGAAGAAATTTAAGATTATCGGAATATATATTTTAATAATAAACGAAGATTTCAAGCATTTAAAGCACTTTGAAATATAAGATTCATTATTTTCGATTCAAGAAACGTAACATATAAGTAAAGTAGATGAAGTAAGTTAAATGTCTTTTCTAACACAATCTTTGAAAAAGATAGAATATCATTTTCTTTCAAAAACAAAAGGTCCGATTTTTGAAAATGCTGATAAATTTGTGATCTTCGCTTAGTTATGAAAAATAAGTTTTTCACAAACTCGATTCAAGCAGATATCTAAGAAAGCACTTTTTTCTCTCCTAATTCAATTGAAAAATCGGAAAATAATGAGAAAATTTACTTTGAAAATGATAAAATGAACATTTGAACAATGAAAAATATGTATTCTTATATGTGTGCTATGCATGGAAATATAGCTACTATCAGAAGATCCGATATTTTTTAATTGCGGAATTTTGAGAAAATTGCATAACGTCAATATTTTTGCATAATCTAAATAATATTACCAACTACTTCAGACTCGTACTTTTTCATGTATTTTTATTTTGCATCTGTGAGAATATAAAATTTTGAGAATAGATTTTGGAAGCTCTATGAAATGTCTTAAAGTTTTTTTGAATTAAAATATTAGAGGGGTCCAAAAATGAAACGTTTCAATATGAAGACATTTAAAAACGCAGGGAAGCGCGCGCTGTTACTACTTGTTTCTATCTAAAAATGGTGTAACGATATATCTCGAAAAGCTCGTAATCATTGTTGTTGAAAACCTGATTGTCTCTTCATTGCTTGAAGTTGTTTCATATCCTAAACTTGAAATGTTGAAAATTAAATTTTGGAATAATCTATTTCACTAAGTATCATACGGATAAAATTATTTTTAATGGATTTTTCTTAAATTGAGACTGTAGATTTATTAGAGTATTATCTAAAGTTTCGTGGAATTCGAAAAGGCCTGACCATTTTGAAATTGAGATAAGTAAAATAAACATATGGACGTAAGGCCTATCCCAAGGTATTGAAAATGTAACATATTTTAGCATGGCGCCTAAGCGGTTTTGAAGATTCATAATTCTTTAACAATTTTAGGTTACTTTGTGATTTCACACAAAAAATTGGTATTTTCAAACAAAAATCACTGTAAGTCGGACAAGGTGAAGAATCTTTTAACCGTTTTGGATTATGTTAGTGTTTTTGTCGGAAATATTAAAGTTTTTCATAGGAAATCGGTCATTTTAAACAAAAATCATTACATTTTGATAAAGATTTAGGATTCTGGAAAATTTTCTGTTATGTTGGCGTTTTTCGAGTGAAATTATTGGTATTTTCAATGAAAAATTATTAGATTTCAAAGAATATTTACAATTATCAAACAAATTTATGTAATGTTGGTGTGTTTCACTTGAAATGGACATTTTAAGAGAAGAAGTTATCAAATTTAATTTCAATGAATTTTTTTCGAAAAAGTAACAGTTACAAGCTTGAACTATTTTGGATTGTGTTAGTATTTTTTGTCAAAAATTGAAATTTGTATTTAAAAATCGCTAGATTTCGAAAAAGACGAATAGGTTCGAACAATTTCAGGTTATTTTAGCGTTTTACATAAAAATAGGCATTTAAAAAAATCATCATTTGAAAAGCTGTGGAATCTTTCAACAATTTTGAACGATGTTAGTGTTTTTCGTCGGAAATTGGTGTCTTTGATTGAGAATCAACGATTCAATATTGCACGCACTGAGAAAAATGGATTATACCCGGAAATAAAAAATATGTTACCGGATATAATATTGAACTTTTAACTATGGGACAGTGATCCAGATTATTAGAACTTCAAACACACAATAAGCAGGAAAGTGGCTATCATAAGACTACAAAAACGATAGTAAAGGAAGCTAGGCATCTGTACTTATACAAGTGGCAGTCACGTGTAATAAAAAGAAATATAAACTTACTCATTTTCAAAATCTGTATCGCCTGTGATTTAGCACTGATAATCATTTTATAACTGAATTATTACTTGTTTCAATGCGAACAGATGCATATAACACGCGCCACGATGCGACGTACCTTCTGAGACTACACAGACGCCTGGATATTTTAAAATCTCAGATGTTACAATTTAATGCCTGAAGATTTTAGGAATTTAACATCTAAAGATTATATGTGGTACCATCTTCATATATTAGAAAAATATTATAGATGATAAGCGCTAATATACTTTTGTATACGGTGTATAATTCTTTAATTCTATTATCCAGTTCGTTTAGGCCATTTTTCTTATTGCGTGTTTGTTTTCTAGTATATAAATAAAAAATTATACGAATCTGAAAGACAATAACTTTTGTTTTTTTCTAAAACAAGTTGAAAAAATACAATTTTTAAAAGAATAACTGCTATAAAGTTGTGGCACCTTGGTAAGAACGAGCTTTTCTACTTGAGACTCCCCTGGCTCTTCGTAACGTTCCTCATTTATTGGAATTCTTTACTTCCTGTAATATAATAAAAGTAATTCCTAAAGAAGAGAAGTGTCAAAACTTTAATGTGTTATCGAAATTGAGCTTTTCTAAGGAATGTGATCAGATAATGGTCCTATTGGACTATCGAAGCTGCTCCTGTTTAATGTTAAAAACAGTCATTGTTATCGAAGTGTCTAATCGTCCCGAAATTCGAGATTACTTCAACCCATTTTCCAGCTATCTCAATTTTTCAGGACGACTTAGAAGCAGCGAAGTTTTATACATGAAGTCTTAAAATGTAATTGTCTTGTCAATACCGACCTTTTCTACTCGATGGTAATCCCTCTCGGAACAATTATTTTGTACATAATTGCTCAATTAACAGGATTTTAGCATTCAAATTTTCTATTGCAAACTGAAAGTAATTTCTATTTTTTTGTAATATAATTTAATCATTAAATCATCCACTGACAAAATATATTATAAAATTATAAGTGAAAAAAAAAGTATCACACTTGAATGCTGTTCTCAACTCCTAATAATTAATTTAGCAGAATTTAATTTTAACAACAATATCTTACAAATTTAAACGTTTTCTCGCACTCCGGTAAATCTCAACTTGGGATTGGTGATTAAATTTGTACAAACTGACACGTGAAATATTTTAAACTGGAATTTTTTAATTAAAAATTCTAGAAACGCTTATCACTTTACATTTGGAAGCGTCTATGTAAATATTTTCTAATTAAACTTGTTCATTTTCCTATTACTAATTTTGGAATTATGCATTTCTCAATATTATCAAACTTGACATTTTGTTCATTTTGAAGCTTGCAAATATTTTCTAACAACAATTGCTTATTTCTACCATTTTATTCACGCTTCTCATTTTAGTCATTCTAATTGGTTCTAACAGAAGATTCCATTTCATTATCCGCAATCCAGAAATCTATCGTACTGATCCATTTAACTAATCAAATCCTAGACATATTTGTACGTCCCCGAGATAAGATGAAAATTTTACAAATAAAATTTTCTGTGAAAAAGGAAGGCTTTTCACAGAAAATGTATTAAAAATTTGTTTAATCGAACTATAATGTAATTGATCCAAAATTGACCAACTGTAAAAAATTAATTTCAAAATTTTATAATTTTCATTACGCGCTGAATTTTTATTCATATTTTGTGATTTTCAGTCTATATTTATTGAAAACGCGTGTCCAACTTGAACTGCTCACATATTTTGGAGGCTATCAGTTTAAATTACATATTCTTGAAAGTTTGCTATTTAAAATTGGCAGCCTTCGTGATGAGAAAATCATATAATTTTTTGTAAAATCTGTAAACACTAATTCATTTCAGTTATTTTGATAAAATTCGACCTTTATAAAGATTCTTCTAGAAAAGCCAGGCACAATCCAGGACAAAAATACACTTATTACGAAACTCTCTCGATATTGGAGTCATACGAAACATCATCGAAGAAATTAAATCAAATGAGTGAGCCTTACTAATTAGTGCGGAATAAATTAATTCAATTGATTTTTTAAAGTGATTTGTTCGAGATTTAGTGATTAATCCCCTTAGTGTCTAAATTCTAATTTAAATCTCCCCTTCTCTCCTTCTTGCAAGGACTACTTGCCAGAGAAATCTTTCCTAGCTTGATTGGTCGGAACTTTTGTGGAACCAAATATAGTTATTAAAAAAATATTTTAATGAACAATAGTTATTCAAGTTAAATAAAACATTCTTGATTTTCATAAAAACTCATTTGAAGATAAAATTTTCATATTTGATAGTAGAGATAAGAAAGTAAAGAGAATTGCGAATTCTTTTAAGTGGGTAAGTCTTGATGTTTTTCAAAAAGCCGTTTCTACCGAGAAAGTAAAAATAGGATGATACGTAGACTTGTTATAAAGAATGTTCTCAACAATTGAAGCTATGTATAAAAAAGGGGCTTTACAACTAAAATATCAATTCCGAGATAAATAAAAAAGTGAATAAATATAAGTACGAATGTTTTTGGACACAGTTGAACACAATTTTTCACTTGCTTTTAGTTCTATATGTTATTATAATTTTCCATAATCCTTTCTTATGATTTTCGACTGTAGAACTGTGCAGAAAAATTCGTTCATATAAAAAAATTAAACTTGTTTCAACTTCTATCATTAGTGTCATTTAACAAAAAAATTTGTTTTTCATGATACATAGATCCATTTTGGACAACGAGATAACAATTTATGATTTAGTTGGTACTTTTGCTTGATAAAGGGTTTTATAATTAAATTTACGTTTTAAATTGGCAAAATTATTGTCCTCTCACGTTCTTGAAATTTTATTAAGTTTTTTCTTAGATTTAGGTAGTTTTTATTGCATTTTAGATTTTAACCCATAATATCAGTGGACATTAAAAAAATTAGTTAGATTCCTATTTGATGATGAGCATAAATTGTAATCAATTTTAAGATTAATTAGATATAATTAATATATTTTTTATTGCTAAATTATGTTTCGCGTATTTATTTTTATTTTTGACAAAAACACTACTTAAGTCCTTTTTCAAAAATGGCTTCAATTATTACTATTAGATAACAAATTGAAAAGAAAACAATTGCTCGAAACCGGCATTAGACATTTACCGATTGGAAAAATATTTACGTTTTCATTTCCCGCATTCCGCGAATGATGACGCTGGCACCGCTTTTCACGTTCTTATTATTTACGTTTGCACAAACCAGGAATCGATCAACCATAGATGGTAAAGTAGTGCGCGAATCAAAATGACTTGCACCAATAAAAAACAAATTTTAATGCAAAAAAAAAAACACATTGAAGAAATTTATGATAAATACAAGTGATGATCAAATTAGAAGAATGAATGATGCTTGATGGTCTATTCATCAGTAATTCAAATGAATGCAGATATTCCAGATTCTATTTTTAATTATCGCTTTTCACTTTGCATATTTATAATAAGGCTGGGTCCTCCAGACCAACAATTTTTTGACATTGAGGTTGGGGGTGACCTTGGGTTGCCTTGACACTTGATTAATTGTGGACGGGCTGATTTGTAAACAGAGAGAGGACCAGGGAATTTGAATTGAAATACCGCCTGAAGGCTGGTGGACTCACCAGTATATTGATCAGCTCGCCGCGTGTACCAGAAGAAGGAAAAGGAACGGATCCGGACGTTTACACTTGCTGAACTGCTGCACTGTCGGAAAGTGCGGGACGACGACGACGGCGACGACGACGACGGTGGCGACGATGACGACAGAATACACGCGGTTGCGAGGAAAATCGCCGCGGATCTGATGACCAGTCAGGGTAAGCGAGTGTAGCTGGTATATAAACGTGACGGGAAGGGGCCCATTTGAGCTCTGACCCTCGGGCCTCCCCCCAATCGAAAATCTATACGACACAGTGACGTGATAATAACCGTGGCTGCGATTTACAATATCAGCTGATCGATCATGAAATCGATTACAGATTTCAGATCGAGATCCTGGGAAGGGGAGACATCGGCAAGAGAAGGCGCAGCCCCACGGTCAACGGCTTTTTTGACGAAAGCGGAATCTTCTTGATCGAAGTCCGATCGAGAGAACTTCCACAGAACCAAAATACTCGCAAAACAGGGGAAATAGGGTTTTATATTTCTATGATTTTAACTCAAAACATATTGCATTTTCAACAAAAGAGTTGCATTCTCGACTAAAGGAGATGAATTTTCAACCTAAAGACGAAGTTTCAGCAAGATAATTTTATTTTTAGATGAATAGTTGAATTTTAAACCTACAAAGATGAATTTTCAACTCGATGGTAGAATTTTCAAACAAAGAAGATTGGACTTCAACAAAATTGCACTCAAAACCAAGTGATTTCAAGCATAAACAAAAGAGTTTTCAGCAAAATAGTTAAATTTTTAACTATTTAGTTGAATTTTCAGCCTGCAAAGATTAATTATGAACCAAATGATCAAATTTTAAAACAAAAATGATTACACTCCAACCAAAAACAGTGGCATTTTCGACCGGAGTTGAATTTTCAAGCCACGAAGAAGATTTTCTTAGAAGACAGTTGAATTTTTAACAAAAAAGAACATTTTCAAGAAAAAAAATGAATTTTCAACTGAATTTTTGAATTTTCAACAACAACAAAATAATTCTCCACAAAGAAATATGAATTTTGAACTAAGAAGGATGACTCTTCCACCATGAAAGATGAGTTTTCGAGCTAAAAAGACGAATTTTAAGAAGATCATCAATTTTTCAACTTAATAGTAGAATTTTCAAAATTCTCTAACTTTTGTCTTATTTTTTCCTAACCAGATTTTCCAATTTTTCTGGCTATGGATATCTGATTTATTATTCTTGACAGTTACTTAAAGTGCTTCTTACAGAAATTCCCTGACTTTCGCAATTTTTTGTCTATATCTCTGTCTCTTCTCTAACTTACCCTGATTAACAAAATTATCTGACTTTTCTTATTTAATTCTATTAATTCTGTTTGCATTTCAACGAAAACAAGAAAAACAAGAAGTTTCTGGAGAACAGGGGAAGATAGTCGAGTTATTTTAAAAAGGAGGAAAAAGAAGAATAGGGGAAATACTGTGAAGCCTGTTCAATGTTTGCGGAATTACACTTTAAATTTTGAGTCTGCTCGAGAAGATATATCGGATCATTCCGGAGAATATTTGAAAGGGAAGGAAACCAATGTCTATCGGGTTCAAGAAGTAATTTGCTTAAAAATAAAATTATAAATCAAAACCTAATTTCTTTTACAGAAAATTTTAGGTCAATCCTTTGGCATAAAAAATATAAATCGCGGAATTGATAACAAAAACTATAAATTTCAGGAAAGTGTTTGTGAAGGTATCTACAATATTGGATCCAGGGTCTAAATGCGGATTAGTCTCACAAAGGATTAAAACCTAGTATATCAGCCAAGAGGGCAGTAGCTTTTGACATCATATAATCAAAAATTGGGTTTCTAGCACTCTTTTTTAAAACGGATTTACATGCTTATACATGGATACCTTCATCATGAAAAAACCCACTCTTGGAGTGGTCGTTTAAAAAGACCAGTCTTGCATTGGTTGTCTAAAAGAACCATAATGTGTTTTGAGTTGGCCCATCATTCTAGTACGCATATATACCTACGCGGCAAACAGCAGACAGGTTTAGTAATGAATACTGCCGTCCAAAATAAAAAGATACGTAAGTGACTTTGCGGTTTGAGGTTATTCTCTTATATCTGACCATCGAAAATTCGACCTAAACGACAAGCTCACATGTATATATTTTTTTCCTTTGAAGAGCAGAGTACTCTCCAGAGTATTTTATAAATATTTATAAATATTTTATGAATTCAGAGAATATATAAAATTTACGTAAGTCATAAAATTCAGAGAACTCATAAAATTCAGGAATTCATGATATTCAGAGAATTCATGAAATTCAGAGAATTCATCAAATCCTCTGAAATCCCTAAATTTCCTGAATTCTCTGAATTCCCTTAAATTCTCTTAATTCCCTGAATTCCCTAAATTTCGTGAATTCCCTAAATTTCGTGAATTTCCTAAATTTCCTGAATTCCATGAATTCTCTGAATTCCCCTGGACTTACTGAATTCACTGAGTTTTCTGAATCCTCTGAATCCTCTGAATTCCTTTGCTTCTCTGAATTTATTGAATTTTCTGGATCCCTTTCATTATCTGGATTCAGAGATACTCAAAAGAATTCAAAGCAATTCAATGTGATTTCAAAGTAATTCAAATTAAAAAACATATTTCTCAATGATAAACGTACTCAACCAAATAAGATTAATTACTAAACCTATTTGCTAGCACACTAATTCTGAATATATGACGGCAGACTACTAATTACCTGCCCTTAAAATTGTGAAACTTAAATTGAACGTAATTGATCTGTATTCAATATTTATGTAAGGTTTGTTTAAATTAATAGGTCTGAATTTAAAACTCAACTTTAAATTTCTTATATTGACTTCTTAAGTTTAGATCAGCTTTACTAAAATCCAGAAAAATGTTGAAGAATTTAGTGCAAACAAATTTAAAAGTGTTAGAATTTTAAATATTCGTTTTTACTGTGTGTGCCGTTTTATTAAACAATTTTCCTACATTCTGCCCGAAATTGTTGCAAAAAAATGATTGCAGCTTAAAAAATTAATGAGCTTAAATTCAGCAAAGTTTGAATGAATTCATGTAGAGTTTGTCTGAATGGAAGTAAAATTTTTCCAAATTCAATTCAATCATATAAGTGGCCATCTCATCTTATAGAATCTTATCTTATATTGTTCTCAAAAATTAGCCCAAACTATTTTTTTCAATATTCAGGAAGGCAGCCAGTCAAAGTTTGTACATTTTAAAATGGCAACACTAGATTAGCACTATTTCAACTATTCTAGCTTCTAGTGCTATTGGTATAATTGAAAAATAATTATAAAAAGTATCTGCTCGCCGTGCGAGCACATTCTCATCGCGCGCGGCTCGCTTCGCTCGGATGTTTGAGCACGTCTAGAAAGCGCGTCTGTTGAATCTCGCGCTTCGCGCCCGATAACGTATTTACCTCGCGTTGCGCGCTCGGTCTTTGTATTTCCTCCACATTTGTGCACAGACCTTTTGAAATTGAAGATCAAAGTATCCACAACCGTCATTCGGCGATTGTGAATTCTCCTTTGTTAAAGTTCAACTCTGTTATTTCAAATGTATTTTATATTTATTTATGTACCTCGGTCTGTGACTGCTTATTCAGATATTACAAAATAATGTACAAATTTTATTTTCCATGACTACTTCATTATTTTCACTTTATTTTTATCAATTTTTATTCTCAGCTACGCTAAAAAATTGTATCATTTCAATAAATTTATATTATTAAAATTCATAATATGCCTTGATGTTGAAACAGATTTATTTTTAATGTCTTGTTTTTATAATTAAAAAAGTGCGCATCCCATAAAAAACAGTTTTTTCAATTAAAATTTAATCACATCCTACACGGAGAAAAAAATATGGCTATAATAGTAAGAACACTAGTCATGCTTTTGTCGCAGGTTTCATTCAAAGCTTTTGAAGCCGTTATCCCTCGCGAAAATAGCTCGAACTTCGCCTTGCTATATTCGTAAAGAACTCATTCTATTAGAGTATGAGTACTCTTACAGAAGAGATATTAGGCCACGCGTACTTACGAATCTAGCTTCACAGCAAGCACCGGTACGCGTGGCCTCACATCGCGTTTGCAAGAGTACTCATAGTCTAAGAGGATGGGTTTTCTTACAACCGTAGTAAGGCAAAGTTTCTTTATAGTATGAGCCATTTAATGCTAAAATTGTCTAACCTGATGCCAGTATTGGTAGGAATTCATACCAATTTCGCACATGAAGTTCCGTGCTGTAATATTAAGAGCTCAGCCTACTATAACAGTGCGATTTTTTTCTCCGTGTACCAAGGAATAATTAATGAAAAATGGGTAGATCTTTTTCGGTGAACAACTTCAGTCTATTAATTTTTGTTCTTACCTTGTGTAGTTTTTCCACAATTCTTTTCTATTTTTAATCTTGTTTTTAACGAATAAGACAAAAATTACACGTCCTATCGGAAAGTAATTTATGACAAATTTGGATACCTTTTTTTGATGCACAATCTCTGTTGATTCATCTTTTTTCGTAGCGTGTGTCGTTTGTCCAAACATATAATCTTTTTATTTTCAATTTTATTTCTTACGAAGAAAACAAAAACTATGTATTCCACCAAAAATGATCAATAACAAAATAGATCTTTTTTGGGCGAACAACTTTTGTCAAGTAATTTTTTTGTATCTTGTGTTGTTTGTCCAAAAATTCTTATTTTTTTATTTTTTATGTTGTTCTTACGAATAAAACGAAAACTACATGTCCCATCGGAAAGTAATTTCTAACAGATTTGTACTTTTTTTTATGTACAATTTTTGTTCTCTTATATTTTCTCGTATGTTGCATAGTTTGATAGCAAAATTAAAACTTTCATTTTTCATTATTTTTCGTAGCATCAGAGTTTAAATTTTCGATTCTTCAAGAAAATTCAAAAAGTTGTTATGATAATCTTGCAGGCCTTTCAAAATGTATTTTTTCCAGACTTGTTTATCCGTGCCTTATTTGGCTTAAAATTTTCATTCTTGTTTTAAAAGAACTTCAAGATGTAAATATTCTTAATTTAACGTCTGGGAAATAACAGGTTGGAGTTTGTGAGGAAAAACCTCATTTCATGGACTTCTTCCAGGCTATTTATTGAGTATTGTAGAAAAAAGTCAAGTAAAAAATTTTCAGCTTGAATAATCAAGTATTATTTAAATTCTACATAATTCTCCATCATAAAGGTTTTATTTAAAAAAAAAAACAAATTCAATTTTTTGTTTAAATTTTGCAAATGCTACAACTCTGATAATTTTACTTTTTTATCGAAAAAGACGTAGGAATAAATTGTTCGAATATCCGAGCACTACGGATAGCCGTACATAGAATTTTCAAATCATGAAAAAAATTATCTCAAAAATTTTGGAAAAGCTCTAACATTTTGAATTTTCATCCAAAATAGCTGACTAACGAACTTGACATTTAGTTTCCGACACCAAAAGAGTGTACCAAAGGCCAATCTGATAGATTAATTCTTTCAAATAGTGATTTTTAATGTTTTTTGAATAATAATTGTTCTTTAGTGTAAAAATTGAGCTAATGTAGAACATTCCACATTAGTGTTCAACATTGGTAAAACTCGATTGTTTCAAACTTCCCAATGTAAACTGGAATTAAAAATTTGTTCCCTACATTATATTTCGAGATATGTCAAGACTTTCGTTCTTCTGGAATTATGATGCAAATTATTTATGATCCTATTACTTTGAATGATTCTACATTACGCAGATTCTAGATTCCTAGAAACTATGTTATGAAGGTCGCTAGAATAAAAAAGTCTTGACGAACAAGTTTTTTACTTTTATTATTTAAAAAGTAGATATATGTTATTTTCTGCATGTGATTACAAATTCCATAATATATTCGTTCTCTTACGTGACAGTCTTATTCAAAGAAGAGCAAAGTGAACCTAAATAAAATTCAGAATTTTCCATCAGCATAATACGCATAGTTATATAAAAATCAGCTATAAATATTGTATAACATTCTTTATTATCAATCTTGAATTGAGTTAGCTGTCATTTTCATAATTTAATAATGGTTCCAAATATCAATTTAAAAATTATTTGTAATGGTTTAATTCCAAAACAAAATCTGAAACAAAAATAAATTCTACTCATCAAACAACATGTTTTGAATACAATATAAATTAAAAACAGATATATATATA
>CAKNXH010061852.1:418731-442394 GCA_932178445.1 Andricus quercusramuli | reverse complement strand
ACAAATTTATGTATATATATATATATATATATATACATAAATTTGTAAATTTTGTATAATGAAGTATATTTAGAAGATTGGAAGAATGGAAGACTACCAATTGTTAAAATAACATAGGAAATTACAGATGAAAAAGAAGAGAGGGAAGTAGAGTGGAAGCTGAGCGATGAAAAACGAGAATATGAAAGAAAAATGAAAGGATTCAAAAGAACAAAACCTGAAAATAGAAGAAGACGAAAAACGTAACTTTTTTTCAATTGTTTTTTTACGTACCGTATCTCAAGTCCTACAAGACTTCTTAAAAAAGAAAAAGAATGTGTAAAAGCTAGAAGCGGAACAGTACTTTAGATGTCCTTTATTATTTCTTTTATCTTGATTTTTATTAATTTATTTGGATTGATAAGATTCATTAATCACGCTATTATTATAATGAATCAATACAGATAAAAAAGTTTGATACAATAATATGCATCAGCCTTTATCCCAGAATTGACGTAAGTTGAAATACGTTTACTTCTAAAAAACTACGTTTGGAAATAGAATTCATACCTTTCCTTGAATCCGAATCAGAGAATATGCAATTTTTGTTATTATTTATCACTTTTTTAATCACATTTATTATAATTTGAAATGACAGTGCAGAGTATCTTTTCACGTTAGAAAAGGATAGGAATTTAGAATAAGTGGGAGAGGAAAGAAGACGTTATTGATTTCCCTTCAATGCAGGAGAACCTTCTCAGTCAGCAACGAAGATCATGCATTTGAAAAAGTATCATGATCATATTTTCTTAAAATTAACTTTATTATTATTATTATTTAACTAAGAGAATCTGATGCAGACTCTAATGAAGTAGTTTGTTTTTAGTTTTGTATGAAAAATTAACAGCTTATCATTGCAAGATCTCTTTGTTATTATATTTTCTATTATTAGAGGTGTGAAATAAAAAAAAATTGCTTAGACGGACTGGCTCACAGTAAAGCACCTTTGCACTAAAGGTTAGTTGACTTTTTTCGACAAAAAAATGCATAATATTATGAAGACTTTAGACGTCATTTTAAACCTGGCAGTGACGTATTGAACATCCAAAGAATGAGGAAAGTTCTTAAGATTGATGATCCGCAACGAGACCCCTCGACGTCACAATTGTCTTATATTATTATCATTTGGAATTGATACAATATTTAAGAATATACCTGTGTGTCGCAATAAAGAAAATTTAATGCATACATAACATAAAAAAGGTTCACATATTTTATGTAAGATTTAATATAACTTTCCATCTACAATATGCCTTCTTTCCCTCAGTAAACAGGACTGAGAGGTCGTTTTCATTCTGGGTAATCGTACAAAGTGAACAAGTAATCTTATATCTTCGAGAGTGAGCAACGTTTGTTTAGTAACAATTTAATTTCAAGTGAAAACAGAAAACTACTCTCTAATATTTGTCCTATTATGCTTGAGAATTTAGATGTATTCAAATATTTGATGTTGCTATAAACAAAATTCTCATTTGTGTTATACACAGCTTTTGAATTGAATTTTAATCCAAATCAAGAAGATAAAATTTATAACAAAACTAAAACGTTTGTTATATAAAAATTGAAACATTTTAGCCCAGAAGAAATGCAAACCGATCTGCTGGTCAGTAAATCGAACAGCTAACATTCAGGAGCCTTGTCGATAAAGAAGGAAACTTAAAAATTCTTAAATAAAAAAAAACGTTATAACAATCAAGCGTTTTCAATATAATTTAAACCGAATTTAAATAATTACGACGAGAATAAATATGCTGATTTTATGAGGGTCTAAAGCGAAGATATTGAGAATATGCAGTATTACATAGAACACCCACAATTTTTTGTAGAGTGGACAAAATTTTGAGCGATTTTACCGATTTACGGATATTTTCTGTATTCACTGATAAATTACACAACTTGTCAAACTGTGAATTCAAGAAAAAAATCTATAGATCTTAGGGGCCGTCCGTAAATTATGTAAAGTTTTTTTCTGAAGTTTTGAACTACGTTTCCGCTTCGTTATGGTCTGTAAGATTTACGTCCCCCCACCCCATATCTTACGCAATTTTTTCGAATAACTCTTTTTCTAACTTACATATTTAGAGGTCATCCAAAAATAACTTAAGACTTTTTTGGGGGAAAGGAAGTTTGGTAAGATCTTCCTCTTCTCATGAATTAACAAAGTTATTGAACTTTCAAATAAGTAGTCGAATTTTCAATCAAAAAAGATGAATTTTCAACAAAAATTGTAACAGTTGATATTTTAACCAAGAAAAAATGTTTATTTCAAATCAAAAACAGGTGAATTGAACCAAAAAATACGAATTTTCAACCACATAGTTGAATCCTTAACAAAAACAGATTCATTTCCAACCAAATAGTTGCATTTTTAACAAAAAAGATTACATTTCTCCCAAAAGAGCTGAATTTTCAAATCAAAGAGACGAACTGTCAACCAAAGAAGATTTTTTAGTCCATAAAGAAGAAAATTTTATTGAAACTGTTTAAATTTTAAGCCTGAAAGGCGACCTTCATACAAAAAGGTGAATTTCCAACCAAATAGTTGAATTTTCAACCAAGAAGATGTGTTTTCAACAAAGAAAATTAACTTTTTACCAAAGAAGACAAATTCTTAACAAAAGACATACATTTTAAAACAAACAGTTGAATTTTGAAACTAAAGAAGATCAATTTTTAACCAAAACTAGAGGAGTTCAATTCTCGTTAAAAAAAAATAAAGTTAAGTTTCACTTTCAAAAATTGATTTTTGACCCAAAAAATGCGAGTTTTAAACAAAGTTATTAAGTCTTCAATCAATGTGATACAATTTTTCATTGAAATTATGAATCTTTAACCAAATAAATGAATCATTAAGAAAGTGGTTATACTCTCAACCAAGAAGTTGAATTTTCAGCCGAAAAAGTTAAATAAAAAAAAAAAACGTAATAGTTTATATTTTAACCAAAAACTATTTTATTAAAAAAAAAAAACAGTTCGATTCGACTAAAAAATATGAATTTTTAACGAAACTGTTGAATCCTCAGCTAAAAAAGACGAATTTTCAACAAAATACATGCATTTTCAATTGAATAGTAAAACTTTCACTGAAGGTGTGCCGTGGTTTGTTCGAATTTTTCATTACAATTTGTACACGATTTCAGCACTGGAATTTCCAAAATAGAAAAAAATCTAACTAACATATAAAAGCCTGGACTTATTTAGATTGTTATAATTTTTTAATTCAAGATTGCAATAATCTAAGAAAATGAAGCTTGTTTGATGTACGGTTATTTTTTTTCCTATTTAAAACAATTGAATGTTCCAAGCCTGTCTAAATTTCTATTGAGAATTCGAATAAAAAAATGCACAACTCTAATTTCCAATTGAGAGGATTAATTTTTTTTTCAAAAAAAAAAAAAAAAAAAAAAATACAAATTTTTAATAAAATACAGAAGTGTTAACGAAATAGTTGAAATTTTAGCTAGAAAAGATCATTGTTGACCCAAAAATGGAATAGTAAAATTTTAAGATAAAAAACTTAATTTTCAACTGAATAAATATATTGTTAGTTATTTAATGACGGACTGGCGTGGGGTAGCGAAAGGATCACATTGAATCGTGTCACAGTCGACGAACAAGACCCCAGAACATGTATCACCATGATTATGAAAACACCTCCGAATACCTGTTGTCGAACTCATTCCAAAAACTAAGAGTCCTTAAGGAAAGTTTCACTGGAAGCCGGATCCCAGCAGGCACTCCTTTTGAACCCAAAAAAGGTTTTGGGTTTTTGTAGAAAATTGGAACAGATGTAGCCTCCGGAAGCTACGACTAGGGCTGGGCGGTTGTGGGAATTCATAACCGGTTATCGGTTATTGAGAAAACCGGTTTTTTAACCGGTTAACCGGTTTTTTAAAATAAACCGGTTTTTTCTCAATAACCGGTTATTTCTTTACAACCGGTTTTTTACAGTAATCGGTTTTTTACAATAACCGGCTCTTCCTAATAACCGGTTTTCTATAATAACCGGTTTTCTCAATAACAGATAATGCATTCCCATAACCGCCATAACTTCATCCGCTATCCTACCAGACTAACTAGATGTGCCGTATAAGTCAGGTGAGAGGCTGACGACAGGCAACCGGATGTCACTGCCTGTTTTTATTTTCCAAAATCGGTGATTTTTTATAAGCCTGTTGTTTTCAAAATAACCGGTTTTATTGAAAACCCGGTTATTTTGAAACACCGGTTGTATTGGAAAACCGGTTATTTTGAAAAATCGGTTATTTTCGAAAACCGGTTATTTTAAAAAACCGGTTATTTTTCAAATCAGGTTATTTTTAGAAACCGGTTAACCGGTTATTTCAAGCATCCGGCTATGTCAAGTCGGATGCATGCTTCTACATCGTCACAGTCATGGCCTTGGTTGGCGCTCTCACATGGCATCCGGCTGTGTCAAGCCAGACGCATGCTTCTACATCGTCACAGTCATGGCCTTGGTCGGCGCTCTCACATGGCATCCGGATGTGTCAAGTCGGATGCATGCTTCTACATTAGTCGATCTGTCTTATCAGAATTTATTCATATGAATCCATGGTTCCAAGCACCTGAAAGCATTTATGTAAGAGGATATTATCATAGTAATCAACTAGTCATAGTAAGTGTGAGGTCTGTTATCACCATACAATCCTAGCACCGGAAGTAAATAATAAACAACAAGCTTAGCAGGGGACATTACCATACAATCCTAGCAAGTCAGTAAGTAAGTTTGTCCTGCCTGAGCCTTTCTCGAGGCGTTTGCAATGTTGTAAACAATCACATAGTCAGTAAGTACGTTTGTCCTGCCTGAGAGCCTGTCTGCAGGCGTTCGCAATGACATTACTCAAACCCTAAATAGAACCTGCGTACTGATCAATAACTCATTGTTATGAGATCATAAAGATTTGCATATACTATAGGCACGTCAATCGAAAGGAATAACATAAGAAAAGGAACAAATGAAACCATTGGCTCAGAAAATAGAAAGAAGCCGAAAAATTAGCCCCAAATAAACAACGAAACATTCGAATGCAAATCTTTTCTATAAAACAACATACAGTTCATTTTGTAATACGAGGAACTTCTTATCGAACGCATAATATAATGAATTTACGAACAAAAAGGGAAGGCTAGTTTACAGGAAGGGCAAACAATTTTAGGGATTAGATTAGACACATCAGGTCATAGCCCTTTCGACAACTGTCGCGATGTGGCCACCGACAAACGAAAACAAGTCTTTTGTGAAGCACACTAATATACATACAGGCTGGGTCAACTCCTATAGGCAAAAACGGCAACGTAACGAACTAGGGCGCGCGGTCCGAGAGGCAGAAAGGGGTACAGAAATAGTTCACTGCCCGACACAGATGGCGTTCGCGCATTTCTGAAATCGAGGTGCGGAGTGCAGAGGGAGGTAATGCCGCATACATTGCGGCCATATTGCAAAAGTGTTTGACAGTTATTCAAAACAGTTGAAAACAGTGTTGCTGTTTCATGCAACATGTAGTGTCACGCATTTATTTCAAATGAATGCAAATTAAAGCAAGTGAAAAATCTTAAATAAGGATTGAAATTAAAATGAAATATCATTCATCATTTCATGTTATTCATTTGCTTCATTTTGCATTTATTATCTCCTTTTTACTTAAAATAGTAAAATACTGACGCACACAAGAGCAATATATGCATGTACATGTGCACAAACACATGGACGCTGACTTAGTTTCGCCGCCCGACACAGATAGCGCTAAAAACGGCACCATTTTTCCCCACGTAGTTGACCCAGCTTGTATACATATATCAACTTGACGTGTCAAAAAAGAAAAACACATGTAAATCATTGAATTTCATAGATCAGATTGCATATTAATAAATTCATATATAAGATCACAAGTACACATGTAAATGGCAAATAGCAGAAATATTCCATGTGGGAAAATACGATATTCATAAGTGTCAGTATTAATGTCATGTCAAATTCAGGCAAGCGGCATAAGGCACAATGATCAATTAGCATGCAATGTTCCATGCAAGTCAAGTGTTCGATAGTGAGAGTCGGAAACAGAGTTTAAGTTTTAGAATTGTGAGAGTTTATGCTTTACGTTCATGCTCCCCTCGCTAACCCAACATCCGGCTCGAAGGACCAAAAAATGTTAGTTATTTAATGACGGACTGGCGTGGGGTAGCGAAAGGATCACATTGAATCGTGTCACAGTCGACGAAAAAGACCCCAGAACATGTATCACCATGATTATGAAAACACCTCCAAATACCTGTTGTCGAACTCAATCCAAAAACTAAGAGTCCTTAAGGAAAGTTTCACTGGAAGCCGGATCCCAGCAGGCACTCCTTTTGAACCCAAAAAAGGTTTTGGGTTTTTGTAGAAAATTGGAACAGATGTAGCCTCCGGAAGCTACGACCACGATCGTTCACCGAACGATCGATCCCGACGCAACCGGAGGTGATACGTCGTCCGACTCGTCACTCCCCACAACACCAGAAGTTGATCGAGTCGGGAAATCACTAAACAAGCACTCAATGCACAGAAGGTGACGTTAACTTTAATTAAAGGACTTAACCGCCCGAACCGTCCACAAGCAAGACTGGCCTTGAACCGTTGAACCACCCGATCACTGGCCACACTCGTCTACACCTAGGTGAATACTGAAAAGCCAGAAAGAAGGGGTACAAGTCTTAACAGGGGAGCTTCACACCACCACCCGACTCCCCACTCCCACCAAAGGGAAAGAGCCTGAAACTCAAAGAACAGAGAGAGACACTCAAGGAGAAATAGCACTGGGCGAAAACCATTTTATTAACAATGAAACCTTGAATGTCGCTCAAACAAGAATAACAAAATCAAATAAATTATTAACATATATCTTTAACTGAAATAATAAATATGTCATTGAAAAAAATCAATTCTTAATAAATTAGTTCAACTTTTGACCTAAGTTTAAATGTTAAGGCCTAGGCTAAGAAGTACTATTCGAGATATTGTTCACTGTACTTAAAATCGCACTTATGATGGCGGTGTGATTGAAAATACTTTATGTGGCATGAGTATGTTTTCCTCGCATTCTGGGCGTGGCTTGGAGCAGCAAAGTAGGTCGTTGTTGGTATTGGGGTGCTTTACCGTCCTAGGCCGATAAAGTGCGCTTTATCAGCCGCGGTAAGTGCGCGTGGAATGCGTTCGTTACTTCAATCCACGCGCAATGCTCTGCGCGATACTCGTCACCTTAAACTAACCCCAAACCTCAGACTTAATTTCAGAAGAAATCTCGGAAACTATGCTCCTGCTGCATAAAATATCGTGTGTACCGAGGCAGAGAAGTCTTTTTACGGTCTCGCGTGCTTGTAGGAAATCATGCTCGGTCGTAAAAAATCTACATATTGTACTTCGCTGCTTTGGTGCACAATATACTATTACTTAATTTGTGGATGATCACTCATTTGTTTATTCATTTATTACTAATCCGAGAATTATGATTATTGCATTTAATGATATAATAATACTAATATGTATAGATTAAACCATTAAGCCGTTTCCCTTTCGGTGTAGGCGTGACATGCTTGGTTGGAAAATAGTAGAAAGGTATATACAGGTATTAAGTAGGTGAGAGGCCTCACAAAATTCTTATGTATGGTTCCCCACAAATGTTTATTCTGTATACAAACTATTTATCGTCACACTTTTATGTCCTGGCATACTACTCTAGCTTCCTTCACGTCCATGCATTTTTTCATGCAAGCTCTTGTGCTCCAATGGCTTCTAATGCCTCTTCGGATTAATGTCTCATTCACAGATTGCTTGGTCAGTCGTTCATCTTTCATTCTTTTAAGATGTCCGAACTGATGTCCATCAGTGTTTTCCCGCATATTATGCGCAGAGGTTTCATGCCGATCGCGTTAATTTTACTCCTGTCCTTTTCTTGACAGGTCCATGTCTCGCTACTGTATAGTACAGTCGGTACGAATATAGAATTATGTATGGCCATTTTAGCTTTTTTTGATATGTTTTTACCCGTGTGGAAAAATTTCGTGGCAGTCTTGAATCATGCTAAGGCCAGTACAGTTTTTATCAAGCCTGTCTATTCACACAATACTAGCATGGCGCTACACTGGCGCTGTCTAGTTTTACTACGTGTTTGATTCATACCTTTCTGCTGTCTAGTCCCAGTCTTGGCGCTATCTAGGAGTTCGTTACGAATTTGAATAAATGAAAATTGTCCAGATTTTAGCAATTTACCTGACAGAATCACGTTTTGAACTTGAAAAAAAATTACAGAAGTGAATTCTGAAAATAATAATTTTTGAATAAAAGATTTAGGGAATAACAATACACAATTGCACAAATGCTCAAGCGATAATTAATTATACACTACTGCATATTTTAGATAGTAAACAATAATTGTTGAATGTGAAAGAAATCTTACTACGAGAACTGTATTCTTAAGAACGATTTTTTTCAAGAATGTTTGAAAACTTTTTTTTTCAATTGAATTATATAGTGAAGTTATAATGAATTTATATTTAATTCATAATAATCATAATATGTATAATGCTATGTATAATATCAATGATATTCCAGAAAATTAAATATTATTATAAATGATTTATTTGATTTATTTTAATTATTTATTGGTTGCGTGAATGATAATGAAGCCTCACGTATTAATTATCATTTGAAATAATAAACAATCGTTATTTCGTAGCCTAATTTCAAGTAAAATCATATAATCTTAATTTTTTCAATGATTCATTCACATATCAAGCACTTTTATTGTTTAGAAATTGTTCATGTTTTATTGAAATAAATATTAGGATGTTCTGAATTGAAATTCATACTTGACCAAAATGGAAAAAAAATTAACTTTTAGATGGCCGAGGTGTTAAGGCGACGGGACAAAGCTACAACAATATAATAGGAAGTTACATCAGAAGTTCGACACCCGGCGTATGTACAAGTGATATGCGGAAACTTATTTCTTCATTTTTTCGTGTACGAAAACTTTTTTTATATTTTTAATTAACTGCAAAATCTGTATTTTTGACTTTTATGGCATAAAAAATAATTATTTTATTGAATTATTAATTATTTTTTATCGAAATAGCCGATCTGTCTAGAAACTAGTCGACCCGAGCGTTACATCCCAGTCTAGCCACTGGACAGACAGCCTGCGGCGCGCCAATGTCGACTCAAGGCGGACTAGACAGAAACAGTAAAGCGCCACGAAATTTTTCCACACGGGATATTTGTTAGGATGGACCCTGCTCTATCGATAACCTGCTAACCCTTATTTATGCGTCTATCTAACTCTCCACCTATTTTTCCGTCGTTAGAGAATAGACTACCTAGATATACGTACTTGTCAACTTGTTCTAATCTCTCATCATTTAGGACAATGTTGCATATTGTTTTCTCACTTTTTCCCTCGAACACCATGATTTTTGTTTTATTCACGTTAATTTTGAGGCCCCTGTTCTTCATGCTTTTATTAAGCTTATTCAACATTCTTTGCAAGTCCTCGACTGATTCTGCCATAACAATCTTGTCATCTGCGAAAGCTAACCCACGTACCTTGACAGTTTCGAGATCTACACCTCCTTCGTCGAAGAGGGCAGTTCTTAGACAGTTATCCATGAATATGATAAATAGCCACGAGGACATAACGCATCTTTGTTTCACGCCTTGCATAATATCGAACCAGTCACTCAGTTTCCCATTTAGCCTTAAACTCGCTTTACTACCTGTATATATTGTTTTTATTGCTTGTAGGAGCCCTCCATTTACTCCGTACTCTTTGAGGACTTCCCAAAGTTTACTTCTATTCACCTTGTCAAATGCTTCTTTTAGGTCAATAAATGCACAGAAAACTTTCTTTCCTACTTTCAAGCTTTTTTCTGTGATCTGTCTTAGGCTAAATATCTGATCTGTACATGATCTTCCTGGCATAAATCCACTTTGGACTTCCCATATCTTCTTTTCTGTGATTTTCATTACCCTACGAATTAGTATTTTTGAGTATATTTTACTTACGGTACTCAGTAGGCTGATACCTCTGTAATTACTTGTAGTTGATTTTATATCCCTTTCTTTTGTATATTGGTACGATAATCGTTTTTTTTTCAATCGTCTGGGACTTCTCCCGTCTCGATACATAAATTTATTAATTCGCACAACCTGTGATGTATGTACTCGCCACCGTATTCAAGCATTTTAGCGCGAATACTGTCTATACCAGCAGCCTTACCGTTTTTTAAGTTCTTAATTATATCTCTAACCTCAGTGAAATAGACTTTTCCAATTGGGTTTTCTAATGCATTATGTTCTATATCGCAGTTTTGTTGTCCTATACCTTCACCTCATAATAGTTCTTTAAAAGAGTCTTTTAAAGCGTCTACTATCCCGTCTATATCATATAGCATTTCACCTTTGCTGTTTCTCAAACTCTGTACTTCCACAGTTTGTGTTTATATAATAGTTTCATTATTCCTTCACAGTAGGTTTGTATTCTGTTCTCTTCTTCTGTTCTGATTTTCTCTCTACTCGCTTTGGCTAGTCGTTTAACTTTCCTCTTTTTGTGTCTGTAATCGTTTTTGAGCCTATTTCTCTCCTTGTCGCTAAGACCTACGATGTTGAGCGATGTTTTTGTGCGCTTCTTTCTTTCCATTTTGGGCTGTCTCAATTCCATCATTCCACCATGGATCACTAGATTTTCTTCCTACAACCGCCGTACCACATACTTCGGTCGCAGTTTTAACGATGATATCCCGTAGCGAAGTCCACTCGCCCTCTATATCTTTATTGTTTAATAAACCCTTCCAAATTGTCCCATCTATGGGTGATTGTCAAATTGAAGGCAAACTTAAAGTCCCAGTAATGTAACATTAACTAAGAAACTCGTGCTGATTTTTTCTTAAATTTAATAAATTCTTATTATCATCCTCCACAACATGGTCAGTTCTTTTTTCATTTTTGTTCCTATTTACTTTAATGTAATGTATGAACACCCGAAACGTCATTACCGTACGGCGTCCCAACCTCACTTGGCACACAGATATACTGATTTTCTACTTTTTTTAACAATAACCTGAAAAACGGTTAACGTATCAAGTTTCTAAACGTCACATTAACATAAATTTAATGTATATTGTAGTTACAGTTAAGTAATAAATACAGAAATATTAGGCGTATCGTTTAATACAAGATTTTATCAAATTAAGCATAAAATATTAACTCTGTTTTTTGTAAATCTGATATTAAAACTAAAAATTACATCTTGAAAACAAAAACGACATTCCCGTACGTGTGTTAAAAACCATTTTCGGGTGAAAAAAAATTATAAAAACTATTCCGTTACTTGCTTAGCGGTGTTTTATTTCATAAGTAGGTGACTTTTTATAATTAAAATCTGTTATTTTTTTTATAAACATTGAAAAAAATTAAACTGTAACATTTTTCTCGCATTATTACCGTACGGTACAATAGAACAGCTTACGACTGATTATATGCGCATGCGCATGGATTCATTATTATTTCTTATTTTCATAACTGCCCCTTTTGGATTTAAAACTTTTACATGCGATAAGATCAATTTCCTTTATGAAATATTCAATTCCTAATAATGATATGATTGCCACTGTAGATGCTAAAATTTGCTTACAATTTGACAATTACCCCTATATGGTCGTTCAACCTATTTTGATAGTCTATTCGCACTTCCGGTTTCTGTAAATTTTCAATCTTTATTGGCGTTTTCTTTGTTTTTTTTGTTCTCTTTTTTCTCCAACCCCACCCTAAATTTATTCTCAAGACTAAAAGGTAATGATCAGTATTGCATTCGGAACCCCTAATGACTCTTGTATCTTTAACTAGTTCTCTTTCTTTCGTCCGCAATAACAAAATCAATTATACTGTGGCTATTTCCTTTACGCTAGGTGTACATTTGGATCATTTTATGTCTAAACCAAGCATTTGTAATAAATAGGCCCTTTTCTAAGCATAAGCTAAGTATTTTTTCCCCGTTATAATTTTTTCTTGTTGGATCCCCAAAATTATCTAGCACCCTTTCTGTATTTGTATCCTGACGTTAGACACCGACCCATCCGTTCATATCTCCTAGCAGAATTATTCTTTCACCTTGATCGCAAATACTCATTTTATCATTTAAAGTGTCCCAGAAGACGTCTTCGACTGTTGCTTTTTCATTCATAATTAAAGTGACCCCTTGACTACCATGTGATTCACTATCTACTGCTGACCATATTTCAAAACCACCTTTCAACACCTCATTTTCTATGTTTCTAATTGCGCAACCCTTTTTCTTCGGCTCAGGTACACAAAGAATATCTATAGTTTCCTTATGTGCATAATTTCTCGTAGTTCTCTTATCTTAAGATCACTCACTCCTCTAGCATTCCAAACACCTATTCTCCATTCATCGCCCGAAACTCGACCTTTACGTTTACCGCGTGCATGCTTTTCGTCAATCAAAGTTTCAGTCCATTCCGAGGCTGCTTTATTGTTTGTATTATTCATGTTTTGATTGTACTCCCAACTATCACCTGTATGCGCGAGATTTGTTTTGCGAGTCGAAATCATATCCGAATTAGGCAGTGATTTGTCGTATGGTGGAGAGTCAAGTTGTAACGTCAGTCCCAACAAAACTTTTGTTACTGGGGTGGGGGGGGGGCATGAGAAAGGAAACCAGGTTGGTGATTCATGCTGAGAAGATCACACTCTGCAGAAAATCTATATTGTCCCTAGTTTTAATGATAAATCTTATACATTTAGGGGACTAATTTGTTTCCACCAAAAAAATAAATGTTCTTAAAGTGAAGAGAATGAATAAATTCAAGTGAATGTTAGGTGAAATAATTTGATCAAATTAAAATAGAATTAATTTTACTGACTCAATAGAAAATAAATTTATCTAATTGAATTCGAAAGTGAAGAATTACTTTTATTAAATCTAAATCTTTTTCGAAATCATCTAATTGCATTTCATTTGACTGTATTCTTGGTGCATTCAAATATCGCAGGCTCAGGAAATTCATTTAATTGAATTCAGATTGAATTAATCTCATTGAGTTGAGAGTAAATACATTTTAGCGCACTGAACTACTCCAGTCACGCTAATGCACTGAACTTTAATCGTGTTTGATGGTGAATTTGTTGACTAGCGCATATACCGTATATTATAGTCAATGTATGCTTTCATAATTATAAACAATTAGCATGCGGATTCTTACTGAATCTCCGTGACCAATGACATACAATTTTTTCCCTAGCGGTTTCTGCAATCATCTTATAAATAAATTCTCTTGCATTATTCATGTGATCAAAGTGTGCTCTTGTAAACCTTTTGGAAAATACTTGAAGCGTAAACTAGACGATTAGTAGTTATAAAAATAATAAGAAAAATTCAAGTTTAAAAAATGTACATCTGCATTCAATATTTTTAACGAAAAAGAAGGTTACTTGTAACAAATGAATCTTACTTGGCTCAAGTACATTAGAGTACTGAATATGTGCAGACAAAAACTTATTTGGAGGCTTCCATAAACGACGAGGCCCAATTTTGGGTACTTTTTGACCCCCCATCCCGTCGACCCATGTAGTCCAACGTGGCCTTCTTGTCGACCCCCCCCCCCCCCCGGAATAGGGTGCCACGTAGTTTATGGAAGGCCCCTCTATATTTACGATTCGGGTATATTTCCGAAAATGTCACCCTGGAATATAGACTTTGATACCCTTGTTCAACGCACTAAAAGGATTTTTGCGCAATTCAATATAAATTGAGTTGAAGGGTGGATATTCAAAGTCGTATAACCGCCAATTTTCCGAATTTTTTTTTATTTTTTATTTCGAGACTCTAAGCTGATGCCGTCATTTCAGCGAAAAGAGAAAGTCAAAATTCGCAATAGTTTTATTGTGAGAATTTTTCGAACATTGCATTTTACATTGTATAATTAACAAAATGCGAGCGTTTTTCCGCTCTCCTGTAAGAAATTGGAAATGGCGGTTATACGACTTTGAATATCCACCCTTCAGTTAATAATAATTTTGACTTTTTTTAAAAATTAGTTTTTTTTTCAACATTTCCAAAAATATTGATTTTGGAAAAAATGTTGTTCACAAAAGTTGTAAATTTCGTCGAAACACATATTTTTGATTCCCATACTTTTCTTCCAGAAATTAATATTTTTCGAGAAAAATTATAAAAATGAATTTTCAGATTTTTTGTTAAAAAACAACGACCACCACTAGGACGCGTGGTTTTTTGGGGTGCGTTGGGAAAGGGGTTGGCATGAGTGGTGTGAGGGGGTGTGGGCCATCTAAAATGCACAAGATTAGGACGCGTGGTTTTTTTTTGCCGTTGGAAAAGGCAGCCAGTGTGAGTGAATGTGAACCACACCCTCTCTACTCACACACGCCGAACCCCTTTACCAACGTCCAAAAAAATTTGAAAATTCATTTTGGTCATTTTTTTTCGGAAAATATTAATTTTAGAAAAAAATATCACAGTAAGAAATATGTGTTTCGACGAGATCTACAAGTTTTTACAACATTTTGAGAAAAAAATAATTATTAAAAAAGTCAAAATTATCTAAGAGGCACGCACCCCTAGGCCAAGTATTAAGTCAATATTCTTGGATGACCTTTTCGTATAGCCGACGATTCATTTATTTTGTTGGAAATTCGTTCTTCTGGGGGTAAAGACCTGGTTTAAAAATAATATATTTCGGTTAAAATGTATTGATTTTGTGTTGTAATATTTTTGGACTTCTTATTGTTTTCAGCAAACATTTTTCTGTTTTCTGGCCATGCGTTATTTCACCTAAGTGTAAAACCACGTGGCTCGTACTCGGACCCCTCCCCCAACCTCCCATGTAAACCAACGCGGGCTTCCGTCGACCCCCGCCCCCATAAGCCACGTGGTTTATGGAAGGTCCAACTAGTGTGGACTGACGGCCTTTTTGTAACGAGCGCAATGTTTTTCTAACGAGTCGTAGGTTCCTACAGCGCCCTTACCTACGACTCGTTACAAAAACATTGCGCTCGCTTCAAAAAGAAAAGCCGTCAGTCTACAGGTGTCACGAACGATACTTTTCAGAACAAAATCATAAAGGGCGTGATTTCATTGTCTCAATGGGAAAATGCAAAATCACGTAAGATGGTTCGGACATCTTGAAAGAATGAAAGATGAACGACTGACGAAGCAAGTATATAAAGGTAAAGTAAATGGCAGAATGCCCAGAGGTAGACCGCCGAAAGAATGGTTAGAATCTGTGAATGAGATATTAATCCGAAGAGACATAAGAAGTCATAGGAACACAAGAGCTTGCATGAAGAAATGCATGGACGTGAAAGAAGCTAGACTAGTATGCCAGGATAGAAAAGTGTGGCGACAAATAGTTTATAAACAGAGTGACAATAGAGTCAATGATGCCTGAAACAAAGACCTTGGATATACTAATGGGCCCAAGTGGGGAACCATACATAACAATTTTGTGAGGCTCCTCACTTGGGGTGATCGCTAGAGAGATTGATCAGCAACCTGGGTCGGAGCAGTGTTGCGAAATGAACGTGTCATTTAAATAAATAACACGAAAACTCCAGATCAATCTAAAACATCTATACCTAACACCTATATCCCTATCTACCTCATACCATATAACGACCTACTTTACACCTATATACCTATCCCACTAATTTCCAACCGAGTAAGTCACGCCTACCCCGAAAGGGAAATGGCTTTATGGTATAATAACGTCTTGAGTCGGTGAAGGTACGCATGAGTTCTGCTGCATTTTTCTTCTAACGAGCGTGAATGAGACAACAAAGTATAATGTGCGAAGCGATGGGAACACGCTATACTCTTCGTTAGAAACATCGACTCACTAATCCGCCATGAATTCTCTTTCTATCTTTACCTACCACAATCTCTCTCTAGTCAACTCTAGCGTTACGAAAATAATTGGAGCACGCTCAAAAAAAGCTCTTTTTTGAACTCTACGTCACGCCGTACTCTACGTGTTCTACGTCCAACGTACCGCCAGACGCCGCTCAACAATCGTGCTTTTGCGTTTGTCTATGGAGGCATGAAAACACGCCATTTTTATGATTGCGTTCTTAAAATAAATATGTGCACTTTGAATTTGAAAAATAATTTATTTCAGCCACAGCAGTAGGATTAAGTTAACATTGCCTGGTGGAAAAGTACGACTTTATTGCCCGAAATATTGTTATGGAATAGTCTTAATTTAACAGAGTAATTATTTAGTTGATAGAAATGCTTATTTAATATGTATAATTCAATTCTAATAATCAAAAGAAATATTTCCCTCAACTAAAGAAATAAATATTGATGTGAACACAAACTTTTATTCATATAAAGAAATGCTTCATTGGTATAAATGCATAACCTCTTTGCATCAAATAAATATCTTTTTTGTAACGCACGCACGAAATGTTCGCTTTTCGAGGCATGTATTGCGTGCGGGAAGTGACCAATTCCAAAGCCGTGGTAAAAAGCAGTTATAAAAAGACTTTTTCTAGCTGCTGCGCTTGCGCTCTTTGAGCAAGATTACTTTTTCTAGCTGCTGCGCTTGCGCACTTCCAGCCAGATTACTTTTTCTTGCTGTTGCGCTTGCGCATTTCGATTCAGATTTACTTTCCAGGACTGCCGAAATAATAACCTCACTTCATTATGATTTGACCATTGAGAGACTGATTGTGAGTAGTGATAGTGATTGGACAAACTCGAAGTGATAAGTTACCATAAATAACTGATAAATTACCATAAATTACCGATAAATTACCGAAAATTTCAGAAATTTCTGGATACCTGAAATTTCCGGAAGTTTATCAATTTTCCATAATATTTCCGGAAATTTGGGAAATTTAGCAATTTTCCATAAATTTCCGGAAATTTAGCAAATTTCCATATATTTCCGGAAATTTTGGAAATTTTCAAATTTTTTCCAAAAAGCTTTGGCTACCTGAAATTTCCGGTGATTTAGCAATTTTTCATAAATTACCGGAAATTTAGCAATTTTCCATAAATTTCTGGAAATTTTTGGAATCTTTCCAAAAAGCTTTCAAGACCAGAAATTTCCGATAATTTAGCAACTTTTCATAAATTTCCGGAAATTTGTGAAATTTAGCATTTTCCGGAAATTTTTGAAATTTTTGGATTTTTTCCAAAAAGCTTTGGATACCTTGAATTTCTGAAAATTTTCGGTAATATACATATACACCGGAAATTTCCGGACATTTTTGGTAATTTTACCATAACTTTCCAAAAAAATTATTCTTATTGTTTCTCAAATCGAAAATTTCCTGCATTTGTTACAAAAAATATCGTGTGCAACAGGTGCTGAAAGTAGACAGTTGCAACTCTTGTGAAGTTTACAGTACTTGCCATCGGCTCATCTTCGGGTCGTTTCCGGCTTGTCTTCGGCTCGTTTACAGCTCGCCTTCGGCTCGCTTTCAACTCGCCTACGACTCGCCTACAACTCCCCTTCGACTCGCCTCTGGCTCGTACAGCAAACTTCACACTCGTGTGGAACTGCCTACTTTCCGCACTTGTAGCACAATATACTATTTCATCATCCCTCAATCGAAATGATGAAATTTAATATTATTTAACTTTATTATTTTTGATTTAAATAATACTGAAGCTTCGATTCAAGTTTGTACAAATCAACTGATTCAAACTCGTCCTGATCAAATCAAAGAATCGAACTCATTTAATAAAATAAATATTTCTTTGAAGAATTAATCAGATTTCAACGTTTGAGTCAAGTATATCATTTCCTTGAACGTGCAGGACTGTCATAGAATAATGTACTTGCAAACAAGTGAAAAAGTGATGAACTGAAGCTAAAAAATGACAAAAAGTGACTAGTGTTCACACAAAAAGAGGCCTCTAATTTTAACACAAACACTTATCTATTGTCAAAAATTTTGCTTCTATTACACACTCAATTTATCAGCTTACATTTACAAGATTGGATGAAATTATATTGCTGAATCGAGAGTGGAAACCAAGGTCACAACTGTCAGAATAAATTTTACAAGTAATGTTGAGACAAATTGTAATTTATTTTATTACAAGCTAAATAACCGGTTGACTATAGAAATATTCTAAAAAACTATATAAATACAATTCTAACTATAGAATTGTCAATAGAAACTAGAAAACCAGAAAATTATTCATTAAAATAATTTGAACATAATTACACATAAAAACATAATTTCACATATCCCAAAATGCTCTCGAAAAAGAGTGAATGTGGTATTTTTTCGCGAAAATAAGAGAATAAATAATTGCAATGCCAAAAAAAGAGGAATCTTTAATCAGAACGATTAGTTATCAACTAAAAATATTAATTTTCTACTATAAAACATTAATCTACTAAAAAAGATGAATTTTCAACCATAAATGGAATGGTTGAATTTCAATTTAAACCCGTTGATTTTCAAACCAGAAAAAAGAAGAATTTTCATGAAAATATTTGAATTTCCAAACCAAGAGATGAGTTATTAACCGAAATCACGGATGTTCAACAAAAAGTATTTTTTAACAAAATAATTCAACTTCCAACCAACTAGTTGAATTTTTAACAAAAAAATTAATTCTCGAATATTCAACAAAATAGTGTAATTCCAAATTAACAGATTATTATTTTTTAAGCAAACAGTTCCATCTTTAAGCAAAAAGTATGCAATGTCTACCAAAAGACATCAATTTTCAATGGAATAGAAGAACTTTCTACTGAAAAAGATCAATTTAAAAAAAAAAACGAGTTTCCAACAAAATAGTTTAATTTTCCACTAAAGAGATGAATTTCCAACTGCAATAGTAAATCTTCAACCAAAAAAATTGATTTTTAACAGATTTGTTGAGTCCTCAACCAAAATAGATGGTTAATTTTTACCGGAAAAGAGATGAATTTTGCATAAAAAATTTATTTTCGACCAAGAAAGATTTCAACTGAAGAGTTAAATTTTCAACAAAAAAATTCATTCTCAACAGAAAATGATGACTTTTCAACAAAATATTTGAGTTTTCAATAAAATAAATAAAATTATTGAATTTTCAACCAAATAATAAAATTTTTAGGCAAAAAAGATGAATTCTGAACGAAAAATATAATAGTATTAGACATTTCAATCAAAAATAGAAGTGTGAATTCTGATATTGAAGAGCATTTTCATACCATAGATTACAATTGATTTTATACATGGATTAAGTTTTTTTCAGATAAAATCTAAAATGAAATGGATTACAGTGACAGAAGTGGCCTCTTCCTCAAAAAAGAGACTATAGCGACTTTTTCTTAAAAAAGTGACTGGAAAAAAGTGCGTAAAAGTGACTTGAGTGGCTACGTGGTAGCCCTATGAATGTGCAAAATAGTTATATTATTATAGAAAATAAAGCGAAAGAATTAATGTCTTCAGATAAAAAAGGTATGTATCTGGTTATCTGGTTCAAATAAAAATTACTCCTGAGAAAAAAAAAAGTTTCTTGGTCCTAAGAAATAAAATACAAGTTTTAATTTTTTTTTCAATGTAGACGCGCGTGTGACCTAGCGTGCGCTAATAGTGAGATAGGAAGAGGGAACGGGTATAAATTCTTCAAGATTCGACAAGATATACTCGAGCATTTCCTTCGTAATCGCCGTAATATACCAGAAACCGACCGAGTTTATTGCTACTCCAGATACCGATCTAGCGATTCAATTAGCGAGAAAGGAATTCGAGAATAAAAATTCATATTAAAAGAGAATAAGTATTCCACCTTAAATTCATAAAAGCACTGGAGACTGGATTGAAGCAGGCCCGATTTACGCCTTTCGAGAATTGCTGCCGCGGCTGTTTCGGGCTGATAGTGGAGCTTCTTGGCGTCGAGAGGGTGTTTAATCAAGCGTGAAACACCAGTAGCGCAGGGGCAAAGGAGCAGAGTGCAGGGACAAAGTAGCAGGGCGCAGGTACTCAAGCACGAATATTGCGTAATATTAGGAAATTGTTCACGCGCCACTGACTGCTACTTTCGAACGAGCTGGATTGAGTGTCAAGGCCAAAGCAAGCAATGCCCGAAACCGTGCTCCAATCCTGCCTCTAGTGCTAGTATATGCTTTAATGTGGAGATTAACTTAAATCAGGTAATGCTTTATCTGGATTCAAGAAAATTTTATCTGAAATCAAGAAAACGTATGAATAAATTCTGAAATTCAGATATTGACCTTCTTTTCTAGCAATTCTCTCTTCACAATAAGAAGAATACTCAAAAATGTTACAGTTACACCTTAAATTCAAAATTGCACTTGAATTCAGCGATGAACTTGAATTAGGCAAACATTTATCTGAATCTAACTTAAGTTTATCTGAGTTTACGAATAACAGGATGTCTACCCGAACGACGATTTTAAATTCCTGGTCAATTGTAATTTTTTCCGTTCAACTCAAAAGGGCTTAAAAATTTGAATGATTTCAAAAGATTTTTAAAGATTTCAAGAGATTTCTAAACATTTAAAAATATTTCTAATTTGAAACAGGGAATTTCGCGAAAGATATATAAGTCTGAGTAAAAATATCAGATAATTTGTGGTAACCAGAATTACAATTCTGATTTGGAATAGAGAATTTTGTAAATGTATTATAATTCTCAACTTGAACAGGGATTTTGTAAAAGTTCATCTCTTCTAAATTAGAATAAAAATTATTTTCCAATATTCCTGTTTCAACTCAAATAATAATTCTTCACGAAAATTCCCTATCCCAAAGTCTAAATTATTATTATTGATTGAAATTCCCTCTCTCAAGTGAGACTTATATTTATTTATAATATTTTGTATAGTAATTCAGAAATATACCTACTCCTTTTTTCCAAAATTTGGAAGAGGGAGGTTTCAAATTCTAAAAAACTTTGATTGGCAAAAAACAGAATTTTTAAATACGCAATAATTATTCTGAAGTGGAAAAACTTCTGAATTGGAACAGGGATTTCATTTTTGTAAATTCCCTTTTTATAAATCAGGATTCTAATTCTTTATGGCAAATTTTTTATATATAATGTATTTATTCTTCGTCCAAAATCAAGATCATATTTGTTTCAAAAAATTCCCTGTACCAAGTCACAAATTAATTAATTTCCAAAATAACCTGCTCCAATTCAGAATTTAGTTTATTTGAAAAATGTTCTTTTATCATTCAGAAATATAGTAACTTCCTTTATCCAAATTGGAAAGAGGGAAGTTACAAATTGTGACCAATTCTGACTTGGAACAGGGATTTTTTTCTCTTCGTCCAAATCATTATTAAAATTCGTATTCCAAATTCCCGTTCCATGTAAAAAATTCTCTGTTCTAAGCTAAATTATATTTCTATGAATGAAATCTAAATTTGGAGATTAGGCCTAAAATTGTTTCTCGTTTTCTTCAACTATCTTACGGTCCAATAAAAAGAACAAAAAATATGACATTCATTCAGAAAAATTCATATGACATTGTTTCTTGAAAATTGAAATTATAATTCTTTACAGAAACTACCTGTCCTAAAGTAAACATTTCACTTCTCAGTAAAAGATCCTGTTCTAAAGTGAATCTAAAATGAAAATTATAATTCCTCATTAAAATTTCCAGTTCTGTCCCAAAGTCGAAATTATAATTCTTCATGAAATTCCCTGTTCAAAAGTCGAAATTATAATTATTGACTGGAATTTCCTGTTTCAACTCGAAATTAGTGTAACAGAATATATGAAACCACTTTTATCTCGTATGTTAGTATATTCGAGAAAAAAATCCCGTTTACTGAATAAAATTCCCAATTATTCTCTGCTTTTCCCGATTTGATTATAATTATGAATAAATTCTGAAATTCAGATAATGACATATTTAAATTCAGACCCATTTTTGCTAAATTTAAGTTCATCTCTGTATTCAAGTACGATTCTGAATTTAAATTGTGACGTATTTTGGGTAAGAAAAGCTATTATATTTTATTGAATGTTCTAGTTAAAATGCAAGATAGTAAAAGACAATCGCTCGAAGTAACCCACTTGCAATGGGGTCAGTCGGAAGTTGAAAAAGATTCTGACGACTGATCAGAAAATTTATTTTAATAATTATTTCAATAAAGCTTCGAAAACTAGTTTTGTAAGAAAAGTAGAAGGAATTCTACAAAAAGTTTTCTGATTATAATTAAAGATACAATCAATACAGATTTACAGATTTGATGGAAAATCTTGATGTTTTTTAGGGAATTTTATTCCAACTCACGTATCTTAATAACAAAATTTAATTAGTCTAGAATGTGCATTTCATGTATATTCTCAAGCATTCTTAATCAGAAATAACAACAAAAAAACGAAGCGGCATTTTGAGAAAAGTTTTCAGAAATAAGAGAACTGCATTTTCCTCTCATTATAGTTGGCAGAAGAGTGATATATATACTATTCGCTATTTTCTCATACTCCTTTTCTTTTCACTAAAGTCTTTAATCATTGATTCAAACGTACGTAATAATGGATTCAGAAAGTGCATCGGGAAATGTCACAAGGTACATCAAATTGGGGAAATCACTGAGCGTAACAGAATGCTGCTAAAGTTACAGGTAACGTGAGAGACGGAAAGTTAGCTTCAGTCTGTGGTACAGAAACGACTGTTGCACATAGAACTTCCGACTGGTGATAAATAAGACACATTGCATGCTTGGCTCTGGGTCAATTGAATACAGGGGCGCATACTTTTTGCGTTAAATAAATACTAATAAAAAATTGTGTTAATTAGAGTCAAAGCAATTATTGATGTATTAACTGAATGGAATTTCACAGTAATAAATGACGAGTTAGTTGAATACGAAATCATTAATTTGAGCTATGACTTGAATTATAAAAAAGCATGACAAAAAGGTCTTGTGATAATACCAAAGTTGTGCTGATTTCAAAATATCAATAGTTTTTGCGTTCGGTTTACTATGCGCGGTTTTAAGTTATATGGACATTCTATGCACTATTAATAAAATACCCGGAAAATTGAACTCAAACCAAGCTTGAGATTGCATGGAGGCCATGCAGGCCGCACCTATTTTTTAGAAGTAGAAAGCATTACATTTTTCTTGAAATTTTTTTGACTTTGATAGTTTTGTCCAGAATTCGAGAACTTTTAAAGGTTTTGTAACTAGCTTTTATGGCCGTTAGGGGCCATTCATTAATGACGTAAGGGTCCCGAGGGGAAGGAGGGGTTTTAAAAATATCTACATGACCTTAGCTCGGGGGGAGGGGTGTTTAAAACCATTCTCACGTAATATCTCACTACTTGAATTATTGTTTCAATTTGAACGATCACAGTAGCTACTACTACTTCCAAAGACTAATATTATTTAAAAAAAAATAAAAATCTGTTGTTTATGTCTGATAGCAACGTGCTTTAGTTTTTCTAATGATATGGAATTAATCAACGCTATTAAGAATAATTCTAAGTTAAATATTACGTTAGAAAGGGTTCAAGAAATCTTATGTATCCTTACGTGGGCGGGGGGGGGGGGGGCCAGTAAAAAACGATCAAAATCGCCCTTAAGTAATTAATGAATGGCC
>CAKNXH010061852.1:341856-418631 GCA_932178445.1 Andricus quercusramuli | reverse complement strand
CCCCCCCCCCCCCCCCCCCCCCCCCCAAAAATGGTTAAAATCGCCCTTACGTAATTAATGAATGGTCTCCTTACAAAAAAATATTATAGGGCATTCAGGAGAGGCCTATAATGATTTTGCTATAATGGATTTCGGATAAAGTTCCGAAAAGCGCTTACCTCCGATTAATTTGAAACTCCGTAAACCTATGTATTTTGACGCGCTGATCACGAATATGATAGTGAAAATACCCGCAAATTTGATTTTTAAGTCAAAACCCCAAAAAACTATAAAAATTTAATGTTTTTCCGTTTATTTCAGTGAATAGAAAAAATTTACAAAGAACTTTCAGACAAAAGTTGTAGATCTTTTGAAAATACATATTTTATGTTGAATATGTTTTTACCCTACGACTTATAGTTTTCGAGAAAATAGACGATAAATATGAAAAATCACAGAAATACTGAAAGACCAAACTCCAGCCTTCCCGCGGCGAAGTGTATAAGTAGACATTAATGCTAAAACAAATGGGTTAATGGCAAAAGATATGTTTCCACAAAACATTAAGGAACAAATGGGGATGGTATGTGTCCTACGTTATTTCTGTGACCAGTCACAGGGGTCCCTTCCCGCCCCCACCATGACACGTTGGAAAGGGGGTCGTGTGTGACCTTAATTATTTCTGTGGCCAGCCATAGGGGTGCCTGCCCGCCCCCCATGGCACGATGGAAAGGGGGTCGTGTGTGACCTAAGTTATTTCTGTGGCCAGTCACAGGGGTGCCTTCCTACCCCCCATAACACTTTGGAAAGGGGGTCGTGTGTGATCTAAATTATTTCTGTGGCCAGTCATAGGGGTGCCTTCCCGCCCCCATGGCACGTTGGAAAGGGGGTCGTGTGTGACCTAAGTTATTCCTGTGACCAGTCATAGGGGTGCCTTCCCGCCCCCCATGACACGTTGGAATGGGTGCCGTGTGTGACCTAAGCTCTACACTTCGTACCGACATTTCCCTTCTTTTCTCTAAAACAGTCAGTCGTAGGGTAAAAATATATTTCATATAAAATATGTATTTTCAAAAGATCTACAACTTTTGTTTGAAGCTTTTTTGTAAATTTCAATTATTTACTGAAATAAACGGAAAAACATGAAATTTTTATAGTTTTTTGGGGTTTTGACCATGAAAATCAAATTTGCGGGTATTTTCACTATCATATTCGTGATCAGCACGTCAAAATACATAGGTATACGGAGTTTCAAATTAATCGGAGGTAAGCGCTTTTCGGAACTCCACCCTGGATTTCTTATGATTTTTTCGCGATTCCATGAAAAAATCATAAGAAACACAGTATCAAAATAAATGATGTTAAAATGTTGGAAGAAGTTATGCAAACAATAGGGAAACTAAAAATAAATGAATGATTCATTCACTTAACGTATACTGTAAAAATGTATGCTGGAAACTTCTAATGAATTTATTGGAAGCTTATTTCCGAAATTTAAGGTAACGCTACAATACTCGATGTATAGGAATTTGACAATATCTCATAAAGTTCGGGCTACAATACATGTATTGGAATGCAATAAGTATTGTGAGTGTTGTAACACTTACAATACATATTCAAATTGTAGAATGAATTTGACGTTAAAGTCTTCGCGTAATCAACGTCTGGGAATATGATATAGATGAATGTGGTGACAAAAGTCAACTACAACTTCCAGACAATTGTCTGGAAGATGTCGTTGACTTTTTTCACCACATTCAACTTAAAATACATGTATTGCAGTTTCCTGATTCCAATACCGTGTTTGCAATTTCACCTTACGCTTGTATTTTAGAAGTGTTGTAGAATCCCAAACAGTTTTAACAGTGTAAGGTTTCAAAATATTTCAAGAAATTTCTACGGATTTTAACAATTTCATGGGATATAAAGAACTGACAAAATTTCGAAGGATTTTAGAGACTTTGAGTACGGAAGTGTCTACACGTACTGAAGAATTCGTACTGAAATTTTAGTGCCGTTAGCCACGACCTTATGTTATTTTATAAGAATACAAAGAATTTTAAGAGATTAAAAAAAATTTCAAGGATTGTCAGAGAATTTGGTAGGATTTACAAATTTTCGAGAAATTTCAAACCATTTCCTAAAATTGAAAGGATTTCTTAGAAATTCCTACCATTTCAATGATTTACAGAATTTTCAAAGATTTCAATGACTATAAGATATTCTGACGCATCCCAAAGAATTTCAAGAGATTTTAAAAACTTCAAAGGACTTGAAAATTTTTTTTAAGACTTTCAAAGATCTTAAGCTAGATTCTAAAGGGTGTCTCGAGAACTTTCGAATATAAATGAAATAAAATGAAATTTCAAAGGGGTTTCAATGTATTTTAAGGAATTCAAAAAGATTTGAAGGATTTCATTAAATCGCCAATGATTTCAAAGATGTCTAGGGATTGGAACTTTTTTTTACCGAACTGTAATGAATAAGTTAATTTTAATTTATACTCAAGGGATTTCAAAAAATTTCAACGATTGCAAAAGATTTCAATGGATTTAAAAAGATTTCAATGCATTTCTAGAGAACTTGTGGAATAAAAGTACTGATTTTGAAGGAATTTATACTACGTATTTCAAAAATTTCAGGGGATATAAAGGAACATACAAAATTTCAAAGGATTTGAAAGGCTTTAGGTTATTTTTAAAGATTCCAAAGAATTTCGAAGTGATTAAAACTTGTGCGGAATGCCAAAGAATTTTGTAGGATATAAAAATTCTCCAGGGATATCAATGAATTTCACAAAATTTAAGATATTTTATAGGACCTCCAATTATTTCAAAGGATTCACAAGATTTTAAAATATTTTAAGCTATTTTACCTGATCCTAAAGAATTTAGAGAGACTTCAAAGAATATTGTACGATTTCCAAAGATTTTAATCTAGATTATGAGGGATTTTTACAGAATGTTGAAAAATAATTCAAATTTTAAAGACTTCCTTCTAACTCCAGACATTTCAAGGAATTTAAAAGTATTTCAAGGCATTTCATCAGATATAATTGATTTTATTGAATCTCCAAAGATATTAAAGATATCTATGGATTTGAAATTTTATTTAGGTAACTTAAGTGAGTAGGTTGAAATTTATTTATACTGAAGTAATTTTCAATGATTTTCAAATTTTCAGTGGACTTTTACGATTTTCAAAAATTGCAATGGGTTTCAAGGGATTTGAAAACATTTCTAGATAATTTTATGAATCAAAATAAATTTCATTTAGAGGGGTTTCTACGGATTTTAAAGATTTCATGGAGTATGAAAGAATTAAAATACAATTGGAGGAGTAAAAAAATTGTAAGTTATTTCGAAAGATTCCAAATAATTTCAAGAGATTTCAAAAATGCCAAGGGACGTCAAAGAATTTTGCATGGTTTCCAAAGATTTGGAGAAAAGTGGAAGAAAATTCACAAGATTTGAAGTCCCGAAATTCGGGTTGAGTAGTTAAATATTTTTCAGAAGCTGGGATACACAGTAAATCCCAAGGATATTACTTATCTGAAGTTGGGTAAAAATGTTGCAAACAATTAACGACTACAATAACGCGACGACGGATGATTTTTGTCTGCCTCATGATCAAAATTATCTGCCGTCGGATAATTGTAGTTTTCAATTGTTTGCAGCGTTTTTATCCAACTTAAGATAAATAATATCTCCGGGATTCATTGTGTAGTAGTCCCGAATTTTCGAAACGTCTAGTCCATCCCCTTTTCCAACTCCCTGAATTTTCTGGGAATACCATAGACGCAGCTCTTAAATATTGATTTCCGAAGATTTCTGTTTCAAAGATTTCGAAGAAATTCAAAAGGGATCAACAAATTTCGAAGTTAATTCCACAGATTTCAACAGCTTTTAAAGATCTGAATGGATTAAAAAATAATTCCAAATGCCCCGAGGGATTTCAATGAAATTTTAATCGATTTTAAAAGTATCAAGGGAATTCACAGATCATTGTGGAGTCAAGTTTATTTACGCATAGTCGCTATTTTTTTAATACTTCCTTGAATATTTGTTGTATTTTTTATTTCAATGCTGATATTCTATAATTTTGCATGGGATTCCCTCTCGTTTCTTCCTCTGATTTCACTTATTTGTGCTACTTTATTTATTTTTCAGAATTTTTAAAAAATACAACATGTTATCATTAATAAAATAACTCTAATAACAATTATTTGTAATACATTGTCTGCCATCAAGAAAATGAAACGGCTTCCATTTATATATGTTCTTTTTATATAACTACGTGAGTATAACTCACAATCTACTCAGTTATTTTCTGAACATCTCAGGCGTAGCTGAAAGAATAAGATGAGATTGTTTGAAATAAACCACAATTTTCTTTTAGAATACAGAAATTGTATTGAAACAACCAATAAACTGCGTTAGAAGCTGAAAGTTTTATTTTCACAACATGCAGTTACCTCAGTGAAGGTATTATACAATAATAAGCTTTTGAGAACTCGATTTCTAAAGTTGAAAATAACAACTTTGTCGTGTATCATGTAGTGTCCATGTATTATGTCATGTTGCGAACAGCTTGTGTTATGAAATGAAATCAATCAACTCTAATCATTAATTTCCACTTTTTCTCTCTTTGGAGAAAAAACAAGTAACAACGATCAATTTTCACTGTGAACTGAAAATAATTGATGAGAAATAATCTTCGTATATACTTGTATATTATTTATTTTATTATACATACACAGTCTTCACCTCATTGCCTCATATCAATGATAAATAAATTACAAAAATATTGAGTGACAGTTTCTTCAGTATATAAATATCTTTATATATAAAAATTTACTAAGAAAAGCTTTCTCAAACTTTTACAAAACAACGCGTAAAAACAAGAAATAGACTAATATAATGCAGCAATGAGGTCTGTAATATGCTGGCTTCAGTAAGCTAGTTAGGTCGCACTATTTTCATATTATGATTATTGTAAGTAACCTTTATGACTATTCGCAAAGCACTTGCTCAATTAGCTTATAATTCATTAGTTTTTTTTTTTGCGTTCGCCGCTAAGTTACATAATATGTGATCCTATAACTAGTATCCATACAGTTGGATTTATTTTGAAAACAAATAAATCATTAAATGCTTATATCTCCTTGAAATATGAAATCACTTATTATTTGTTATGTAAAATTTATTTATACTGGAAGCCGTTCAGAAATCGTTACACATATAAAATTTGTTGTAATATTTCAGAAAATAACCTTCATAGAACGGCGCAAGTAAATTTCCAAAGAGAAACTTAAAATAAGAAGTGAATATAGTATGAGGAAAACCCGCGCTGTAAATTAGTACAATGTGTTTACTACGAGTGTGTTTTCTAGATTTGATAAAAATAATTTTTTTAAGTGAGACTTAAATAAAACAGTTGTAAATATTAAAGACTTGGATTCTGTAAATTACATGTTAGATGATATAATTCGTCTGTTATAAAACGTTACATAAAAATCAACAATACTTCTCTATATGCACACTGTTCCAGTAACATTTTTTGAGGGATGTAAATTGCAATTAGAGAAATGAACATTATTTTTGGACCAAAGATGGAGCTCGGTATTCCTAAAAATATTGTAAAGATCAAGTTATAATATACATTTTTCGAGAAAATATGAAACTTATTGTTCCAATTTCCAAAGGAAACCATTGTTTAAATACGATACCTAATAAATTTTTCCAAAAAGCATAGGTATTATAAAGATGATTACACAAAGAAGAAAACATTTCTTTCACTGAATGAAATATATTTTGGATGAAAATTCGAAAAATTAGAGCATTTTCAGAATTTTTGAAACCACTTTTTTCAACATATGAAAATTCTATGTACGGCTGTTCGTACTATATGAGACGATAAACAATTTATCTCCATGACATGTTTCCATAAGAAATAAATGACCAAAGTTACAGCATTTACAAAAATTCAAAAAACAAAGGAAAATTAACATTTTAAGCCAAACAACGCACGATATGAAAAAAGTCACATGTAGAAAAACGTTGATCTTCGAACACCCTACAAGATTGTCATAACACCTTTTTCAATTTTCTTTGAAAATCGAAATTTCAAATTTTGACCGCACAAAAAAATAATGAAAAATAAAAAATTCCAATCTGTGGTTGAACTGTACAAGATACGAAAGAAGATAAATAAGAAAAATTGTGCATTCAAAAAGGATCTACGAATTCTTAATGAAACACTTTTTGATAGGAAGCGTAGTTTTTGTTTTATTCGTGAAAAATAACATTAAAAATGATAAAATCACATTTTTGGAAAAAACGACGGAAGGTACCAGAAGGATGAATACCCGAAAATTGTGCATTTGGAAAAGATGTACTCCTTTTTCAGTAATCACTTTTCATAGAACGCGTAGTTTTTGTTTTAATCGTAAAAAATAAAATAAAAAAGAATCAAATTTTGGGACGAAAAACAAAAGTTATGAAGAAATTAATAGAAAAAAGTTACTTGATAAAAGAAAGCTACACATTTATCCGAAATATTTTTTGGTAGGACGCACAGTTTTTGCTTTAATCATAAAAAAAGCATTGGAAATAAAAAATTTAAATTTTTGGAAAAACAACACAAGAGTCGAAAAAAAAGAAAGAACAAAGAATGTTCAACCTAAAAATATCTACAAATTTGTTCCAAACTTTTGTTAGGAGAATATATTGAGAATAAGAAAAATTAACTTTTTGGAAAAAGGACACAAGGTACAATTAGTTTTATACAACACAATTTTTTGCCTAAATTATATCTACAAATGTTTTAGAATCACCTTACGCTAGGATGTGTATTTTTGGTTAGAATCGTAAAAATAACATTGCAAATAAGCAAATTAAATTTATGGGAAGACACTTTTTTCAAATATAAAAACAAAGCAATAAATATACGTATTTTTTTAAATACTAATGCATATTATGAAGAATGAAATTTAATGCAAAATGAGAAACAAAAATTGAGCTAATCATGAAGAAAAAAATGTGTGCATTATTTTGCAATATCTGAATAAGCTGTACCAGACTGAGGTACAGAAATAAGTATAATATACATTTGATGTAATATAATAAAATAAATATAAGATCCTTTTGGGCAAAATCTAGTGCGAAGCACGAGATGCGTTATGAGAATGTGTTCGTTAAAGCCGAAGGAGCTTCAACAAAAGAGAATTCACAATCACCAAATTACATCGTCGATGCTTTATTTCTTAATTTTTTAGGACCTGTGCACAAATTTGGGGGAAACACAAAAACCATGCGCGCAGCGCGAGGTAAATACATTATCGAGCGTGAAGCGTGAGATATATGGGTAAATGTCAAATTGTAGGCAAATTTCAGCACCTACAGTGGCAATCATATTATTATTAGGAATTAAATATTTCATAACGGAAATTGATCTTATCACATGTAACTATTTTAAATCCAAAAGGGGCAGTTATAAAAATAAGAAATAATAATGAATCCATGGGCACGCGCATATAATCAGTCGTACGCTGTTCTATTGTACCGTACGGTAATGATGCGAGAAAAATGTTAAAGTTTAACCTTTTTTATTGTTTATAAAAAAATAACAAATTTTAATTATCAAAAGTCACCTACTTATGAAAGAAAACACCACCAAGCAAGTAACGGAATTGTTTTCATAAATTTTTTTCACTCCGAAAATGGTTTTTAACGCACGTACGGTAATGACGTTTTTGTTGTCAAGATGCACTTTTCAGTTGTAATATCGGATTCACAGAAAAGAGAGTTATTATTTTAAGCTCAATTTTATAAAAACTTGTATTAAACAATACGCCTAATATTTTTGTATTTATTACTCAACTGTAACTACAATATTTTACTAGAAAAACAGACGTACGGTAATGACTTCTGAAATGGAAAAAATTGAGGGACAGACATCAAGGCTTTTAAAATATTATTTATTTGAATTAAAAAAATGTGTATACATTAAATTTATGTTCATGTGAAGTTTACAAAATTTAATACGTTAAGCGTTTTTTAGGTTACTGTCTAAAAAAACGGAGAAAATCAGTTTATCCTTGTGCAAAGTGAGGTTGGGACGCCGTACGGTAATGACGTTTCGGGTGTTCTTATATTAAATTAAAGTAAATAGGAACAGAAATGAAAAAAAGGAACTGCCCATTCTGTAGAGGATGATAATATGTGTTTATTAAAATTAAAAAAAAATTGGCACGAGCTTCTAAGTTAACGTTATATTATTGGGACTTCAAGTTTGCCTTCAATTTGACAATTACCCATATGGAGGGTGTCCACACCAGGGCTTACCGAAAATAATGCAACCCGTCTTACACTCCAATGCTATTCTTATGGCCGTGTATAGCGGGTTGCATGCTTTTTGGTAAGCCCTGGCGTGGACACCCTGTATACTATCGAGCGCGAAGCACGAGAACCAATAGTCGCGCACCTTAGGCGCGCCCAAACTTGCGAGCCACGCGCGCTGCGCGTGATGTGAATGTGCCCGCGCGACGAGCAGATTTTTTACCATTGGATTCATTAAATTTGTTTTATAAAGTAGTTAAATCAAGTGAATAAATATTTAATAAAACAAAATACTTTAGATTCTAAATAAATACATTTTTAGATTCACTTTAGTAAAAGTAGCGAATATTTATTCGAAAATGGATTTATTGTATACAACATTTATTGTATTTATTTATATATATATTTATAGTATACAATTTATTGTATAAAACAAAAATAGAATACAAGATGTGTGAAAAGAATTTGTTCATATTCTCGTTTTTCGATATAGCAAAAAAAAAATTAATTCAAATTCAATAAAAAATTTAATCTCAGGATTTGAGTCAGGATTTCGTCTTCCAGCGAAAAATCGTCAGTCATAATGCGATACTTCTTTCCTAACCTTTCTCCTGTTATATTTCGGGTTAAAAATTGGTCTGTTTTGGTTGAGGATTTTACTAATTTGTTGAACATTTTTTCTCAACTGTTTTTGTTGAATATTAAAATCGAAGTGTCTCGTCGTCCCGAAATTCGGGATGACTAGCCCGTTTTCAACATTTGGCTAGTCGTCCCGAAATTCGGGATGACTAGCCCATTTTCAACATTTGGCTAGTCGTCCCGAAAATTATGTATTCTTTTTTATTTCTCTCCTTTTGAGTAAGCCGAAGATTAACAAAACTGCTATTCATCCCTAATTGAAAATAAATGTTACAAAACGGATAGAACTAAGAGTTAGGTTATATTTTATAAAGTGTAGTCTTTTAAGCTTTAACGTATCCAAATTATGTTATGTATTTGCACTGTGTCACCGCAGTCTCAAGGTCGTTCGAAACTTTCCCATGATTTCCGTGCTCTGATTGGACCTTCCTTTGATGTGATCTATTAACTCTTGACTAGATACACTTCTTGCCTTTGTATTTAGAATCAATCATTCATTTGTAAAGCGTAAAATTCAATAATTATTCGCTCTCGCACTCTAAAACACTTTTTTGTGATCCAAGAATTAATTTAATTAATTCTACAATGATGATTTATCATAAAAAATTTATTTAAACATTTAATAAATCCCAAAAATCAAGTTCTTTACTGCCAATGAGACTGCCGATGCGACGCATGCGCAGTACAGTTGGGGAGCCGAATTGAGAGCACCGCATCTTTATTCGGTTTTTCGTTCGATTTTGCGTGTTATTGCGCGTTGGTTAACGATCACGTGACATATAGATCAGTTGTTCTGTGTGCCGGCCTATACTGGCCGTAACACCCCTACCCCTTTTCCAACGCCTCGTGGAGGCGAAAAGGCACCCCTGTGACAGGTCACAAAAATAATGTAAGGTAACACCCCTACCCCTTTTCCAACGCCTCGTGGGGGCGGGAAGGCACCCCTGTGACTAGTCACAGAAATAATGTGAGGTAACACCCCTACCCCTTTTCCAACGCCTCGTGGGGGTGGGAAGGCACCCCTGTGACTAGTCACAGAAATAATGTGAGGTAACACCCCTACCCCTTTTCTAACGCCTTGTGGGGGCGGGAAGGCACCCCTGTGACAGGTCACAAAAATAATGTCAGGTCACACCACTACCCCTTTTCCAACGCCTCGTGGGGGCGGGAAAGCACCCCTGTGACTAGTCACAGAAATAATGTAAGGTAACACCCCTACCCCTTTTCCAACGCCTCGTGGGGGCGGGAAGGCACCCCTGTGACTAGTCACAGAAATAATGTGAGGTAACACCCCTACCCCTTTTCTAACGCCTTGTGGGGGCGGGAAGGCACCCCTGTGACAGGTCACAAAAATAATGTCGATCACACCACTACCCCTTTTCCAACGCCTCGTGGGGGCGGGAAAGCACCCCTGTGACTAGTCACAGAAATAATGTAAGGTAACACACCTACCCCTTTTCCAACGCCTCGTGGGGGCGGGAAGGCACCCCTGTGACTAGTCACAGAAATAATGTGAGGTAACACCCCTACCCCTTTTCTAACGCCTTGTGGGGGCGGGAAGGCACCCTGTGACAGGTCACAAAACTAATGTCAGGTCACACCACTACCCCTTTTCCAACGCCTCGTGGGGCGGGAAAGCACCCCTGTGACTAGTCACAGAAATAATGTAAGGTAACACCCCTACCCCTTTTCCAACGCCTCGTGGGGGCGGGAAGGTGTCCCTGTGACTAGTCACAGAAATAATGTGAGGTAACACCCCTACTCTTTTTCCAACGCCTCGTAATTTTGGTCTAGTTGAAAGCAGTAAAATTAATTAAGTGCATTATTTTCAGGCCGACTAGACGAATGTTGAAAAGAGGCTAGTCGTCCCAAATTTCGGGGTCATTAACATTTTTTGTGATTTTTGTCTAGTTAAAACGAGAAATTTCCTAAAATGCATTATTTTTGGGACGACTAGCCGAACGGAGAAAATAGGATTGTCAATTTTGGTAATTTTGGTCTAGTTAAAAACAGTAGAATTAATAAAGTGCATTATTTTCGGGATGACGAGCCAAATGGTAGAAATAGGCTAGTCGTCCCGAATTTCGGGATGACTAGCCAAATGGTAGAAATAGGCTAGTCGTCCCGAATTTCGGGATGACTAGCATTTATCTTGATTTCCGGCTAGTCGTCCCGAAATTCGGGACGACTAGACGCAGCCTATTAAAATAGTTTTTGGTGGAAATATCAACTTTTACAGTGTTAGTTGAGAATTCATTATTTAAAATCGAAGATTCACCATTCTGGTTAAAAAATTAAACTATTTTGTTGAAAATTTATTTTTTCTCGGTTGCAAATTTAGTGTTCTAACTGAAAATATAATTCTTACTATTTTGTTACAAAATTCATCGTTTCGAGTTTAAAACTGAACTATTTAGTTGAACATTCATGTATTTTACGTAATTTGCGTATTTCAAGTCTCAGGTAATTTGTGGATAACCCCTTATAAAAGTCTGTGTGACTATTGTCATTAAATGGGGTTCAGCCTAAATTTAGAAACAAACTGTTTTTGCATTAACATGATTGACCTCCGAGGTGTAAGGTTATTTTTGTACCGAAAAATAAACATTTAGAACTGTCAGGGAAAATTATCTGCTTTAAGGAAAATTTGATTATTATGTTGAAAATTTTATAATCACCACGCTTTGATCTTCTCTTGAATTAAAATTTGACACCTGGGGATTTATGGTGGGTTGGTGAAGAAATTACCAGTTTTATTAGGGACTTTACATCTTTAAAACGAATATTCTCGTTATGATTTCAAACTATGCGATTTTTTCTTGATCTTCTAAAGACCAACCTTTTTTAATCCGTCCCTGCTGTTGAATAATTTCCCACCTCAGTCATTCTCCTACGCTCTTTCGCCATAAAGAATCATGCGTCTAGTCAGTGTATGAGGTAACAAGCTCACCCAGTTTACTCTCATAAAAAGCGATTATAGCATGTCACGCAACTTTCTCGGGCACGGATTACAAATGCGGAAAGGTTTTACCACAAGGTTTGATCATGTTTACCCACAGTCCTCTGACGATTTTTCGTCTGCGTGGAGCAACGTAAATAACATCTGGTGGTGAGTTCGTAGGCCAGTTTTGTGCGTGATCTGCGAAAAAACCACATACAGAGCAAAAAAAATTCGAGAAGCGCTGACCCCAAATTCACTTCAAGGGTATCCGGGTTCTTATCGCCAAATTTTCCTTCCACAAATAAAATAAAAGCAGAGAGACAAAACAAGAAAAAAGCAGAAGCGCCAACTTGGAGGTAGAAGATAAAATTCCAGTCGCGTACAGGTCAGTTGACAGTTGTTTGCAAATTCATGTGGGAACCGGTTGCTATACTAGGATCTTATAGGCATCGCGTGCACTGCCAGTAAGGAATGCACTCCACAACTTTTCAAGACGATTCGCACACTTCAGACAGTTTCCTATCGGCCTTTGTACTGAAGGGTTGATTGAAATTCTACTAACTGTGAGAAAAGATTGACTACAGTGATAAACTCCAAATAAGTGTGTTCGGCTCGAGTTCAATTTCTGGAAAAACGTTTTGAAACGGTTGTTTTATTGTAATTTCGGGTGTAGAATACATGGTATAATGATTCAGGCACCACCATAACTGTACATTTATTACCATAGGCCAACGAATGTATCAATAGAATTGCAAAACGTAAAACTAAATCAGATAGCATAGACCGGTCCATTTCAAATCGGGCAGGCATTCCATACTTAAGTCACATTATTTTTTGCCACTCAAGTATGTTGTTTTTCAAAGGGAATAAGAAGACACCAGGAAGCAAATATGGTGATCCGCTGGGCCACTCGGTCAGCCGAAAAGGTAATGAGGAGTAATCTAGGTAATACAATGAAATCATAGGTAACATAATTGTCGACCAAAGTAATCCACTTGATTTTTTAGGTGATACGCACATAATCCTAAGCAATCCACTCGTAATCCAAGTAATCAGACTTATCCAAGTGAATCATATGTAATCCCATGTAATAAATGTATAGTCTGAAGTGTAATCTCAAGTGAGACACTTGTAATTCAGAGCAATCCATTTGTAATCTGTAGTAATCCAATTTTAACCACAGGTAATCCACTTACAATACCATACTGAAAAAATGGTTTAGCTGTCTCAGCTAGAAGTTAAGCTGGATTTAGTCTTCTCAGAAAATATAGCTGTGTTACCTAAATTTCTAGCTGCGTTACCTAAATATTTAGCTGTTTCACCTAATTTTGCCGTCTGGAAATTATCTATCTAATGTATCTAGATAATTTCCAGACGGCACAATTCAGCCAAAACAGCTAGATATTTAGGTAACACAGCTAGAAATGTAGGGAACACGGCTATATTTTCTTAGAAGACGAAATCCAGTTAAACTTTCAGCTGGGGCAGCTGAACCATTTTTTTCAGTGCAGGTATGCTAGTATACTTCTAGGCAATCTACCTGCAATCCTTGGTAATCCCCATGCAATCCCAGGGCATCTACTTGTAATACCAGATAGTCAACGTGTTATCCGCAGTAAACCACTTGTGATATAAGGTAATCTTCTTGTAATCTGAAGTAATCAATTTGTATTTCGAAGTAACGCAGCACAATTATAAGTTATTCACTTGTAATCATATGTAATTTAGTTATAATCCCAGCTAATCCAATACGATCCTTGGTAATAAAGTCCAATTCTAGGCTTCCCAATTACAATATTTCGTAGTCCACCCGTAGTTACAGGTTATCCACGTGCATTCCTAGATAATGCACTTGTAATCCACGGTAAACCAGAATAATTATAGGTAATCCACCGGTGATCCCAGGCAATCCAGAATAATCTTAGGTAATCGACTTGTAATCTCACATAATAGGTGATACACCTTTAATCCGGTGTAGTCCAAATCATCTAATATAGATAATAATTGGTAATCAACTTGTCGTCCTAATAATCCATCTGTAATTCTAGGCGATCCACTTATAAACAGAGTAATTCAGTACAATCTTTGGTAATACACATTTAATCCTGGGCAATCCACTGGTAATCCTAGGTAATCCACTTATAACTCCAGGTAGTCCACTTATAACTCCAGGTAGTCCACTTGTAATCCCATTTCTAATCCTAAGTGATTTAATTGTAATCCGGGGTAATCCGGGTATTTGGAGGAACTCCAGATTCATGGGGGTAATCCACCTTCTCTGGACCGCATTTTTAGGAGTTGTTTCTCCCGTAGAGAACACATATCTTACCGAACCGTCCTCTTTTAAAATATGCTGGAAGATTTAAACAAAGTTCAAAATGGCGGGAGATTTCCTGATAATATTCATAGTCAATTTACTTAAAAACTCCACTGTTTTTTCCTCTTGATTCTTTCATAGATTCGTACGAATGTGAAGATGTATGTCCGAATGCCTGCCTTGTGCCTGTGCCTCGGAAAGAACATGTTTTTGTCTCAAAAACGAAAATTCACATTTTTTTCGAAAAAGACGAAAATACGGAGAAATTCAAATGAAAAATTGTTTCTCATAAAATGTTCTAGAAAAACGTCTCTTGATACTTTCTTCTATCTCGCATTATTTCCGAGAATTTTGCGAAAATATCTATAAAATCCTTTGTAATTTATTTTTTCTCAACAATCCTAATCAATAGTGTAATAAAAAATAAATAAGAACTTTCACTTGAAAATTGTCTCCTTCAAGTCTGTTTTTTTTTAATAATTGATACTCCTGATTTTCCCCAACTTACTTGATTATTTTTCCACAAAAACGTTTTTCAAATTCTTAAGTTAAGTCCTTTTTTGTTTTTCATCACACCATAACATTGTATTGCTAGGAGAAATAAAACTTGAAGTACAATATTTCACACATATTTCCCTAAAATTCTTGAGAATAACGGGAGATGAAAAAAGGGCCTACCGATATTTTTTTACAATAAAATTGTTTTAGAGAAATAATTTTGTTCCTTTGAATTTCTTCATATCTTGTGTCGTCTTGGCAAAAAACATGAATTTTTGTTTTCAGATAAAAATATACTCTTTTCATTAGAACGAATCTAAAAAGAACATGAGATAAATTTTTTTTTTTGCGGTTCTTGAGTAAATTAACTGAATATTTGAGAAAAACAGCCGCCCTTTGATCAATTATTGAGCTACGGAAAACTGAAACCGCCTAACTTCATTGAACCTGATTTGAGAAGAGACAAAAGACCTTTTCAGGGCAATAACTTACAAGAGGTTGAGCTAATTATCATTTTGTTTGTGTTATTTGGATGGTTAGTTTCAGGATCACTATTTCAAGAATAAGATGGAGCTATGTTCTTATTTTATAAGTTAATAGAAATTTCGATGAAGGTAGAACGGTTTAGCATTCCATAACACTGTAATGAAAGAAATACAACAAATCACTGAGAAAATGGTGTGATATAGATATTCTTCACAATTATACCACAATTAATTGACAGAAAACTCTGAACATTTCGATAGACGTGAATTATACTTAAACTCTAATGTTCTAAATTTAAATATTTAAACTTTTCAAATATTTCACTTCATTTAAATATGCGAAAATGTCACCCAGTGTCATGTTTATGACATTTTCCCAAAGTAAAATGCGTTTATTTCTTTACCTATGCTCATTTTATTATTTTTTTTAATGCGGATATATTTTTATATTAAAATAAACTGATGGAAAATAAAGTTGATAGTAATTATGTCACTTACAACTGCAGTATACAAATTGGTTTTTAAATATACCCGGTACTGACTGTCACCCGGTCACACGACAGTTATTGAAGATTTTTTAAAGGAAAGAGTTGCATTTTCTAATTTAAATTTGTTGACAAATGAAGGTCGTGGAGAGTACTCCTCAAAATAAAAAATTCAGTCTGTCAAATATTTTCTATGAAGAATTCAAATAAGGAAATTGCATTGTCACAAAAATAAGTTTCATTATAATATTACGATAACTTTTCAATGTAACATTATTGTATTTATTTATATTTATTTCATTATATTAAAAACAAAAGCTAAAAGAAGTCCTAATATATATTTCAAGCATCTACGCCTATTCATACCAAACTTACTTTTACATAGTTTTTAGAAGGATTGAAATACAAATTTTCTTATTTACCATTTGAAGAATGAATAATAGGGTAAGGATTAATGGAAAAAAATATTTTACTTGAATACGAAATGCCGTTTGCAAAAAAAAAGGTTCCTAGGGGAATTGTGTTGATTTTTTTATTTTCAACTGCATATAAGCACAAAAAATGTTTTTCACGCGAAACTCAATTTCGCTCAAAAGCGGAGTTAGGTGGTTTCAGCTTTTCATAGCTCAATACTGAACTTTTAAAAATTTTCCAAAGGATTTCAAAATAGAACGAGAAATCCTATATCAGAATCGTAAAGAAAAAGGTAAATTATACCTGTATTAGATTAAAAAATATCACACATTTAGCACAAATATTGACCATTTTTTGATAATTCGCGTTCTCAGTATCAAAAATTCAATTACTCATAACTTTGACGAAAAATGTATTCCGTCAAATCATTCAGATATGCGTCGTATTATTCCCTTTGAAAAAAAACATACACATAAGATTATGTGACTTGAGCATGAGCATGGGCTGCCTGACCGATTTGAAAAGAATTTACATATATATAAAAATATTTCAAGCAAAGACCACTTAAAATAAGACTTCGAGGAATTTACATTTTATTACCTATGAGACTATTTAAACTTAAGATAAAATGACAATTATTAAATTTGATAAGTTTTCTGTCAAAGTCCGCTTTAATATTTTATTACTTAAACATAATTGCTTAAGAGTCGTGTTTTCTTCTCATTAACACCACTTGATAAATTAGGTTATTAATTGCCAATTGGAATCGGCATAATAACTGCAGAGAAGACATAAGCAGTCGTTAATTTTATTTTATTTCCTAGAAAATTAACGCTTTGCATTTAGCATCATACATTAAACATCGGCACTATAAACAGATTCCTGATACTGGCATTTGCGACTAGTAGTGTCATCTAACAAACGTTAAAGAAACATTTTATCTCTTCCAAACGATCAAATAGGTAACTCATTGCAAGAGATACAAAACCAACTGTAAATTCATTACCTAATTACTAAATATCAAAAGGAGATAATATCAAATTTGAATAAATATGTAATAATAAATTAAAAGTCTAATGACAAAATTATTATAATTTGAAAGAAAATTTGAAACGCTAAGGACACAAAAATAACCAATTTTCTCAATGTTGAATCATAAGGATAAAAATTGAGCCCATTTCAGTTGCAAAATGTGTACAAGAATATAAAAAAATCTTCATCATAAATTTTTATCATTGCATAAAATAGTACAATTTATACGTTTTTATGAAAGCATATTAAAACTTTTTAATAGTTTTTATTTCATTGTGAGATAAACAATATTATTAGAAAAACAATTGTTTAATTTCACGTACTCCATTTTTTAAAGGCGTACTTTAGAAAAAAATATCTCACAGTAAAAGCATCTTCTCTTTTCACAAAAAACAAGAATACATTATTAAATTCCATCAAAATTATTACCCACAAGAGCATATAAACTGTATTTACCTAATTTATTACCTTTGGATAAAAACAATGTACCTACCTAAACTCAATTCTTAGACATCTTCATTCGAAATTTCTTCTGGTCTCTGGAGATTCAAAAATCAGACTATATTTCAAGGCAGTTTGCAAACTACCTACACTTTATTCTACGCCATTAAAGTATTTACTTTCCTAAGCTCGGAAATAAAATATTATAACAAGTTATAATTATGAGCATAATTATTGTTTCACGTATTCAACAACATGTCAAGAATGTAATAATTTGCAGAAATATTTATAGTATTTCAGTTCTTTTTATATTCAATTTACATACAGAATAGAATTCTATTTAAAATTTAAATTGAACGACATTAACCAGTGCTTTTTCAGTAACAAAGGAATGATAAGATGAAGAATATTTTGTCACGCCAGTGCTAATCTAAGGATGGAAATTTTGTAACGAGACATCGATATATAGAGCAGCAAGTCATGTTGCTTGTGGTAAGTGAGAACAATTGTCGCCTCAATTATATAGCTAATAATTAGTGCGTAAAATATTGAATCGTTGCCGTCTGAGTCAGAAAGATAACTTCCAAGAAGCGATTAAAATACTAATTTCACTGATTTTTATGTCTTTATTCTCGATGATAAAAATACTTTTTGTGTTTCTTATCCATGATAATTCTTTCGAAGGACTTTCAGAACCTGATGATCAACATCTGAGCTTTTGAATATTTGCACTGAATATCTTATTTGATATGCAGACATGTATTATTCCAACAAAAACACGACATCGGAAAAAAACTTCGTCAAGTAACTGCATTTATTTTAATATTTTCTTTGTTTATGCAAAATGTAATCAAATTTTATAAATAGAAGTATTTTTTAATAAAAGGAATTGGTTTAATGAATTTGTTTATTAAATTTATTTCACTTGTTGTGTTTTTGTTCGGGTTTCATTCATTTTTTAATTAATAACAAGAAATCTACGTACAGTAATAATTTTTTGTGGCAACGTTGCAATAAAATTGTAATCTACAGTTGGTTTTTTCGCAAGGATTCTTTCTTAAATTTTGGAATTTGTGGATTTCCCCCATTTTACAAGTTATATTTTCTCAACCTTACAGATTAATTATCGTCAAGAATTGTCACAGAAAATCTAGCGAAAATCAGTGTAATTTGATGCAGACTATTCCTGAACATAAATTTCGATTCAGTTAAGAAATTTTGGCTGTGGATGAATTTGTCCGAAAAATTTATTTATGGACCACTGAATGTCGGTGGGTTTGTATGTTGCCAATAATAATTTTGTTGATTAATTCAAATTAAACTTCATGATATGCTTATCGATTACTTTCTCTGGAAAAAGCAACATACGTACCTACAATGATAAATTCATTATGAAAATAAATCATTATAAATCAATTTATTTCAAATTCATTAAAACTGTTTTCAGAAGATGATGACCTCAATCTAAAAAAAATCTACGCGCCGTGTGGGCAAATTCTCCTCGAGCGCTACGCGCGCAGCTCGCAAGTTTAAGCGCGACTAGGGTGCGCGTCTGACCGATCCAGCGCTTCGCGCTCGACAGTATATTTACCTAGTACTACGCGCTCGATTTTTGTATTTCCCCACTTTTATGTTTGTTTCTTATTTGGCATTAATTTTTTTTGGCAGCTACCCTAAAAATTTATCATTTATATAAGTATATATGTATAATTATACTTCATAACATGCATTGATATTGAAACAGACGTATTTTCATTGTCTTATTTTTATAATCAGAAAAAGTGTGCGTCCTATTAAAAAAAGTCCAAAGGCAAATTTTTAGATCTGATTCAGCTGAACAATTTTGTTGTCAAATATTTCATTGTACCTTGCGTCGTTTCTCCAAAAAAATAATTTGTTTATTTTTAATGGTATTTTTCACAATTAAAACCGAAACTATACGTCATATCAAAAAATAGGTCTGAGCCAATTCGAAGATATGATTTTGGCGAATAATTTTGTTAATTAACTTTTTTTCGTATCTTGTGTCGATTTTCCAAAAATTTAATGTTTTTCTTCTATTGTTATTTTTACGACACAAACAAAAAGTACGCGTCCAATAAAAAAAATATTCATAGCAAAGTAGACATTTTTTGGGCGAACTTTTGTGTATTCATTTTTCTTGCAGCTTGTGTCGTTCTTCAAAAAAATTTGTTCTTTCAATTTTTAATGTTTTTTTCACAATTAAGACTTAAAATTTTTGCGTGAACAATTTTTCTCAATTCACTTTCTTCATCTTGCATAGTTTCACCGAAAAATGGAATTTTTTATTTTTAATAACATTTTCCACGATTGAAACGAACAAATGTGGCTCTTATCAAGAAGATTATTCGAAAAAAATTTGTTCATCTTTTTGAGATGAACAACTTTCTCTTCAATATTTTTTCATTTTTCCTATAGTTTTGCTGTAAGATGGAATTATTCGATTTAATGAAAAGCATTTTCGATAGATAAAACGAGAACCCTAGGTAAAAAATGGTTGGTTAACAACCTTAAAACAACGTGCCAAAGGGCAATCCAATCACATAATTCCTTCGAAAGTTACCGTGTCTATACAGACTAAAACGGCGACAACGATGACGACGATGACAACCACAGGCAAACACCGAAGTATAATCCATTTTTTTCAGTCAGTGAGTCCGAAAATGTCGAGATTCGGTGAAATCGGCGAAACTCAATTTTCACATAATATCAGTACCTTCTCATTGAGACGAGAATATAAAAAAAAGTTTGAGTTCAGTTGGTAAAAGAGTGTAAGCTGTACCTTGGTCTGCATTTAAAAAATCATGTTTTTAACTCTACTTTTTTAAATTGCTGCAATTCCGAATTTATTTAATCTTGGTAAGTTCTATATACCCAACAAGCCTTGATGAAATATCTCATAAATTGACTGAGATATTCTACTTTCAGTGTTTAAAATCATTCATGTTCCAGATAGTAATTCCCAGTATGGGTATTCAGAACCTTTTTCTTTTACTATTTTTTAGTACTTGACGGCGATTCGCTACAGAAAATCTCGATAAACCATAATGTTTCAATAAATAACTTTAAACTGAGACAAAATTAGACTGTTTGATATGGGCATTCAACAAGCCCAGTTTTCCCTGAAGGAGTTTGAAGCACTCAATTTAAAATTGCATTGTATAACTTTGCATCCTACTTATACCTCTTGTGGTCTTCTTCACAGTCACTTAATAGCGTTTCGGTCATTGCGCAACAAATCTTACAGACTATGCAATCTGCATTTACCTTTGCTTCTTATTCCTTATTTTTGTTGTAAATGTACCTTCACTTTTTCTTTTTCAGTCTTTATAAGTACTGAGAACGACGCGCCGCAGCAAACTTTGTGACACGATCCATTGTGAAACAAACACAATGGATCGTGTCTCCTAGCTTTTTTGCACAATAAGATTCGGTGCGACATTTTTTTAAATTGAAAGTATAGCCATTAGCCATTGTCCTTTTCGAAGAATGGGCCATTCAATAAATGGATTCTATTTTATCTAGAAGAAAAATATATTGACCTATGATTGTAAATATACTGATATTTCATATATTATCTTTTAATCTCTGGTCACTGTACTTCAAGTGTACTGCCGTTAGTGGCATTAGGGTGATCATTAAAAACGTTGTCAAAACTTTTTTACATTCTCATTCATGAGAGTGTAATGTATACCATTACGTATGTATACCATTAAGCCATTTTCCTTTCGGGGTAGGCGTGTCATTACCCGATTCGGGTAGTGTTTCTAGTTGGATAGTTTCTTGTAGTAAATAACTACAAGTGTGGGCACACCACACCCACGACGAGCCAACAGCACACAGTATGGTATTCCCGAACGGTCACCCATCTAAGTACTAATCGCGCCCAACACTGCTTAACATCAGTGATCTAACGAGAACTGGTTTTTTTCAGCGTGGTATGGCCGCTGGCGTAATCGTCTGTAATCGTCTGTAATCGTTTTTAATCGTCCAAATTTTCGATCTCTGTTTTTTAACGGATCTTTAGGTTCCGGCACTCACAAAGTCCAAAAATCATAAAATTTTGTTGGTGTATGTCTGTATGTATGTCTGTATGGTTACCTGAATGTTGTAGCCACGCAGAATTTGCAGGATTTGTCCAATCTTGTCAGCCTTTAATCAAATTTTCAAGGGTCCTAAAATGAAGGTTAGGTTCGTTAACCAGATATTTCCAACCAAAATTAAAAATTTTAGAGCATTTTCAAAATTTGAAAAATTTTTGTTGTCAAGTTTCAGAAATTTTGGTGAAAGTTTCTTACGGATGGGTGAAAGACTTGAAAAGTATCTCCATGAAATTTTTGATTTCGATGAAAATTAGAAAAGTTATATACTTTTCAACATTTTGAAAACTTTCATAAAGTAGAAAAAAATATTTTTTTCGGATAGATTAACAAATTTCAATCCAAATTTTTACTACATGTGAAATATATTTTGAAACTATCCTTATCAAATTGTTTGATTCGATAACAATTCAAAAAGTAAGAGCATTTTCAAATTTGGAAACAAAATTTTTTGTAGAGTTTCCGAAATTGTTGTGAAAGTTTCTTGTACACGACAAGAAAACTTGCAAATTATTCAAATGGCCTTCTCAGTTTTGATAAAAATTTTAAAAATTATGTTTTTCAAAATTTTCAAAAAATAGAATAAATTCTTTTCTGATAAATTAAAACATTTTAAGTGACATTTTTTATAAGTATTAAATCTATTTGAACATTAGGCCATAACATTTTTAAATAAAAACAAAATTCAAAGAGTTTGATCATTTTCAAAATTGCATATTTGAAGATAATCATAAGTTATATAGTTATAGTTCTTAGTAGATGTCAACAAGATTAATCAATCATCATATAGCAACATCTTTCGATTACACAAGAATTGAAAAAGTTCTATAAGATATTAATATCTTCTTCGAATTCTCTGACTTGTATGTTCCAAATTAGTTCTCCTGAATTTTTGTTTTAATATATTAACAATCGGCAAATATGAAATATTACGCGTACTTTTTGTATTACTTATTTCAACAATGTAAATTATATTCAATAAGAAAATCGAATTTTTAAAAACATTTTAACGAAAAAGATACCAATTTCTCATATTCATGACATGTTGGGTGCATTTTAATGGCAGCTGAGAATAAAAATTAGTACAAAGTAAGGAGAAAATATTAAAGTCATGATGAAAAATAAAATGAGTACTTAATTTTGCAATATCTGAATAAGTAGTACGAGATCGAGTTACAGAAATAAATATAATGTACATTAGATATAATAGTGCTGAACATATGTAATGTAGAAAAGTTCATATTTTTGACAAAATCGAGTGCGAAGCACGAGATACGTGATCAGAATGTGTTCGTTAAAGCCGAAGGAGCTTTAAAAAAAGAAAATTCACAACCATGAAATTACAGTTGCTGACGCTTTGCCTTTAATTTTAAAAGGTATGTGCACAAATGTGTGGGAAATATAAAAATCGAGCGCGTAACGCGAGGTAAATACATTATCGACTGCGAAGCGCGAGAACCAACAGTCGCGCGCGCTAGGCGCGCTCAAGCTTGCGAGCGCAGCGCGTAATAAGAATGTGCCCACGCAGCGGGCATATTTCTTTACATTCTTTTGATCCCAGGAGCGGGTTTCGCTTGAATCTTCAAAAAATTATATGATTCAAATTTTAGCCAAATCGGTTAACTTTTACCCCTATAATACACTTCTTGAAGTTTTTCATATGTTTAACTTGGGGCAAAATGTGAAAAAACGATAAATCTCTATAACTTTTTGTCGAATTCTTCTATAATTCAAGGAATGCAACCTTCTTTTACACGCAAAAAAAGTATTGTAGGGTAAAAATATAATTTTTCAACATTTTCTTAATTACGCACCCACAAAATGTGAGCAAAAATGGTATTTTCTATAATTTTCAACAAAAGATCCGTAATTTCATGAAAAAATCCTGCTAATAGCTAGAAAGCAAGTGCTGACATTAAAAATTTTGGAAAAATCCATAACTGACGTAATAGAAAGATTTTGCTTACGGATTCGGATTCAGCGACTCAATATCTACGGAAACACCTATACTTTTGGTCTCAGTACAGTTGATACATTTTTTTTACTTTTTTTGCATGATCGAAAAACAAGTTATGAAAAAATGCTTTGGTGAGGATGTGTATTTTAATTATTTAGAGTTTTCTATCGAATAATCTCATTTTCAGACAAATGTAGGTTAATTCCTTATACCGTGCCACCCTTCATATTATTAATTCTTAGCAAATATTCTGAATACAGAGGGTTTTTATTCGTCAAATTTCCATTTCCTAATAGTTCAAGATGGCATCTATTCAAAATCTACTTCTTTGTTCGTGATTTTCTAAAAATTATCTGGATATGACGGTCACAAAAATGCTTAAGGTTGCCAAAACTGGTACGTCTACCCTAAGTTAATTGCAAGCATGAGCTTATTTTCAAAATTGTGTTGAAGATTTTTGTGGAATTAGAACTCTAAATTATATAAAAGCAACAAGTTTGCAAGTTTTTCAGAGTGAATAAAATTTATTGGACTTTCTTGGATTCAATTGGATAATTCTCCAGAAGATCTCTTTGTACAATCAGTGCTTTGTTTCTCAGCCGCAATAAAACGAAGTTAAGAGAGGAAATGAAAAGAAGTTACATATCGATTTGCAAATTCATCTTTACACGTAAAAGGAACATCCAAGAAAAATTGGTTGAACGCGTTTCGTGTGAAAAATTTTGTAAGAATGCAAAACGCCTTCGAAGTTTCTGCACGAATGTACAATTTAAAATAGATTGTGAATCTGCTTAGATGGTATTCCTTATTTCTACGAATATAAATTCAGAGTGCATAATTATTCTGCTGCTTTTCTCTCTTTTTACAAAGTCCCATTTTTCTCTATTCTCGAAAAAGTTCGCTATTTCCCCTTTTTTCTTTAAATATGCAATATTTGTCTATCCACATTGACGACTATTTAGATTAAATTTAAATAACGATTGTCATTATATTAGACATATCATAACAATTATTATTATTTTATTGGGTCAAAATTCAAACAAAAATAACAATAACAATAACAATTTTCAAAAACCACAAAAAAAACGTATAACAGTTCCGCACTAACAGTATTTATGGAAAAGGTTCAGATCTCCAGCTATTCATGGAATTTCAAACGATTTCTTTATATTTTAATGGATTTTTATTATTTTCAAAGATTTCAAGCGATTTTATTTTATTTTAAGGGATTTTTACGCATTTCAACAATTTCAAGGGATATAAAGGACATAGTGAAATTTCGAAGGATTTTAAAGATTTTACTTTATTTTGAACGATTCTGAATAATTTCAAGAGACTTCGTTTCAAGAAATTTTCGAACTCTCAATATTTGGAAAATTGTGTATATGAATATTATCAAATACTTCATGTTTTAAACATTAGAAAATAAAAATCCAGGGACGTGAACGCACGTGTGTATTAGATTCAAACGGGGTTTCAAAGAGAAAATTAATGGATAATTTTACTATTTCAAGGCAATTTAACGGATTTCTAGAGAACTTTAGGGAATAAATTGAATTATATTTCAAGGGATTTTTGCGGATTTCAACAGTTTCAAGGCATATGAAGGAAATCGACAAAGATTCCAAAGAATTTCAAGAAATTTTATTTAAAAAAATTGTAGAACGTGGGTTTACTGCCATTCTAAAATATGTTATAGGCACTCAAAATTTTCAACTTATATTTAAAGTATTTATTATAGTAAATAACAGTGAATAACAAATCTTGGACAGAAATATGTAGTTTTATTTATAAGTATCACGATTCGATTATTGATAAAGCAATTTTTTGAAGAGGAAACATTCTTGATTATGAGTACGATATAAAACATGTAAAAATTATTTATTCAACAAATTTGATGTATTTTCTGACTTTTTATATCGCCGTGAATGAACTTTCAACGACCTCAGTATATCAAATATAAAATAAATAAATTATTTAATGGCAGAAATCATTAAAAATCATTTAACATTATTAAAAAACTATACAAATTCTGGTGAAGATATTGTTTATTATTTTCTAGAAGCAAAAACTAATGTTTAATCTTTCCCCTATTCTTCCCCTATTTTCCTCTTTTTGAGCTCTTTTTTTATCTGTGATCTCTGTAAATTCAACAGAATTTTTAGTTTTATAAATTCCTTTCATATTGTTCAATGCATTATAATAATATTCTATCAAGTGATTCTGCTCAAGCTGCTGCAAATAATATGCACTGTTCCCCTTTTGAGGATTTCAGAATTCCTGAAAATGTCGCTTGAGTTTATTACCTCTAGTGGTGCGTGACATTTTATTCTAGTTGTATGCTATTTAGTCAAGTACCTTTCTCTTTGCAAAAATTTCAAGGGATATAAAGTCGGCATATATATTCCATATTTCTTAGCATGATTTAGTTAAAGATAAGTTCTTGTGAGTATAAAACATTCATGCTTCAGTTTCTTCTTGCTCCTAACCTAATTATGCGCTTGCATCATGTGTGTAATCTTGCTTGCCTTAGCTTTATTACACTCAACCTTTCCTGTATTATTATATAAAGGTTTTGCTCTAATTATTAAAGTCGCTGAACTCTCACTTAATTCTTGAGTCATATCATTTATTACCTTCATCCTTTCAGTTTCGAATACTCAGTTGTTGAAAAAATGGATTTTTCTTTGTAAAATGCTTTACTTTCTAGAAGGCTATTAACACATACAAATACACAGAATATAATTTATTAAAGTATTCCCGAATTAGTGCAAAATTGAATTGAATCATAATTTGATGGTTGAAGCCACATGCCCATAGCAATATATCTTTTAATTAAAGAAAGTAGGAGTCAACTCGAGTTTCATTTGATTGTATTTACACTAATTGAGATGTTAAATTCTGTGAGCAATTTTAGTATAATTTATAGTCTTTTCGGAATCACTATAGATTTTTTTAGCTCATAAAATTGTTTAAATTTCCCGAAGCACGATGAGTATGAAAAAAATGACACAAGAAAAAGAAAAACGATGTGTATGCAATAATTATTAAAAATTTAAATAACTTGATTTATGGACCAATAAAAAAATTGATTATCGTAAATAGAAGATTCAAGATTACGTATTCATAGAAAATTTTTTTTCGCATAGAAGCAAAAGAAGATACAATAAAGTTGAGATGGTAACCATGCACAATTTGGACGGTAATTCTTACCACATGAAGGTCATTTTCCTTACAGGGTAAGGTTACTCTAAAATCGGGGTAAATATAACACTTTATTTTTTCTGTGTTCCCAAAAACGTGTTCAATAGCATTGATGAGTCGGTACAGTTTATCCGTGAGATTGAGTTGAACAACACTCTAAACTACCTTGATTTGTCTGTAATAAAAAAAGGTGCTGGACTGCTCCTTACTAATTGGCATAAAAAAACAACTTTTTCCGGTTAATATTTGAATTACAAATCACACGATCCCTTTGAGCAAAAAATAGGACTAATCAAAAGTTTAATTGACAGGGGCATAAAACTTAGTGATGTTCAATTCAGGAAACATAATATCAACCAAATCAAAAAAATTTTAATTCTTGATAATTATCCATTACCTCTTATAAAAAGAATAGTTGCAGAAAGAACACATGACATTTACAACAACTCTAGCGATAACAAGAAGTAAAAATGGTTACAAGCACTAAATAAAAAGGATAAGAGTTTAACTCTTCCTTATATACAAGGTTTATCAGAAAGAATTAGAAGTTCCCTCGAGAAATTTAACATTAATGTATATTTCAAAAATAATAAAAAATTAGAGAAATTATATATAAACAGAAAAGATCCAGAGTTAATTGGAAATTTATCGGGTGTTGTTTACGTAATAGAATGCAGTGTTTGGCCAAAGATTTACATTGCTGAAACTATAGCAGAAGATTAAAAATACGAATAGCTGAACACAAAAGGGATTGCAGAATCGATAATAATAAGACAGGCCTATCTTAACATGCGTGGTTATTCGAACATTATTTTTATTTTTATTTTAAATATATCAAGATTTTAGGTAAAGAATTTTTTACCTAAAAAAAAAGTATGGACCTGCAAAAATTTGACTTTCCTTAAGGTGGGCTTAGAGTCACTGTATGAATTTATTCGCGATAATCCGCGGCTGCATTCGAATTTTTTAGAAGTACACTCATTTTTCGAGACATTTGGCCAGAGGGAGGAAAACTGCAGGGAACCACCTCCTGAATTCAGCAGACTGAACTCTTCCCTTTTCAATAAAATTGAAATAGTAGCCCAGGAAGCTAAAGGTGTTAAAGATACAATATTCTTCGCTTCGTATGACAATTAAAAGTAAACCATAGTGTCAAGCAAATGTCTCAAGTTTCTTATCCAGCCTAAATGACTGAAAATATTAGTATAAAGAATCTGTATTCAAACCATCACTTACTTTTTCAAATATATTAGACACGACGTTGTGATGAATCTTTATTAAAGTTCTGATCCTTTTTATATTGTAACACATATAAAACCGTCTCAAAAATAAAGTAGCCAATCGTCTAAAAAATAATCTAAGATTTTTTGTTGAACCAGTTTATGTGTGTGAAATATGCTAGATGATTAAGCACATTACGAAGTATAAAGTCTCTTTGCATTCAGTGAGATTCTTTCATTACTGATTAGCATACATTGCTCAGTAACTGCTCTGCCAGAGCATGCATCATTTTCTTTTTTTCTCGTACATGCATCCTCATTTCCGTTTCCTTTCTTTATCGAGCACGTGCACAAAGTTTTCTTGTAATGACACATCTGCGGCTGGAGAGTCCAGTGAGCGATCAAAGCGTATCGTTAGTGAAAGCATCGGGCCGTGGATGCAACAGGGTGACCCTGACCAGATTTCGCAACTCGCCGGTAACATTCATAATAGAAGTCTCCGCCACTAGGTGTACTTCTGCGATATTCCCCAACAAAACTTCCTGAGTTCATACTTCATATTATTTCATACGAGCCTATTTACACTGCATTAATTATTTCTAGTGTAACAAAAACTGTCATGTTGACCGTAAAAAAAGTATTTTTCAAAGCCGAGCCATTGACTGAATTTGAGATGTAAACAAAGAGCTTATTTACACTCTTGTAATTTTTGTTACGGTAGCAGAAATTTCTGCGTTAATAAAACTGCTTTAATAAGTTCAAAAGCAACAACTTCTGCTACGCTATCAAAGACAGCAGTCTCTCCAACCTAAATTCGAGACTGATTACGTGAATTTACTGGGCGCCCCAAAAGCTTTATTTTCAAAATTTCTTGACTTTCCCCTGAATGATTTTTCATTTTCCCTGATTTACATGCAACTCACTAGAACTGATAATCCTGCTAGATTAAGGACTAGCGAAATTCAGAAGAATCCATTGAATTGAGTAGAATTGAGTGACTTGAAAAGAATGCAAGTAAATTGAAAATAACTTAAAATAATTTAAGAGAATTCAAAAGAATTTAAAAGAATTCAAAAGAATTTAAAAGAATTTAAAAGAATTTGAAAGAATTCAGAAGAATTTAAATGAATTGAAAAGAATTAAAATGAATTCAAAAGGATTTAAATGAATTCAGGGTGAATTCCAAATGAACTGCAAAAAATATTTTCGAATTTTTTAAATCCCACGAAAAAATCCTGCACTTTTTATAAATGAATTCTTTGAACTCTGTTGAAATACTTTTAAATCCTGTGAAATTCTATAAAATATGATGATATTTCTTGGAATCTTGGAAAATTAATTGAAATATCTTGGAAGCTTTTAAAATCCCTTAAAATCATTTAAATCCTCCGAAATCTCATAAAGTTCCTCGTAATCTTTTAAAATACCCTAAAACCTTATAGACCCTGTTAAATCGTTCTATATCTCTACCGGAATTCTAGGGAGTTATTTACGAGCGCAAGCGGATTTTTTCAAAATCCCTTAAAATAATCAAAATCCTTGGAAATACCTTGAGAATTTTGTTAATAGCTTGAAAATGCCTTGAAATCTTTTTAAATACAATAAAATATTCCTAATCCTATGAAATTCCTTCTAATCATTGAAATATGTAAATTAAAAATTCATTGGAATCTTTTAAAATTCCCTAAAATATTTCAAATCCTTTGAAATATTTCCAAACCCATTGTGACTTTTTAAAGCTCTTCAAAATACATTTCTATCTTTTCAAATACTCTAAAATATTTTAAATCATTCAAAATCCCATTAAATTACTGAAATCATCTGGAAATTCCTTGGAAAATTTTTTAATACCTTAAAATGTTTCAAATTCTTTAGAATCGTTTGAAATCCCTCAAAAATACCTTGGAATTTCTGAAAAGACTCTACAATTCTGTAAAATTCCTCCAAATGATTAAAATATATTGAAAATGTCTCGGGATCTTTTAAAATATGCTGAAATCTGTCAAGAAAATCAGGGGAAATTATTGAACTCGGGGAAGTTATTGAAAGAATATTGACTACAGTGATCTTGTCATTTAAAAGTGACTATAAAGTGAGTTGAGAAACAAGTTACTACAAGTGACTGTGTGGTAGCCCTGATTATCCTTGTCAGTTGCCTAAGGTGCTTCTTATAGAAATTCCCCAACTTTTGTCATTTTTTAAAATCCCTGATCTTTCCTGGTCAGCAAAATTCCATGACCTTCCCCTGATTTCCAGGTGTTCCCTGGTCTGCGACTCACGACAATTCACGAATTAATCACATCATGTCGGTGAGATTGCTGCCTTCGGGAAAACATTCCACGGCATAATTCGGATTGAAGTGAAATTTTGTTTTCAAAAACTAGTAGGATAAGTTCACATCGCAGAAAGTGCCAACAAAAGCTCGGGACTGATCACGTCAGTTCACGAAATTATCTCGACTTTATATTGGTGACATTGCTGCCTTCGAAAAAAATGTCTGCAGTGTGAATTCATCATAATTTCGCACCATAGTAGCTTCTGCTATCTTTGTCAAAAATTGCTGCAGTGTATAAATAGGCTCTGTGAGTTCTGTCCGGAAAGTATCCATATCCCTTTCAAAGTACTCCCCTTTGGAAGCCACAGGATTCTTCCAGCAATCATTCCACTTTTGGAAAAACTAACTAAAGTTGTGTAAGGCCATGTTTCACTAGACATTTCTGAATAGGCTGTGATGAATGGGCGGGTGCGTTGTGGTGAAAAACCCAATCGCTACTGACCCAGGCTAAACTCAAAATCTTGGCTCAAAATTTCCGAAACGATAGTTTTTGGAATCCTAAACCACTCTTCAATTTGAGTATCATACATAGACTAACCCTCGGACTCATCACCATACACTTTATGAATCATAACGGTGGTTTCCGAACATGAATGGTCAAGTTTTTGGCAAAATTTAGTGCACGCTGTTTGTCCGGTGCGTTTCATTATTCTTAAATCCGACGCGTACGTGGTTAGACGTTTACGCAACTGCGTACACTAGTTGACTAAACATTCACATTTCCATGTTACTTATGTTAGTAGGGGCCTCACAGAGGCCCCCCGAAATGATAAATAGCTGTTTTTGACAATAGCATAACTAGGTATAAGGTTAGAGAATCAGGTGGGATACCTACCAGACAGAAATCGAATATCTACTTCTCGAAAAATGTAAGTCGATGACGCGGGTTTTATAAGCAAGCTATAATAAATAAGAAACCATCAAGTTTATTCCTGAGCCTGGGTTTTCATCCCCTAAGATGCAAAAACTAGTTCTCTAACCCGTAATAAAATTCTGGACCTTTTGATTAGCACTTATCGCCGACTAGTTCTTCTCATTTTCGTGTTAGAGGTTGAAAGTCTAGCATGGCATTCGGAGTCGCTTTTACGGGTAGGAGCGCGAGAACGGAGTTCGTTTCACAAGGTCCCTTTGCCGTAGTAAGAGGGAATTTTCGTTACAGTGCATGCTGCGTAAAGTCAGTTGCATCACTGGCTCTCGGTTGCAACTGTTGTGAATCGCGCCGGTTCAGTTGTCAAGTTTCCTACGTGTAGTACTCGTCTCTTCTTCATAATCATATTGTCAGTTTTTCCTATTTAGTGCGTTTGACAGTCATAATAATATGCTTATTAAAAAAATATTTTTGTAAAGAATAAACAATTTGTAACCGATACCGAATGGTGCTCTGGATAACAATGATGTGGGTACGCTGAGATTGAATCTCTGCGAAAATTTGAAGTTATCGTTTCTATTGAAGATTTCATCAACTTTCGGAAGAGAGGACAATACATATAATGGTATGAAACACTTTCAAAATGTTATAATCATACTTCCTGCAACTGAATGGTGTACCTACACAGAACCGTCTAATCAGAAAACAAATCGGTAAAGAGAGATTTTTTTTACATTTTTTACAATTCAGAGTTTCAAAATCAGATAAGTTCAGGGATGGTTCAGCAGTGAAATGAAAAATTTCAAAAAGTTAATTGGGGTCGAGGAAAAATAATCGGAATTGGTGAGCAAACTTGTTTTTTTTCATTGCACCATTATTCATATTTGTTTTTACTCACGAACATAGTACCTCCAATCATTTTTTTAGTGAAGAACATGTCATTGCAAGTTTTAGAAATTTTGAAAGCATATGCGTTTTTCTTTTCAATTGAAAACATATTTTTAAAATTTTCATTATAATTATTTTGAATCTAAGGTTGTTGCCTATTGAGGTTGAACCAAAAAAATTCTGCCAAGAATGCGAAAACCTCTGAAAATTAATGAATAGAACTTTTTTCAGTTTGTGAAATGAGAGAAAAAAAATTGTAACATCAACAAAACAAATGTTGAGAAAATGTTGTTACTAGATGATATCGGTTAGGGAAAGGTAGAAACGCTTATCTACACCTGTCATGATTTAGAGATAAATGAGGTTGTATATTCTTTGAATTCTATCAGATCGGGAACATGACAGATTGTTTTTATATTAAGCTTAAAGTCTTATTTTTAAACGTATTTTTGAAATATACTCCTCAAATTTTTAATGAAGATCTTGGTATAATTAAGTATAATAATTGCTTCTAGAATATTCATCTACTTGCTTATTAATTGAGTTACAACGATAATAAAATCAATTTTTTGAAGCGGTTCGATTAACTTTACTTTGTTTTTATGTCATATAATGACACAGAGTTAACCCAAAAATGAAATTCTTATTTTGAAAAAACCTACACTAGCACCTTCACAACTTTTTTAATAAAGTAAGTTCACATGTAACCACAATTTATATTTTCAAATTAAAAAAAAATCTGCCCGCTTCGCGGGCACATTCTCATCGCGCGCTTCGCGCGCGGCTCGCTTCGCTCGCAAGTTTGAGCGCGCCTAGGGCGCGCGACTGTTGGATCTCGCGCTTCGCGCTCGATCATATATTTATCTCGCGCTTCGCGCTCGATTATGTATTCACCTCGCGCTACGCGCTCGGGCGTATTCACATCGCGCTTTACGCTCGATTCCTCTAGATCTTTGAACTTCGTGTTCGACTTCGATGAAAAGAAAAAGTTTATTTCTGAATATTAGAAAATTATCAAAACCTCTACATATGAAGTGATTGTTAAATTTGTTTTTATTTTAGACTGAAAAGGAAATTTATTTACTCAAGGTTCTATCGACCTTAAGGAACACATTCTCATCCAGATACTCGCGCTCGATATTTGATTTCAAATTCATTTGAACCTTGCGTTCCACGCTCGGTTCTGTGCACCGTATAATAGAAACAAAAAAGTTTGAGCGCACTTACGGCGCGCGATTTGTATTTGATTTCAAATCAAGAATAATTATATAAATTAAGCGACAAATTTCATTAGTTAAAATGTTATTTTAGATTTTCCGTTTTTCAAAAAAGTTATTTTTTTCATTTTGAATATATTCTTACAACGAAAATGGATTTTTCCAAAGTTTTCCAAAAATTTGATTTCTTTTACTGTCAATGTTATTTTCACGAATAAAATAAAAACTACGCGTCCTATCGAAACATGATGGATAACAAATTTGTACCTCTTCTTTGAATGAACAAATGTTGTCTTGGTCATGTTTTTCGTAGCTTGTGTTATTCGTCTAAAATTTTTTTTTTTTATTTTCAATGCTGTTTTTTATGAATCAAACAAAAACTACGCGTCATATCAAAAAGTGAATAATAACAAATTTGTAGATCTTTTTTAGGTGCATAATTTTGGCCAAGTCATCTTTTGTCGTATCTTGCATAGTTTCACAGCAAAATGGAATTTTTGATTTCTCATTATTTTGTTGTGCGATCAGAATTTAAATTTTTTATTTTTTGAAAAATTCAAAAAGTTATTATGAAAATATTGCAAGGTGTTCAAAAATCAACGTTTTTCTTCTCTTGACTTTTTTTCATAACGTGCGTTTTTCGGCTTAAAATGTTCATTTTCGTTTGTTTTTTGGAATTTTGAAAATGCTATAACTCTGGTAATTTTTTTTTTTATCTGAAAAGGTCATAAGGATATTTTTTTCCTCTTTTTGCTTACTACTAACAACCGTCCATAGAATTTCCAAATCTTCAAAAAAAGTGTTCTCAAAAATTTTCAAAATGTGCTCACTTTTTGAATTTTCATCCGAAATAGCTGGTTAACGAACTTGTTCTTTCTTTTTAGGCCCTAAAAAAGTGTGCCAGAGCACAACCCAATCGGATTATTTTTTCGAAAGTTATCGTGCCTACAGACAGACAGACAGACAGACAGACAGACTGACAGACACCTTGGTAAAAACCTTTTTTTCTGGCTCAGGGGGTCTCAAAACGTGGAGATTTGATGAAAACCGACCAAGTCAAATTTTACATAAAACCAATACCTTCTCATTAGAATGAGAATGTAAAAAAAAAATCAAATATCACACATTAAGAAAGCATAAACAAAGCAGCTTAACATTTATGACAGACTCTCATTAACAGGAATGTAAGTAAGCGAGTATCAAATTTTAATTGTAGAGGATACGCAAGTGATTACATGTTTTAGAGTTGCGGGACTTTGTACCGAAAAACTGATTATATCTAATCATACAAATATCAGTTAAGCGCCTTTATGCCTCTTCCTCATAGGTATCGTAGAAAGAATACAATTTGAAAAAATACTTTTTATACTTCCATTTCTCGACAATTTTTTAGTTTTTAATTTCCAAATCTAATGTTAGAACCTCATACATTATTATTGTCACATGAATCATGAAATAATAGATTACATTAGTTGATTTCATCAATCGCAAATATTCTAGAAAACATTATGTCGTTGGAGATAACAATCGAACACGTAAAAACTACACATGCTACATACTGAGAAAAACGTTTTAATGAGCTTTTTTGATAATTTTCATCCAAGTAAACAGTGTGCAACTTCAATTAATAATTAATAAATAACAGAAACCACAATACCTTGCATGAATTTTGATTAACATAAATATGAAAATGAATAGTGAGAAAATTGAATAAAATGATAAAACTTAGGAATTTTTATATTTGTTACCTGATTTATTAATTATAATTAAATTATATAATTAAAGCAATATCGTTTTTATTCATATTAATATCAGCAGAATGTCAGCGAAAAAAGTGATATGATCATTGTAAAACTGATAAAGGTCAGGATCGTAATGATTGGCATGAGGTCGATTTATTCTATGTAAAATAACATCAGCTCTATTTTCTGTTTTCAAAGCTATTTTCTCCTGGTCTTATAGTCAGTAATATTTTTAACAGATCATTTTTTAACCTATATACTTTAACCGAAATATCAATTATCCGTTTTCCTTATATAATTTCATTTTTATTATTTTCATGTATATATTTTAATATTATACAAAGTTTCTTAACTTTATTTTCGGAAGTTTTGTTTCAGGCAATGTAGTGTTGTGAGAGTGTACTCAGAAGTACGACGAATTCCAGCATGTTGTTTTGAGTTGCAACACTTCTTTGACATGAAAATAAATGAAGAAAAATTAAAATTTGGATTGTTCATAATAAGAAGCAACCAATCACATACCATTTGTTTTTTGTACAGAACTCAAGTTTCCAAATTTTCATTTGCATTCAATGGACAATTCTGCTATCAAAAAATTCAGTATTTCAAATAAAAATCAGTTGCATGTTCAAAAAGAATTAGGTGGAAATAGTGTATTAATTTATTTCCGATATAGAATTCGTACGATCTAGTATTACGGAACTTTTCGTACATCTAACCAATTTCCAGCTCTTTCGGATTACAGAAATTTGTGTAATACTAGCCCCAGCGCTATACTTGGCCTGTTAATTTTACGGAAAATGCCCTAATATTAGACCGTACCTATAGAATCATTCACTTACACGCAAAAGTATTAAAAAGAATTGGTACCCTAATATACATCCAAAAAATTTAAAAACGCAGACAATTCACAATGCTCGGAAATTTTTTTTTTTTCGTCACTCAGAAAACAGAAAGTGAAGAGTATATTGAAATATGATATCAATTTCCTGATGGGTGCGGGCGTACTTCTGTCTACAAAATAACTGCCATATAATCCACTTAAACCACATAAACCGCACCTTAAGATGTACATGGTTTCTCTGTTCCTTCCACAAGATTTCCTCTTCTCTTCTCTAATAATAATTTTAAATTTCGAATTTAATACGTTTGAAGAATACTTGAAAGGTACGTGATCAACCCTCAGGATAAATTTTTGTACTATATAATAAATTTAAAAAAACATTGCACTTTTATTATAAAAAGAATAAAGGGATCAGAAATTTGAAAAAAGAGTGCTATCCGTATCGGGGGTATACTATCCTTGAAACGCATAAACTTCTTATGTATGTATCGGTTATCCCATATAAAAAAGTCATGAAAACCGCCAAAGATTACAAAATGGTGTAGATTTTTCTTTTAATTAGATTTTGTTGCGAAAAAATGTACGATTTTTTTAACTGTATAATATAAAACTTCGATTAACTTACTAGAAATTTTAAGGAAGATTTCGTAATGAGATAGAATCAAATATGGTCGATGATATTTCTTGTACTATATAAGAACATGAATATCAAACATAAAATTTGATAAGGTAAAGGTACCTATCATGAGTCAAATTTTGGGAGGGTTTTGAGATTTTCATTAATTTTAGAGCGACGGTAGAATTTCTTTTCCAAATGTTTATGTCACTTAATGGGCTGATGTATTCTGAACGCGAAACACATATTAACAGTTTAATTTAGTCTAAGCAAAGTAAGTTATTATATTTATGAAAAAGCGGAACGACCTTTATGTGCCTATTATGAAACCACTTTTGGACTCTTGTACCGGTATTGCATAATCAAGGTAGCCAACCGTCCTGAATTCGCCGGGACGGTCCCGCATTAGTACCTTCTGTCCCGCTTTGGAAATTGTCCCGCAAAGTGTCCCGGAAAATCGGGGTAGCGTCCCGCATGTCCCGCATTCACGATGCTTTTTATACAATGTTGGCTACCTTGTCCATTATGCATGTCCCTATTATGGAACAGCTAAGAAATGTGTTTTTTTTATATTAATATGGCGTATTTTATATTATTTTCTGTATTGAATCGAAGTAAATAGTACAATGAACGTTTATTTAAATCGTTTATAGAGATAAATAAATTGAATGAAAGTTTCCGTTAAAATTGACAAACCTAACCTATAAAGGTTAGTTTTAGTCAACGAAGTGGATTTAATTTACTTCTTGCTCAAAAATGTTTGTTATAGGACACGAATTTTTATTTAGGTGGGAGAAAAAGAGGAAAAAACTATGAAGGTTGAAGTCAAAACTTCAAAAAACTTGGTCAAAGTGAAGTATTTTTTTTTATTTTCTTTTATTGTATTGAATAATATCTTCCTGTGTTTTGTTGAATATTCATCCTTTTTGGTAAAAAATTATGATTGAAAAATTATGATTGAAAATTCATATTTTTTCTTCAAAATTCAACAGTTTGTTTTGAATTTTTTTCTCACTGTAAAATATTTTTTATTGAAAACTCAACTATTCTTGGAAATATGTATTTTTTAGTTGGATTTAACGGTTTTTTATCCAGAAACGAAATATTTTCTGGTTGGAATTTCAATTATATTACATTGTTCGTTGAGAATAAATCTTTTTCAGTTAGAAATTGAACTCCTTGGTTAAAAGTTGCACTCCTTTGTTGAAAATTAGAAAATTATTTTTTTTTTGAAGGTTCATCATTTTGATTGAAAATTCATCTCTGATTAAAAATTTAACTACCTGGTTGAAAACCAATTTTTCTACCTGAAAATCTAACTATTCCAGTTGAAAACTTAATTATTTTTTTTAAATCTCGTTTTTTTAATAACGTACCTAGTTATTCTTCATGAATAAAATTAATTTGGTTATATGGTCATATAAAAGGCAATGGATTACGATGTTAAAGAATCAAAATTTATTTGTCATGTTTAACCGACGTACGTTTTGACCTAATTGCAGGTCTTCTTTAAAGGTAATTGTCACCTAAGTCAAAAATTAATATAATTGTACATTCTAATTTAATATACATTTTTTATAGCTAGTTAAAAATTTAGGTGCAATTGCAGAATAGGGTCGTCAGCTCTCTTTTGGCTGGAAATTTCTTTTTTTCGGCAACAAACTATTAGAATCTTTAATTGAACGATAAATGAAGCGATTTCATGAGGGAAAAGTTTAAAATTATTGTTACTTTTGTTACTGCGATGTCTCCAATATGGGTCTGTCACGATATCGGAATGATCATATTTAACTCACCGTTTAGGTGCTTTTAAACATCCGTACGGCCAGAAACATTCTAAATAATTAAAATTGAATGGTGTTTCAATAAATTAAAATGTATTTAGATAATTTTTTAAGTTGGAATAAACTATTATATCGACAAAAAAAGGAGTTTCACTCACATCAGCTATCAGTTGAGACGGGAGAACGCCCTTGCGGCTATCGATGACAATCGAGATATGTATGTCACAAAAATAAAAAATAGATATGGAATGGTCACAAAAATAATGTTGATTAAACCCCTACCCCTTTTCAACGTTTCGTGGGGGCGGGAAGGCACCCCTTTGACTGGTCACAAAAATAATGTTGGTCAAATTCCTACCCCTTTCCAACGTCTCGTTTTCTCCTGTCTCAAGTGACAGCTGATGTGCGTGAAACTCTCATATTTTCGTCGACATAATAGCTTATGTCGGCATAAAAAAAAATCTAAATACATTTTGATTAAGTAAAAAACCATTCAATTTTAATTATTTACAGTGTTTCTAGCCGTACGGATGTTTAAAACATCTAAACGGTGAGTTAAATATGATCATTCCGATATCGTGACAGATCCATATTTGAGACATCGTAGTAACAAAAGTAACAATAATTTTACACGTTTTCCTGATCAAATCGCTTCATTTATCGTTCAATTGTACATTCCAATAGTTTCTTGCTGGAGAAAAAAACATTTTCAGTCAAAACAGAGGTGATGCCCCTATTCTGCAATCTAACCAAAAGTTAGTTTAAAAACATTTTTCGTTTAGTTACCTGTAGTTATGTTGATAAATCCGAGGATAAATCCTTAAAACATTTCAATTCTATTGTTTATATTATGTTCATTTTGGAGTAAAATTTTCTCAGTTTATCCACATTACGGTTTCAATATTAAAAACTTAGTCTTCATTTAAGTAAAACATGATCTGTCCTATTTTTTTAATTATATGCTTTGTCAAGATTGAAATTGAAGCCTAAAATATTTGAAGAGGCTTCAATATTGAATAATAACTACATTTTAGACTAAGTAAAAATCTTCTATATAAATTTTCTATATGTTTCCATATGTAAAATGAATAAAAATATAATATAAACAATATAATTGAAATGTTTGAACGATTTATCAACATCACTACAGGTAAGTAAACAAAAAATGTTTTTCAACTATCTGTCAGCAAAATGTATATTAAATTAGAATTTACAATTATATTAATTTTTGACTTAGGTGAAAATTACCTTTAAAGAAGACCTGCAATTTGGTCGAAACGTACTTCGGTTAAACATGACAAATGAATTTTCATTCTTTAACATCTGAATCCATTGCCTTTTATATGACCGTATGACCAAATCAATTTTATTCATGAAGAATTACTACGTTATTTAAAAAACAGTCGAAGAAAATTCACAGTGAGGAAATACTCCAATTCACTGAAGATACATATACATATAGATCGTTTTTTTTTGCTAGAAATTATTTTTTTTTTCAACAGAAAATTAAACTATTCTATTTTTTGTTAAAAAATCATATTTTTTGGACAAAAATTTAACTATTTGGTAGATAACTGATCTTTTTAATTTGAAAATTAAACTACTTGGTGGAAATTTTTTGTACCTTTTAGTTATAAAATTCAACTATTCCCGTAGAAGAGTCATCCTTTCAGTTGGAAATTCATAACATAGGTTGAAAATTGAACTGTTTGATTGAAAATCCGTTTTTTTTATTAAAAATTAATTTGTTTAACTTACCTATTTCATTTTTGTTGAACATTCATCTCTGTCTTTTTGTAAAATTCAACGATTGGTAGAAAATTAATCATTTTCAGTTACAAACTCGACAACTTGGTTGTAAATCCATATATCTTGTTGAAAATTCGTATTTTTTTTGTAGAAATATATCGTTATGGTTAAATATTCACCTTTTTGGTTGAAAATCCAATCATTCCATTAGAAATACATCATTGTAGTTGGAAATTTATCTGGTTGGTTTAAAATTCAATTATTTCAGTTGAAGATTCATAATTTTATTTGAAAATTTATCACTTCGGTCGAAATTTAAACTATTTTGTTGAAAATCTGTTGTTTTGTTGTTGAAAATTAATTTATTTCGCTTAAAGTTTAAGCATTATATAATAACATAATGTAAGCCATATTTATATAATAAAAAACACATTTTATTGCAAACTTACCTCTGTGCTTTTCCATAAAAGAGGAGCAAGCGTTGAAAACGTGGCTGTCGATATGAAACACCCATGTTTCTCCGTTCCATAAATATGTTAAAAAAGGTGTACGTATTATGAAACAACGAATTAATTAATTTGCATCCAAATAAAAAGAGTGCAGCAATCTCAATTCTATAATCTTAAGCTGCCATAATCGAAATTTGTGAATACACGTCATAAAACAAATTATAGGTATCAAGCCTTCTGACTGGGATAAATGGCAGTCAATTTTCCCGAGTTTGGAGGTTACATAATTTAAATTATTTTATAGTGTTCAAAACTTTAGAACCATACTTGCTTTTAATATAGATGAAAAGTCTAACATTCATACTTATTAATGTAATAATTTATACTGAAAAATATAATTTTAAATTATTTATAAATCGAATTATTTGTAAACCTGTTTCATAATTGGGACATGTTTCATGATGGGTACCTTTACAATGCTGTTCTAAATCTAAAATATATAGAAGTATATTTCGTAATTTTGTGGTATGAATTCAAACATATCTTTTGAACAAAATTGAATTAGGTGCGGTGGAAAGAAAAACTATTAAAATTTATAATTGGTTCATCAAATTGTTTATAAAAATAATTATTGTTAGTAATGGTTCAATAAAGATAAAAAGTTTGAAACCTTTGGGAAATCTTCTTTCTAGTCAAGCAATGAATTATCATTCCCAAAAAGTTCAATATTTTCCCCGAAAGGACCCAAAAAATGGTCTCGTTAAATTAAATCAGGTATCCTAACGTATTTTTAGGTGCTGATTACAAATATAACTTCGAAAATATTTTCAAACGACATTTTCAAGGTCAGTTTAAAGAAAAAGTAATCAAATTTCCAAAAATAGCAATTATTGGTAATTTTTCGAGCTGTTCGTACGGGTGATTTCGTGCAATGCGCATAATATTTCAATGTCCCTGGCGTTTAAAAAAAATGGTTTTCACTTTTGAATATAAATTTATCTAAAAGAGTAATTTTCATGCCTAGAAACAACGAACACTATTCTCGGTTATTTTTAATATTATGTTTTACCTTTGATGCTAAAGTAGATATCAATGTAGGGAAGGTCAATAATAGTAAAAATCATTCTCAAATTTTTTAAAAATAGATATTATTTTTGTGTCACGGTCTGATAAAATGTCACGGTCGGGCACTGCTTCTTGGCATTTTGTTTGCATCCGTTTCTATCGCGCTAAGAGCTTGCTGGCTCATTCTGTGATATTTCTTATAGATAATAATACTTAAGTGAGTACTATATATATAAATTATTTCATTTATCGAAAAATAGGAGTATTAGCTGTCTTTTTCTTCACTTGTTGTTATTAGTTATTCAGTTATAGGATCAAATCTATTGTAATACGATTTTGACCCACTTTCATATATCCGATTTGCTTGAAATTTTGCATACTGATATATTCTCGATACTCTTTTGTAATAAACGAAAACTGAAGATATCAATGCCCACGGGAATGTTCAATAGCTGCAATGCGCATTAACAGATTTATTTCAAAATAGAGCTTATTAGTATAGTTCCAATTATGACGAATTTGGTTGAAATTCTTATTTTTTAATATTTTCTGCTGCTTTGTATCATACTTTATGTGCTCTCTTTTTGGTTCAAAGTTTGCAAATTTCAATTGGGAAAATTAAAAACTATTCCTTACAAAAATTTTCTGAATTCCTAAAAACATTATTTTTTAAATACCCATGAATTATGCTTCAGGATCTGCATTTACCAAAACCTACGTTTTTTTCAACATTTGTTTTCACAACATTTTCGTTTAAAAAATTGTTTCCCACCAATTTTTTTTTCAATATTTTGTTTTCACTAAATTTTTCTTTCATACAATTTAAAAAAAATTAGTTAAAGTATACTTCAACTAATTTTTTCGTTTTGGGTCAGATGTGTCTGCAGGTGGGGGGGGGGGGGGTCTTAACTCCACTCAATGCAATACAAAATTACTATTCTTTGTTAACTCCTCCTAACACAACTTTTTCGGACGGGCGTTGCAAAAAATAGCGTGTGATACACATATGTGGATGGGTGAATGCCGACTCGTGTGATTGCAACATTCGTCTGCGGCTCGATACACTCGTCATGCTTCGAGCCTCCGGTTTATGCTGCAAAATTCACACTCGCACACAATCACCTATTTGGTGCACTTGTATCACAAATAACTATTTCCGTACTGCTTCATTTTGTTAACAGACTTTTTATAAATACAAAAAAAACACTACTATGTAGGTTATTTTAGAATTTTATGTCTTTAAATTGTCACTTAACCCCGAAGGATAATGTCCAACCTCAAAATAAAATGACAAGTCACCAAGGAATTTCAGGCTATTAATTCGTAAATTAAAGAAGATTATTGAAAACAGAAACGTTGTTTGCAGAAAACAATATTTGAATATAGTTTTAAATTTAGCTACTGTTTTTCTCCTTATTTTTCTAGTTTAAAAATTCAACTCTTTTCATGGAAATGGAACAATATATAATTCTGAAAATGAATTAACATCGACATTCTTAAGCATTAATTTGTATGATCTGTAAGCTTAATACACACATATATATATATATATATATATATATATATATATAACATATATATATATATACATATATATAAATAAAATATAATAAAATATATTTTTTAAATATTATTTGACATGCTCCACATATGAAGATACTGTTAACTCGATAATTTTAAAAAGAGGACTTGGCAGAAAATTACCTGATTGTTAACTTAGATTGCAACTTAAGCGAAGGCTCAGCAATGTTTAGAGGATTGTATCATACAATTATTTATCATACATTCATCATACAATTTCCTATGTTTGGGAAATTTATCTAAAATATTTAAGCTAAATAAATTGCATATTTTATTTTCTTAAAGTGCATTAATTATGATCAATAGCCAGTTTATTTAGAAAATTGTTCGAAGATACAAAAAATAAGTATCCAATTTTGGCACATTATTTGTTAATATCATATTTCGCTATAGGAGAAATTAAAAAATCGAAAAACGCGGTTTGCTCAAAAATTGAATGATGATAATTTTTTTTTTTCAACACAAAATTGTCAACATTTTCTTTTTAAAAGCCCCATGTTGTGATATCAGTAATTCTAAAGAATAAGATGATAAACAAATTTTTCAACTTACAAAAAAAGAATACAGCTTTTTTAAATGTGACAATCGCATATTTCAAGGTTAGTACCTATTCAACACTTTTAGAAATAGACAGAAAGAGTGCAAATTTATGACCGAATGTCTTAATAACCTAGTTAATGCGAGAGAAAAATGTCGAATCTCCTCTGGGTCTGAAAAAATGCCTGAAAATGCAAAAAAAACAAAGATTAATCCATACAAGTGAAATTTTTAATAAAAACTTTTATCCCAGGAAAGCCTTATTCGTTCCCTAAATGGACAAAGTGGCCACGCAAATGGAGAGGTCAAATCCAATGAAGAACTTCGAAAGGTTACGACTGGTATCGAAGGACAGGGGGATGGTCTCATGTTAAATCGATCTACTCAGATAATTTCCAACCCAGTAACCTCGGATCCATCTTTGAAGATTCACAATGCCACCGATAACGGATGCAGGAATGAAGAAAAAAGAGATCGCTTAGAGGAAGAACTCAAGGGTCGAGAGGTACCGGATGAGGAAGATCTCACCTTGGATCTCGAGGAACCCTCCCCAGAAGTGATGGAATTTGCTAGGCGGGAACTCGGCGAAACCGATGAGGTCAAGTGCCAGACTCTCCAAGAATTGCGCGAAATGATATACGGTAATTTGAAATTTCACGTGCTTTCTGCCTTTCCTAGCTTGAGAAAACCTCCCCAGGGTGGCTACTCAAACTTTGAAACCAAACTCTGAGCTATTTCCTGGTTTTCCTGTGAAAAATTACATTTTTTCTGGTGGACAGATTTTAGAAATTCAAGGTAAAATATATAGTGTATATTATCGTAAAAGTGATCTTATGTTAGACTTCACAGCCAAAAATGCTCTCAGAATAGGGGAAATAGGGTGATTTTTCGAAGAAAACAGGGGGATAAATACTTTTCATTAACATGTAGTACCATACTAATGAGATTTCAAGTCGAAATATATTGCATTTTCAACAAATTAGTGGACTCTTCAACCAAAAAATATGAATTAAAAAAAAATGAGTTAAGTTTTCCAGCTGACATATCGAATGTTTCAAAAAACGCTTGACTTTTAAACCTTCAAAGATGAATGAGTTTTCCTTCTGAAATATCAAGTTTTAAAAACATTTAACTGTGAAACCCGAGAAGATGAACCTTCGATAAGAAAGTTGATATTCCACCAAATATTTGATTATTTAGGAACAACCAAACAAATTTTCAGAAGACCGTTGAATTTTCACCCAAAAAGATTTTTTTTTTAAATGTTTGAATTTTCAACAAAATAATAGAATTTTTAAATAGATAGTAGAATTTTTAACCAAAGAGATGAATTCTGGACCCCAAATGTAATACTAGACTTTTCAATTGAAAAGAATTAACATTCAACAAAAAAAGAATTGTCAACAAAATAATTAAATTTTTACTAAATAATAAAATTTTCACCATATAAGATTAATTCTGGACCAACGATATAATTTTTGAATTTTCGACCAAAAAATTACTTTTTGAGAAAAAAGTTATATTTTCAACAAAATTATAAAATTTGCCACCAAATAGTAGAATTTCTAATCTACAGATATGAATTCAAAACCAATAACATAATAGTAGACTTTTGAAATAAAAAGAATTAACTTTTCATCCAAAAAAATGAATTTTCAACAACAAAAAAACAAACTTTTTAAGCAAAAAGGATGAATTAAAAACCAAAGATATGTATAATAGTAGATTTTTAAATTAAAAAGAATGAACTTTCAGCCAAAAAAATGACTTTTTAACACAACAGATGAATTTTTAACAAGATAATTAAGTTTCCAATCAAATAGTAAAATTTTTAATCAAAAGAGATGAATGCCAAACCAAAAATTTAATGTAGACTTTTCAAATGAAAAGAATTAACTTTCAACCAAGAAGATGAGTATCAACCAACAAATATGACTTTTTGAACAAAAAAGATTAATTCTAAACCAAAAATATAAGAGGAAGTGGTCATTACTGGGTCGCTGTAGACAGTAAGTATCATCAATTATTTGAAAAACCAGATCAGCAATTTGCTTCAAATTTTCTTACGAATAAAACACGCAAACACACTACACTAAACTACACCTATGCTGAAAAATGCTGAAATGGGCCGCTTCAAAAATATTTATGCTTACGAGTCTCAACTAGAACATATTATAATACAGAATGTTTAAGACTTCATCAACAAATTAATGTTAATAATTTACCTATAGGCGGCATTTGCTCAGAACTAGATCGAAAACAGTGGTTCGATCAATTTCCGAGTAACAAGTATTTAGTAATGATAACAGATTGTAATTGCTAAGTAAACTTGAGACCCATTTTAAAAATCGCGTGTCATTTCCTACAGGTTAAAACACTTGAAAGACCTAGTAGAAACACATTCTACTTTCTAATTGCTTAGGGAACGTAAACTGGGTACTAAATTCTTAATTTTATAACATTTTTACATCAATCGACTATTCTGAAAACTTTTTCTTGAAAGTCCGTTGAAAATAATTTTTTTCATACTGTGCAAAACAAAACATTTTGATTGAATATGACTTTAAAGATAAAAACATTTTTCTTTCTCACAAAAACGTTACATTTATAATCAACTATACAAAATCCTTTGTATCACCCGACTTATTGATAGAATTTAATTCTCCTCCAATAACAGTAGATTTTTCAATAAAAAAGAATTCACTGCCAACCAAAAAAGACGACTTTTCTACCAAAAGATGAATTTTAAATGCAAAAGGATGAATTTGTAACCAAAAGAGATGAATTCTGAACCCTAAATTGAATAGTAGACTTTTTAAATAAAAATAATTAACTTTCAAGCAAGAAAGATAACTTTTGAACAAAGTTGAATTTTCTACCAAATAGTAGAATGTTCAACTAAAAGAGATGAATTCTGAACGAAAAATATATTAGTAGACTTTACAAATAAAAACAATTCACTTTTAAATACAAACGACAACTTTTCTACCAAAAGATAAATTTACTGTCCAAAGGAACAATTTTGTATCGGAAAAAAACAATGTTCAACATAACACTTGAATTTTCAACCAAAAAATTCCTGGATATTTCCCGGTGCTCAAAATTCTAGACTAATTCCCGGTTGTCTCGGTTCTCCCTGTCAGCTCCCGCTGACACGTGAATTGCTATGCGGTCAAAGAAATACCTTTTCTTATTTGAATTAAAGAAATAGTATGTTTTTTTAACGAAAATATTTTTTTAAATAAAATAATATTTTGCTACATTCAAGCAGCAATCTATTCAAATGGAAGAAAAACTGGTTTGTGTTAATGATTGTATTATTGCGCTTCACAACGTGTATCTGCTATTGGAAATAGCAAGCCGGAAAAAAATGTAAAAAATTGTTCAATAAATGTCATTATTTCACGATATCTTTGAATTCTAAAATTTGCTTTTAAATAATTGACCATTAATTTTAGAATTCGCATCATCATTGACATGCTTAGCCATACTGAAATTCAGTTAATTAATTTAATAATCAGTTTTCGATGATTATTAATATATAAATCTATTCAAGTAAATGGTAACGAATTAGAAGATCCAAGTGTTAAAAAAATATTTGTCGTAGGGAAAAACTATCGTTAAATAATATTAATTTTACATGAAAGTAAGATTTGTTTTATTAGAGTTTGACTGTGTTTTGACGCGTAAATGTGAAAAAACTTTTTTTTATTTAAACAAATAATATCCTGGGTTTAAAATTATAAGATTGAATAAATGATTTCTCACATTTTCCAGTACTTCATTTGAATGAAAAGAATATTTTTTTAAAACAAAGAATATTATCAAACAAATATTTTATTTTATTGTAAGAAGGAGAAAAGTTGAAGAAAAAATGTTCAGATAAAAGTTTACACACATATAAAAGTTCTACAAAAAATATATCTTTCTCTTTTGTAATACCTTGCATCCTATACGAGAAAAAATAGATGAATTATATATCAACAAAATCCGTGGCATCAAAAACGGCTAAGCCCCCATAAAACTGATTACAATATCTTTTTTATATTTTATGAGCAAAATATGTGAACTAATATGGGAACAAGTGAAAGAGGTGGGGCTTTTCAGAAAATCTTCATTTTTTTCATCGAATTTTGAAAACATGAAAAGAAGATTTTCAGGGAAACCCCACCTTTTCTATTTTTTCCAATATTTTATAAAAGTTTCTGCTTGTATGAAAAAAGCATCCTATCAGATTTAGGCATGCTAAACCATTCATGAGACCGAGAAAATTTGTGTTTTCAAATATGATTTTTTATTTGTTCTGATGCACAATGTATCCAAGTAAAAAATCAGTCTAATGCCATAGAATTTTCTAAAAATTGTGCCTGATTTGAAATGGAATTCGTTATATCTCATTCCCTGTGGTCTAAATTAAATTCAATGTTCGTTAATTCAGAATTACTGAATTCGATGCTGAAAATTTAAAGGTGTAATAATTTTCAGTTCTCTCTTTTACTGTGAACTTGAAGCTTGTCTTTGCCTCGCCTAAATTTGTAGGCAGTGTCTATGTGTACCGCAAAAATCCCACGCAAAAAGTCACGGTCATATTTTTAACTGGAAAAATATTCAAATAGGATTTGAAATTGAATACACGCCTTTAGTTATGAATCTATTAATTTTAAATTTTCTTCAAAATTGAATATAGTTTATAAAATTTCAATCGAACGTTTTAATTTGTTTCACTAAATGGTCGCTTCTCTAGCATTATCTGCAAAGTATTTGAGAAAAAATGAGAGATGAATTTTCAGTAAGTTTTAATTTTTGTCGGAATAAAATTTTGAGAAAATTAGATACAGAATTCACATTTTTGTTTTCAGATGAAGTTATTATTGATTCCGCGCTTTACAATTTTCACACCTCAGTTTTGAAACCAAAATCCATGATTTGTCGGTACTAAAGCAAAATTGTTTCCAGTGAGCTAAACTTTCTCAATTAGTGAATTCAATTGCTGAAATTTTCCTTTCAATTTCTGGAAATTAACTAACTTCCAGCGCTATTTGAAGATAATAGATAAAACTCTTGTCATTATGTGCAAAACAAATGTATTAAAACTCAAAAATTCAAATTAAAATTCGTCTTTAATGTCCCAAATTATCATTTAATGACGAAATTCTTGGAAATTGAAAAAATGTAACTCCAAGAACCAAAAGCGACCCAATTCAGACAGAAGTACATTTGCTTAAGTTGTCTTGTTTGTTTTTTCACTTCTACTTTATGCACCTCATCTATATTTAACCTTCGCAATCAACGAATCAATTCCAACATTCCATCTTAAATTTGTACTACAATTTTAATCAGGAAAAAAGTGAATGTACTCGTATATGCAATTTATCCAATTAAGTACAAATAGAGCACTGCTCAAAATGTCCAGACGAGTACCATTAAATACAATCTACGCCAATATGGTTATTTTAACACCATTCTTTAATGTTTCTTATCTTTTTTAAATAATTTATTCACATGTTCTCGGTGAACGAACTACCCTTTTATGCATCACTGAATTATTATTCATTTTTCTACGTACAGCGTGAAATAAAAAAATGATAAAAAAGAATTCTTAAAGGGGACCTTCGTTGAAAGTCATGCGAAAAGGGGGAAATCATATAAAAGCAAGATGGCAAAGGTAAAGAAAATTGGAAAAATGTGGTCGCTACCGAATATTAGAATTCACCGAGCTATATGTCAATGCCAATAACATTTGTTCGTAATAAATCAAAGCAAATCTGTTAGAAAATACAACATTTTTTAAACTGTACTTTTTGAAACTGAATTTTATTTTAAGAATTCAGTTCATTGTCAGTTGCAATGTTATAAAAACTTAATTCTCTAAGATATATTATATTTTGCTTGCATATAAAAATCTACACTAGAATCAGTATTCATACTTCTAAGCATCAATTAATTAATAAACGGAGTGTCTGCTTTTGCCATTATTTAAAATTATCATTCTGCTTTGACTATTATTTCTTGCTGTTTGTACAAGACTGAAAATAGATATCTATGAATTTTATATAACACTGCGATAATTGAATAAATTTAATATTTATCGCCATATCATTGATTAATATTCATCCAGTTGAGACATTTTGTACAATTCACAGAAATTGTAGGGCTCAAAGTCCACAAACCGGTATCACAAGTTTTTCCAATGAAATAATTGCAATTTTACCACAAAAACGCCTTTCTATCCCCTTTTACAAATGAGGGCGACCAAGATCATAATCATTTATAAAAATTTCAAATGCAAATAGCACTTCACCCAAGGAGTGATATTTAAATCTGATTGTTAGAATTATCCACAATTGTGTTATTTATAGAAGCAAATAATGAATAACAAAATATCTATAGAAACTTATTTAGCATTTTTAAATTTTGCATTCGTAATTCGGTATTCAGGACTGTAACTAATTGCGAGATATAATCATTCATTTTGAAGATAACTGAATTTGTTATTCAAGTATCAATTGAAAAAAGTATGAGACTTAGCCAAAGTTTATGGGGAAATATTTTATCATTTGAACAAATATTTAACGAAGGGGAGGAGGTGCGATTTTCTAACTATGTGCGAAGAGACTATTCTTCGGATGTATACTCTGTTTTCGAGTAGGTAGACTTTTAAAAATGCATTTTAATTTTTGTATAAATATATTTCTACAATTGTTTTGTGGAGTTTTGAAGAATGGTTGAATATCAAAAACAAATGGATATAGAAAATAAAGCGTTTTAGATGGAATATCCATCTTATACATTAAACAAATATATTTATTGTTAGAAATGTTTTTCTGGAAATAAAAAATTATTTTACTATGTCATGCAAGTTTCGATGCATTATTAACTTGGATGAACTTTCATTAATTTACATAGTGAAAAAGGTGAAATAGATTAATCAAGGAATATGAATAACAGACCTTTGTAAATTAAATACGAATCATAAACTAACTTTTGGGCTAGATTTTTTAGATGGTGAATATTTCACGTATAAATTAATAAAAAGTTATTTTAACTTCATGCTTGCTTCAAACCAAGTTTTTGAATGAAACTTATCTTTATTAACAAAGAATTCCCTTAAACTCGACGAAACAATCATATAAAAAATTGTCTGCACAAATTAAAACGCATCTTTAAATTTCTGCCTACTCTTTCTATCTTTGATTTTTGGCACCAGATTATTCATCTTGGTTTAAATATTTTCAACAATTGGATGAAAAATCTTAGGCCGTAAATTGACCAAATTAGAAATTTAACAATTATTTTTGAAAATCAAAACAAAATTTGATTTTTTTGTATTGGATCCATTTTGGTCCTTTTTTATCTAAAATAAGGCTCAGGTTTCTCGATTTTGAAGCCGTTTCAGGGAAACAGCATCCTCCGAAGGAGTTGTAATTTTTTGAGATTGATTTAAAAAAAAATTTGTCTACATCTATTAAGAACGAAAATATTTTGCCTTGATTTTTGCAGGTCGTATAGTATAATAAAATTTCTTAACGCTAATTTAACGGTTAACGGTAATTGGCTAACGCTCCACTCATGGATAATGGCGTTCCCGGTTCAAATCCAGGCCGTGGCAGATTTTTTCTCGTTTTTCCAGAGAATTATTTGATCAGAACAATCAAAAAAATGTAACATCGGAAATTCATATAATTTATTATTGAAGGTTTTTCAAACAACGCTCACGATAACTGAAAAGAGCAGAAAAAATGACATTGAAACTTTAGTTTAAATAGAAAAATTGTTGCATTAATTTTAAAATAGGACAACTCCTTCGGAATAGACGGTTTATATAAAAAAATTTAATTTCTCGAAGAAAAAAAGAACGATATTTTGTCTTTCATAACTCCGAAACTGTAAATTCTAAGCTTTATTTGAGGGCCAACAAATAAAGAACAAATGGGTCTAACTTGAAAAAAATATTCAGATTTTTAAAAATGAAGGTCTAGTTTTAGATTTGGTTAAAAACGGATAAAACTATTCGATAGCTTCAAACAAAATCCAAAAATTTCACCCACTTTCTTTCCTTAAATATTTGTCAAAATGACAAAATATTCACCCCATAAACTACCATCCACACTTTGGGACAGCAGTACCTCTGGGAAAAGTAAATTAAAAAATATAAAATCAAGTGTCAGCTTTCTTTTTTGGTTAAATTTGCTTCTTTTGATTCCAGTGAACCTTGTCAAAATTTTCAATATGGAAGAAATTTTTGATCACCTAAATATCATAAAAATAAGTTTTGCGAGTCTAAAAGTAAAGACTTGGGTTTTAGATCATATCACATGAATTTGAGTTTTACAGTGAAGTTTACTTATTATTGAAACTCATGCTCAGTTTATTTTATAAAAAAGATTGATATAAACATTAGGAATTAATGATATCTGAGAAAGTCAAAACGGTACGTTTTGGACAATATTTTCTGGTACATGTTGGACAGAATCGCCCTCGATAATTTAACCTATTCTCTAATGTCCCTGACAGGACATTTGTGAGATAAAAAATATAACGTGTTCAAGATGTTATGGTTAATTTTTGATCAATTGATCTATTTTTTGTAATAACAAATATAATTGACCAATATGAGAACATCTAATAAAAGATATATCCTTCACTGTGTTATGGTTTTTCACAATTCGTTTATAGATAAATTTATTTACAATTTACTATCAAAAATTTTAATATTTATGTAAATTTAATTTAATTCAAATTGATTCCTTCACAATTAAGAAAATTACAAATTTCAGTTTGTTGTAAGTTTTCATAAAACAATACCAATTTCTAAAGCTAATTCCTTCAATAAAATTTTTTGTAAATAATGAAAAAAAATGTAAAAAATGTTGAGTTGTAATTTTTCCTTCATTCACTTTCAACAACAGATCTTCTAGACGTATTTTTCATGAAGAAAATACATAAAATATGCATACAACTGATAGTTTAAAGCGTATTATTTAAAAAATATTTGAACAATTATATTTTTTTTCTAATCAACAATGAGAAAAAGTGTATTTGTAATGAATTACAGATGCATATATGCCACCAAATCGCTCAAATTCTGTCGCAATACATTTTCAAGTTCATACAGAGCCTTCCGAGTGGAAAGGGTCCAAGTTTAATGGTCATAACTCGTGACTTATGCGAGCTAACACATTTTTATATTTTTTTATTTTGCGCAGAATTTGTTTCCCTATTAATCATCCTGTCATAGTCTTTTTGATGGGATATGCATGAAATGAGCTATAAGAAAACTCTTTTGGCTGAAGATAGGAAAAAATTTATTTTTGAAGTTATAACTCTCAACCTATGAAGGCCAGAAAATTATTTTTTTAGATGTACATCCTGAAAAATAGGTCAATAGTGATTAACTTTAGGAGTCCTATTTGGGGAACTTTTGAGGCTAGGCCCTTGTTTTTTTATAATTAACCGAAATTGCGTCTACTTTAATTGAAATATGAAACATTTTTACGTAAAAATAACATGTGTCAATGTATGGATACAAACTTCAGAATCTGGCCTTTGGGCTCTTTTTTATGAAAATCTAGTTTCTTTTAACATTCATAACTCGGCACCTATTAGAATTAGAGATAGAGGGTTCTTTTCTTCTTAACTTTCTCAGAATTTTACTTAGTTAGCTTTTTTTTTGTTGGGAATTTTGCTCTAAAATGCAATGGGACGAGCATACATAAACTTGCATCGCATAAAAAAGAATTATATTATTTAATTATTGAATATTTTTTATCAAAATAGACGATATGTCTAGAAACTAGTCGATCCCAGCGTTACATCCCAGTTTAGCAACTGGACAGTCAGCCTGTGGCGCGCAGTGTCGACTCAAGGCGGACTAGACAGAAACAGTACAGCGCCACGACATTTTTCCACACGGGAGGCAGCAAGTAGAAATCATAAAATATATAAGATCATTAAATGACGCAGTATTGGGACCTGTACATCAATTTGGACATTAGAGTTCCCTTTTGATGGTAGAAATTCGAAATGTGAGAGTGTACCAAAAGTACGGACTCTCCCCTACTTCTGTTTGCAAGCATACATAATTTTAAGCATTTTGATGATTTTATCTTTAAAAATCCAGGTATGTGCATGATCATTATTAATAATAAATTTTTTGTTCTCTAGAAAGGGGAGAATGTTTGCCACATCGAGTGGACGATGCCTTCCTTATCAGGTTCCTGAGGGCACGAAATTTCAATGTACATCGAGCTCATCGACTGGTAAGTTGGAAATGCCTCATTAATTATAAATCTGATGCATAGCAATCAGTGATGCATATAGAGAATTTTTTTACACCATCAAAAATTATTTGAAACACGATCAGTTGAGACCAAAACTCGATGGAGAATTTATATTCTCAGGGAAAGATCGTAATGAGACAATTCAGACAATAATCTCATTCGGATAAAGTTTCTTCTCGTTGTGATATGTACCATGTTTGAAGTTCTCATCTAACGATATTTTTGAAAAATTTGAGAATTCTTTATATGTTTCGCTACTAACAATCTACCGGTGATAATGCAATTTTGGAACTGAATTTAATTACGTATTTGCAGTATTATCAAGTACGATACTACAGTTACCCTAGGATCATTTATGTCTCCTTATAATAGTTACACAATCGTGCCAAGGTGAACCAATCACTCTTCAGACGGCAACTGCACGCACGCACATTAGACTAAAACAAATTCGTCTTTCTCTCAATTAAAAAAAAAGTGGTTTCCTATACTTTTTGGATTAAATAAATTATATGTTCAGTAACGAAAAAGCTGTTGTGAAAGAGCAGTTAGGAAAATTGGGAGAAATTGAATTTCAAAAGTTAAATCAATAATGTGCAACTACGCGAATACATTTCAAATGTGACATGTAGTGCATGCTCAAGCTATAATCTCATTTTCCACTCAAATATGTTGTTTATCAAAGGGAGTAAGACGACGCATTTGCAAATAACATTGCTATTCCTTATTCATTTTTATTCTTGTTTACATCGAGTAATCTTTTTTATTAGAAAAATGGTACGGCTATGTACTTAACGCCTCAACATTTATGTTGAAAAAAAATATAATGCAGAAAACAGTTTTTTCCACTAAAAATTGGAAGATTTGCTGGTAGAAAAATAATGTTCTGGTAGAGCAAACATTAGTTCATCAAATAATTCGGGGCACATCGGGGCAAGACAAACCAAGAAAATAATTGACAGAATACTTAGTTTGTATAACTTTATAATATATATTTGGTCGATAAGACGATCAAACTTTATCCTCAAAACAAAACGTATGTAAAACACACAGAAATCATTATATTTCTCAACGACCCAATAGAATGTCAACGAATAAGATAAAATACCACAGCTATCAATATTTTAAATGCAAAAGCTTTTCACCCCGGGTAAAAAAATTTTGGTATGGGATTGATCTAGGAAAACATCTGTGAAATCGTATGGGAGTGATCTCTCAGATAGTATAGTAAAAGTATGCCATTTGAGACGATCCCATACTTCATGTATATTTGAATGAAGTATAGTGGATGTATAGCTCAAATATTGGTAAAGTATAACAATGTATAGTTGAAGTATAGGGGAAGTATTTTTAAAGTATATCTGAGAAGTATAGCTGCAGTATAGATAATGTATAGCTGATGTTCAGTCAAAGTATAGCTGAAGTATATCTTTTAAGTATAGCTCAAGTATGTACTTCATGTCTAAAGTATAGAAAAAGTATGGCTACAGTAGGTACAGCCATATCGTTGCTGATGATAGATAATCAGATATCTGAAATACATGAAAATAGAAATCCAGAATCATGATTTTCATAATTTCAAAGGATATTGTTTAAAAATTCTAAAATAATTAAAATGCTATTAATATTATGTTTATAGGATTCAAAGATTCTGGATCTCTTACCAATATATATGACATAAGAGTCATATAAGTAGTCCGTTATGTATCCGTTGAATATTTTATATCCTCACGAACAATATTCAAAATATAGTTGACTTGCGAAATCAATTTCAATCGCGAACTTTTGAAATTTTTAGACGAGCTGTCATTCATGATACATTGTGTTTTATCACGTTGCTAGGATATCTTGAAGAACAAATGAGTACAATTCTATGTCCGATACTTCTGCCATACTTAAGTATAAATGAAGTATAATCTGTACTTCTGCTATACTTAAGTATAGATGAAGTATATCCTATACTTCAGCTATACTTAAGTATAGAAGAAGTATATCCCATACTTCAGCTATACTTTAGCTATACTTTAGATATAGTTCAGCCATACATCAGCTATACTTTAGATATACTTTATCTATACTATTTCAATATACTTGAAGTATGGGATCGTCTCATTTACCATACATTTTTTATACTTTGGGAAGTCAATGATTGATCACTCCCATACTTATGATTTTTACTCGGGACTTCTTGCAGCATATCTTTGAAAGTAAAATTTCCAAAGCATAAAAAATACCAGAAAATCAAACCATCAAATCTCCATATCCTAAGATGTTTCTAATCTTGCCCCGGCATGGGGCGAAAAAATGACGAAATTCATATTATTAGAAATAATTGAATGATTAAATCATTGTTTCATTAAGATAATTAATATGTATGGAAATATGATATTAAATAACTTGGGACTCGAAATAAAAAAAATAGATCAATTCCACGTCTTTTTAACTTTTTATAGAGCGATTAATGTTAACCTGTCGAATATTGCCCCTGTAAACCAATAACTTACCCATATGACGTAAAAAAAAGATTTGACAAAGTTACGAGTATTTCAATTTAGAACATTGAAAACACGAATCATCAAAAAATAGTCAAAAAATTCTTGTATTGTATATATATAAGAGAGGGAAAAAATTACAAGTTCAATATTTCAATTCATTTAAAAATAAAAATATAATACACTTTCAATGAAATTGTTTGCAAGATGCACTACGGGGTAGTCACCAATGTAACATCACAAACTGTAAACAGATTGTAATAATTAGTTCACACATATACCTAAAAATAGTGTATCATTATATTTATGAAATATTAAATTTATTAAAACAATTTTTACAATCATGATTTCATAAATTATTATTTATTTTAAAAATATCTCCTTTATGTTTATTATAATCATATTATTAATTAAAAATTTCTCTCCATACAATATTTATTACATTTTCCGAATCATTTGAAGCATTTTCAATGAACAATTTATCGGGATTTCTACATCGAGATAAAGCCATATACAATTGACCATGAGAAAATAAAGGTCTATTAAAATATATTCCTACTTTCTCAAAACTCTGCCCTTGCGATTTATTTATAGTGATTGCGAAAGCCAAAACGATAGGAAACTGCCTTCTGTGTAATAGAAATGGTAATGTAGAAAATTTACCAAAATCTAAAGTAATTCGTGGAATAAAAGCATAGCAGTATTTCCCTCTTTTGTTCCAGTAATAAAAAAGATTTTTATGTTAAACTTATGCAATTATAAAATTGTTAACCTTGTCCCATTATGATGTTCATCGCCTATACTTGAATTTTGTATTAGTATAAAAATGGTACCAATTTTTCAAATAAATTTATAAACTGGTAAACTCACGATATTTGAAGAATTTAAGTATTCAAAAAGGTAATTTAATTGTACATCTTCATTGGTTTGATCCATCCCTTTATTTTCTGCGTGATCTACACTGAAACAAATCATTTCTTTTTCTGAAATTTTATTGAAGATTCTTGTATTCAGTTTATAAATATCGTCATTATGAGATGAGAGTATTGCACAATTTTACCAATCATTATTCTCACTTATGACAGAACCATATATGTTTGTACAAATATCGTTGGTTTTCCAATTTTCTGGAACACAAAATGAAGCAGTTTGAGATGCTTATTGGTCACTTCCGCATAGGCCATAGTGCATTGTAGTAGGCATTGGGAGCTCACATTGGCGTCCTCATATAGAGAACAATATGTAATTTACATCATGTAGAAAACTGATGACGTCAAATACCATAAGTTTCAGAATTAATTTTTTATAATGCATGTTTTCATTATAAAAAATTAATTTATAATAAATGATATATTACACGTAATAATCGCGCTATTCTTATACGCGAACACGAAGCAATATTTTCAAACGTCGGCATTAACCGGCACCGCATTTTTTTAAAAATAAAGACAATACGAAACCCACGATGTGACGAAACTGCTATGACGCAAGCTAAAGGCCTTTTCGTACCTCTGCTTGCCTGCTGTGAGACAGCCTGTCTCTTTTGCTCTCATGGATTTGACGAATGAGGTAAGGCTGACAACTGCAAGCGAATACGTGATTGGTCAAATTTCATTCAAAACAAACTTACGTGAAACACTACAACATTTTTTTTAAACACATCTTCAAAAATCCGCAGGCTAGTCAGTTTTTCCTCAAATTTTAAGAAAAATCCCTCATGTAGCAGCACTGCACGGGAGGCAACGGGAGCTGACAAGGGAAGCATTGCGAGCTCACACGGGAGACTCTGGGCGCTCATACGAGAGACCCTATAAGCTTACACGGGAGACCCTGGGCTCTCACATGAGAGGCAGTAGGAGCTTACACATGAGGCCCTGGAAGCTCAGATAGGAGGCACTGAAGGCTCCTCCTAGAGGCATTAAGAGCTCACACGTGAGGCTCTGGAAGCTCACACTGGAGACACTAAGCGCTCACACGAGCGAGCCTATGAGTTCCCACTGCAGGCCCCGGGAGCTTACAAGGGAAGCATTGTGAGCTCACACGAAAGACCCTGGGCGCTCACACGAGGGAGCCTATGAGCTCCCACGGGAGAACCTGGGAGCTTACAAGGGAAACATTGTGAGCTCACATAACAGACCCTGGGCGCTCACATAAGAGGCTCTGAAAGCTCACACTGGATCATGGGCGCTCACACAGATAAGTACACACAGAAAGTGAGAGCCTATGAGCTCTACGGGAGACCCTGGGAGCTTACAAGGGAAGCATTGTGAGCTCATACGAGAGACCCCGGGAGCTCACATGGGAGGCCTTGCGAGCTCACACGGGAGGCATTGGGAGCTCACACGTAAGTCCCGGGGAGCTTACACAGGAGGCATCGGGAGATCACACATGAGGCCCTAAGAGCTCATACAGGTGACCCTGGGCGCTCACACGAGATACCCTATGAGCTCACACGGGAGGCCCTGGGAGCTTACAAGGCAAGCATTGGAAGCTCACACGGGAGGAATTGGGAGCTCACACGTGAGACCCTGGGCGCTTATACGGGAAGCAATGGGAGCTCACGCGTGAGGCCCTGAGAACTCTCACAGGAGGCCATGAAGCTCACATGGGAGGCCCTGGGACCTCACATGGGAGGTCCTGGAAGCTGAAACGGAAGGCATTGGGAGCTCACTCGGAAGGCATAGAAAGCTCACACGAGAAGCACTGGGAGTTCATACGGGATACATTGGGAGCTCACACGGGAGGCTCTGGAGGCTTCCACGGGAGATCCTTTGAGCTCACACGAGAGGCTTTTGAAGCTCACACGGGAGATAATTGGAGCTCATACGTGAGGCCCTGGGAACTCACACAGGAAGCATTAGGACCTCACACGGGAGGCTTCGGGAGCTCACACGGGAGGCCCTGGCAAAAATTTCATAGGTAATATACTGAAAATCTCTAGCCTTTTTTTCTTTTAATTTTTTTTCTAGATTCGTTTAAGGGGGTCATCCCGTGTGACAGCCTTTTTTAAAAGGTTTTTTTTCGTAATTGTTTGTAGCGAAATTAAAAAACACAGAGCTTCCAGATTTTTACTATATATTTATTCAGTCTTTGATAGTAACTCTGAATTTTTGTACGCAAAAATATGATCTGGATCGCGAGTTTTATTGAGCGAATGGCAAACATATAAAAAAGGTAGGTAAACGGGGACCATGATTCTGTCCGAGCGGCTTATCCGAAATCAAAAAAACAAAATTGGATGTTAATCTATAGGTTCCGGTAATAGCCATACGTGTGCTGAATCTACCATTAAAATTTGAAAGCAATCGATTGAACCTTTTTGAGAAATCATGGTCGTCAGTTTAAAAAATGTAGTTTCGAGTAAAACGCGTTTGAAAGTTCGGGTGTTGTAGCTGTTACGCCACTGACTGTAAAGCAAAAACTAAGGAACCGTTATATTAAATTTGAGTTTCAGACTTTCAGGACAGCGGTGCGCCACTAAATATGTGAGCGTATATCTGTGTGTGAATAGAATCGGCCTCTGGTACAAATCCGAAGGTACACAATAGCTCTTGTATTCCGCCTCTAAACACCTCAACTTCTTACTGCTGTAACCTTCCAACGACTTCGAATTTCGGAAAATTACTTTACCAGTATATTCTATACATACTCTAGATTGGATTTATGCAAAAACAAAAAAATCTATTTTTTTAAACCGTCACACGGAATGACCCCCTTAAGTGTCAAGCGTATATTCCATGATAGTCTACCTTGCCCACGCATTTTGGAGTGAAGAGAAGATTCTTTTTGTCTGAAAAATAAAACAAGATACGATAAAAGTCAAACAAACAAAATGTTGTTTCTACAAAAGTTATAGAAAAATATTTTTTGATACTCTTTTCCATCTCGTGCTAGATTCAAGATTTTTTCGAAAATATGTATGAAATCTTTGTTTGTTTTCCTCAACAATACAATTGTATGGTATCATAAAAAACAGAGAAGAACATAATTGAACAGTCTCAACAAGTTTTTCATCAAAATCTTTCCTTGAAAGTCGCTATTTTGGAAATAATCGATACTCTCAATTTTTCCTAACTTCATCATTCTTCAATGACACATTGTTGAAACTTTAAAATGAATTTACATTTGGTTGTCCCCCACATTATAAAATCGTATTTCCGAGAAAAAAATTAACTGAAAGGATTTTGTATATATTTCTGCAAAAATCTCGAAAATAACGCGAGATAGACAAAAGTGTCAAGAGACATTTTTTTAGAACATTTTTAGAATGAAAATTTGGGTTGTTTGATTTTTTTCGTATATTGTGGACTTTTATGGAATATACGTTTCACATTCGAACGAATATAAAAAATCCACATTTTAAATTCAAATACTCATAACGAGGGGTTCACAACTCGACCGATGGAGTGTACAGTTGTACACTGACTTCAAGTGATTTCAGTGACTTCATGTGAATTCAAGTGACTTCACGCCAGTGACTTCAGCGAAGGTATACGCCTAAATTCACGAGTTGTTAACCCCTTGACTAATAACTTTGTCAACATTGTTTTTCTCGGCAAATTGGTAAAATACGTGACCTTTTTTCCCTTCATAAAACAACATACTTGAGTGGCAAATGAGTCTGTGACTTCGACATGGACTGCCTGCCCGATTTGAAATGAATTCGGACAAATAAAAACTGATTGAATTATACTTGATTTAGAATGTAAGTATTTTGTTTGAATTTCTTAAAGTAGTGTTACTACTTTGACCGATATATTAATCATACAGTTAGAATTTATTTTTCAAGTTTGAAATTCATTCTGAGAACAAATTGAAAACAGACCTTTATTTTTCCCCCGAACTTATATAATTACGGAAATGAATGATCACCTTATGGTTCCGATATTCAAATTATACAATGATGGCGACGGGTGGTATGGCGATTTCTTTTAGTTTATTATAATTGGCTGGTGCATTTGCAGTCGACCATAGACGAAAAGAATTTATGCAGACTATAGAAAAATTGCAAACATGATATTTTATTCAATTAGTCTCGCTCTAATGCCATATTTAAATAACCTTATTTCACATAGGAATAAATAAATGGAAAGAAATACCCATACCACCCGCGGTCACCTTTGTCAAAGTATATATACGTAAGCTATAAGGTGAACATTGGAAATATTTAACAAGTATGTTTTTCTTTGAATACCCACTCAAACTGACCCTAATTGGAATTTAGAGGAAGGATACCCAGATAACAACGTGAAACGCATATGCGACTCACAGTGCACGCACGCATGCGGATTAATCCGACGCGTGCGTTCACCACGGATGACACATGCGTCCTCATATGAGACGCATATCGCTCGCATGGGCGATGGTCACACGCGTGCGTGTGAAATGCGATCATCGTGCGACTGTACCCTTAATCCTAAAATACTATTTATATATTAAAATATTAATGTTAAATAAATCAATTGTTATTTTGGATGAACAAATTTATTATTCTGATAAATTCACGAAAATATGAGAAAAATAAGGTTATGTTTGTATACATATAATACCTGCTCTGCAATTGATATTAAAGCTGATGTATGCTATATACGCTCCTATCCAAATAAGCATAAGCACCTAAAAGCACTTCACTTCACAATTATATCCGGAAACAATGAGTAAAACGCGCAAAACTATAAACAAAATAACGGTAAACGCGCGGGCTGATAGCGGGAGACTGCGGAAGACTGCAGGGAGACATGTGGGCGCGCGACGGTCATCATCATTTCGCAAAGATATCATTTTCAACAACTGAGCGCGCTTTTCAAACTTCCTATCTCAACTTGAAAGTATTAACATAATTATAAAATTGATTAAAATTCATTACAAAATTAGAGATGCATTGAAGTATCCAAAAAAGAAGTATTCAAAATTAGGAAAATTCGATTAAGCATTGAAGTTGGATTTCTACGAATACTATAACAAATTTCTAAACAGTAATTCTAAATTTTATGGAATTAAAATTACAAATTGATGTTATAAAAAGTAAAAAGTATTTAATGCTTCATTTGAAATTAAAATTCAAAATTATAATTTTACCAACAATGTCATTTAAAGAAAAACTCATTTAAAATACAAATTGAGATTTTTCAAAATATTATTTGAATACAAAATAAACATTTTTAATTAATTGGAACCTTTTACATAGCGCAATGAAGTATAAAATCAATTTTTTTAATAAATAAAAATATCTAGGATCTAATTAGACCACTATTATGGAATTATTTATTATCTATAGGATGAACGCACGCATGCGTCGCAGATAAGCTTTCATACAGTCATACGTGAAGTACGTCGTGATGGCGATATGAGACGCATTACGCACGCACTCTACCTACCCATCACAGCATAGCGACAGGTGATGGCGGCATGCGAGCGTTTATGACTCGAACAGCATGCCTCACATGCATGCGAGTACTCTGCGTCGCACGACTGTTATCTGGGTATATGGGAAAGTCGGTAATAAGTGACATCATAATATAAGCATAAAACACCATAATATTCTGCAGAACAGATGAATATCCAGGGGGAAAAATGTGGATATTTTTGTGAATTCGCATTTTTTCACATTTACCGCATTGAGATTCGAAACCACGGTAACATGCACACAATTGGAAACCGAGCGTTCTACCAAATGAGCCACATCACTTTTCACACAGAAATAACAAAGTGTGGATCTAACACTAATTTCAGAGTACCATTTCCCTGCAACAGAAACGAACCTTGGTAGTATTAATAGTACCATTCAGACAAGGACAATAATAGTGCATCATAGGCTCCGTATATTTCTGTCAGGACCGTTTTGTTTCTGTATGTGATAATCCGAGGGTTAACGAGGGTTTACTGTAGAACTCTTCCAGAAAAAATTATATGGACTATTCAATTGCCTGCATTGCTAATATGATGATAATTGTAGAGTAATTTTCTACTTCGATCCTGTTATCTCTGTTATGGCGCTGCACCTAACCTCGAATTTTGTTTGTGTACTTCAGGCGTAAAGTCATCTCGATCGACAGACTGTCCGTCGTGAGTTTACTGAATCTCGATCCGAATTATACATCTGACTTTACGAACAAAACATGACGGACTTTTTCCCGTAAGGCAAGCGGACTTTAAGATTTCCAATTGATGCTCACTTTCAGTGGTCGCGTTCTTCGTTTGATCACGCCTTAAATTCCGTCGATATATGGGTGGACTTTAAGGTTTCTTCTTACTGCGAGATTATATAATGGGAGTTGGTTCTTATTAAGAATGTTCTATTCAAACCAGCAAACAAAGCGCCTTGCCGGAGGCAATCCATCATACTTATGTGTTTCGTTGAGGATACGGAACTCAATTTTATCGTAGTAAAAAGTAACCTTAAAGTCCGCTCATACATGGACGGAATTCAAGGTGTGATCAAAAGAAGAACGCAAGCAAGGAAAGTCGGCATCAGTTGGAAATTTTCAAGTCCGCTCGCTTTGCGGAAATAAATTCGTTATGTTTTGTCCGTAAAGTCAGCGGTTCAGCGTCATAAGAGAGATAACAGGATTGAAGTAGAAAAATACATTCCACAATTATCATCAGGTTAGCAAGGCAGGTGATGAAATATTCTATACATGTGTATATATCTGTATCCGAACAAATCCGAATTAATCCGAACCAATCCGAAAAAAGTTCTTCATTTCGTTCCATCCAAATCGGTTAAAAATTAATCCGACTTAATCCGGCTTAATTCGAACTTCCAGTCCGAAGCAACCCGAACCAAATTTTCAGTTCAGATGAATCCGAATCACTCCAAACTTGGATTGAGCTAACCCGATTTTCAATCCGAATGAATCCGAGTTCAGATTGAATTGAATTTATGCGGATTGAAAATCGATTTAGGTCAATCCAAGTTTGGATTCATTCGGATTGAGTCGGATTAATTTTGATACGATTGATTCGGGTTGGTTCGGATACAGGTTCCGGCAGGGCCGCCTTTATTACAGGGGCCAGCGGGGCCATGGCCCTAGGCGTCCACCAATTAGGGGCCCCCACCAATGCGGAAACAATTGCAAATTTTCCATGCACACGCTTCTCCATCGGCTACTACTTCGACGACCTTCTTTTTTTTCTTTATTTCGTTTTTTTTTTTAGAAGTCAGTCCCTGGTCACCGCTTAAGGGCCCCCACATTCTAACTGGCCCTGGGGCCCCCACAACCCTAAATGCGGCCCTGGGTTCTAGGATAATTCGGGATAAATTCCTACCTGATAATTGCGCCAGGGATTGTTCGTGCCCCGGAAGCACAATTTTTTACACGAAAACTAAAATTTCCGGCTATATCTGCTTCGGGTTAATAAGGATTAACTATATTGTAAAATCAACATAATTGTTGCATGAAGCGTCACTATTCGTATCTAAAAATAATCTTGTTCGCGTATCGCACTCGTACACACATGCCGTCATGCGCATGAATTATTTGAGCGAGTTCTGTCCGCATCAAATTGAATTCATCTCCGTTTTTACGTATTTTTTGCTATTTCTTACTCACTACGAAACAGTTTGATCATTGATGCCGCTTTTAGGTTCGTTTTCGAGAATAAATTACTTTCTAGCAAGACAGACTTCATACGTTCACCTCAATGTAATAAATTAAGTTAGTTGATGAACTTAAGGCCAGTGTAGAATAGTACTTTTGCATCACTTAAAATCAATTAAATACATTTTCTCAGCTTTTACTCAATATTTTTTGAATTTCTGAACATAAAAATAATTCTAAATTCTAAATATATATATTATATCTATAATTTTTAGTTTGAATGATTTGTTGTTTTATTATTTAGTTTGAAAACCGACATAGTAAGTTTTAAGTTACGGTTGATTGCCTAAAACTTAACCACTTTGAGTCCCAGTGATTTTCCACGTTTCCTTTGCTTCGTAATTTTTTTCTAAAATTTTCTTCGTAATTTGCAACAAATTTAAAATGAAAAATTGCTTGATGATACGAACACCATTTTTGACTTATATTGAGTTGAAAAACATAAAAACCAAGAGTAAATTTCAATATTTTAGAGCTGAGGATTTCAAAAATCAGTGCAAAGTCTGTTCCACAAGTTTTCGTACGGTTACGCTGTATTGCTATTTTTTGATAAAACTCTAAAGTGATCATTCAAAATATTCATCATGCAAGTTACAGTTGTTAATTTTTTAATTACGATGATTTTTGTACAGTTACAAGTCGATTTATCAATCTTTTACTTGTAAAACATTTTTGAAATATTGACAGTTTGATCATAGTTAGTTGCATACTATGTCATATATCTGTATTTTAGGCTGTTTGGATTTTTTTATTATTTTGATAATATCATTGTTTAAAATGGTCAACTTGTTGGCTATCGTCCTTATCGTTTTTGAAAGTGATAGAATTTTTACAGGCGAAACCCCGAAAGAAGAGCAAATTCTCTCTTGAGGTGGAACTGAATAGGTCAAACAATTGTTGAATACCTTTTTAAATATATGAAATAAATTATTCTAGAAATTATTCTACTTATTAGACAATTCTAAATATTTTAATGAAATAACTTTTTATTTTAGGTAGTGAATTACTATAATTTTAAAGAAGAACATCCAGAAATCCACGAGGGTGTGAATCCTCTAGAAATGAGGCACATTGGCGACGATGATGTAATGACTGTTCCAGCCTACCGGACTCAATGTGGAAGAAGAATGATGATCTACAGAATGGGAAATTGGGATCCAAGGAAATACTCAGTAGAGGAACTTTTCAAAGCCACCGTAATTATTCTTGAATTAGGAATCCTCGAACCAAGAGCTCAAGTCCTTGGAGGAGTCGTTATTTTCGATCTTGAGGGAATCACTATAGGACATGCTTGGACAATCACACCCCAGGTTCTACACTAAAAACCTTCTTTCTTTCGTTAATAAATTTACAAAATAAAAATATCTCTCATTTTAACAATACCAATAATAAATAATAATAATTATAAAAATAATAATTCTAATAAATAATGATTTTTACATTAAAGACAATCCATATTCCCTGGGAATGATATTGTGCAAACTTCTGAATAGAATATTGAATCTATCAATTTCTGAATTTAGAAACATATTAATAATGAAAATGAAATGACAGAATTACCGCAAGACTTCGTTTTTAAAATTCTCTGACTTTTCCCTTATTTTTCCCTCATCATTAATATTTAAAGATGAACATTCTATTCTCGTAACTTTGGAATCTGGTAAATTTTAATTTTATTATTCTTAGGGCTGCCACGGCCTAATTTACTTGAAAAAATATACCCATTTCGCGGGCACATTCTCATTGGGCGTTGCGCGCGCGGCGCTCAACACTAGTTCTTGTACGTTTGATGCATGCATTTCAACTGCATTGATTTTAAACATCATAAATATTGTAACTTGAATCAAAAACTGTGATTGAAACCCCTGCTGCATTACATTCATTGCGACGAACTTGCACTTCGCGCTCGACAATTAGTTTATACAGACGGTCCTCTCAAAAAAATTAAGCGATTGAATTTAAAGGTATTTAAGGGAAACAAGAAGAATTATATGAAATCCATGAAAAATCAATGTGATTTAAAAAAAAAAGAAGAAAAAATCAATGAATTCAATGGCAGTTTGAAACGAGTTTAGAGAAAATCTAGAAAATTCAAAAGTATTTGATGAAATGCCTAAAAACTCAAGGTGAGATTTGAAGACTTCCAGAAGAATTTAAAAAAAACCTTGAAAAATAAAAAATAAATCTATTGAATTGAGTAGAATTGTCAAGTGAACTGAGAAGAATTCAAGTGAATTACAAAAATTCAACAGAATTCCAAAGAATTGGAAACAATTCAGGATAAATTAATAAGAACTCATGATGAATTTCCAAAGTGAATTAATTCTTTTAAGTCCATTGAAATCCCGTGAAATTTTATGAAATCAAATGATACACTCAACTCAGATATATGAACGGTTTTAGACGTGACTTGCATTGGCCTTGATCCCAAATCAGGGGAATTCAAAACGTAAATAGGCAGGGCTAACACGCAAACAGGCAACTAACGCGCTAAGAGTGCGGCCCTCATGCTGTTTGTCACGCTTGACTAAGCACCACTTCTTTCTTGATCTCGCGTTCCGCGCATCACCAAAATGCCGAGGACGTAAATTCTAGGAATATCGTCAACCGGGGTTCCTCATATCGGGAGTTGAATGCATTTCCTGAAATCCTGGAAATGTATCAAAATACCGTGAGAGCTTCAAAACTCCTTAAAATCATTAGAATCCTTACTTGCATTGAGCTCCACGTGAGGAACTGTCTAATGTGACGAGCGATGTACAATATTGTATTCGAAATCAGTGAGTCGTGATGTTTATAGTATCTTTGCACGTGAATACAAACGACTGATGTAGCAGCTATCTGCTTATCTGTGATTGATAATCTCTATGGCGCGAAATTTAAAAATGGATTGGTACAAGTTATAGTGCCATCTGGTGTCATTATTTTTCTCAACAGTAACATTAGATTACTCTTAATATTACAGTACGGTGGCGTTCGGTACTAATATTAATACAGCAGGCTTTTGTAATGCTCACTCTTCAGGGGGCGTTACAGACTAATAATACGGTGATTGCGAATAAAATATCTTAAAACCTTGTAGTTTTTTTTATGATTGTTCTATATCTTTTAAACTTCTAGGAAATTCTATTCAATCCCGTGCCAATTTTTCTAAATCCCTTAACATCATCAGATTCCTTGGAAATGCCTTGAAAATTTTGTATTCTCTTGAGACTGCCTTGGAATCTATTAAAATATTTCAAACCTCTAAAAATCCCTTCAAATTATTTCAATCAATTGAAAATTCCTTGAAATCTTTTGAAATTCCTTCAAAATATTTTAAAACCTTCAAAAGCACTCCAAATTATTGAAATAAATTGATAACACCCTGAGATATGTAAAATCCTTCAAAACTTTTTGAAATCTTTTAAAATTAGTTGAAGCTCTAGAAAATTCCTTGGAATTTTCAAAAATATCCTAAATCTTGAAAATTGTTCGAAATCCCTTCAATTTATTGAAATCAACTGAAAATTCCTTGAAATCTTGTAAAATATCCTAAAAACTTTCAAATTCTTCAAAATCTTTAAACCTTGAACTATCTGAAAATCTAGAGTATCTTGAGAGTTTTCAAATCCCTAGAAATCCGTGGAAATACCCTGAGATCTTATGAAAACCCTTAAAACGTTTTATTGTTCTTGAAAATTCTGTAGAGGGTTTAAAAATACCCTCACATCTTTCAAATCCTTTAAAACACCATCAAATTATTAAAATCTGAAAAATTTCTAAAAATCTTTCCAAAAACCCTGAAACATTTGAAATTCCTTTGAAACTTTCTAACACTCTTTAAAATGCCTTATGAAATTTAAAAATACCCCAAAATCTTTAAAAGCATTTGGAATACCTTCAAAACATTGAAATCTAATTATATCAATAGTGGTTAACGCACGGGTTAATTTGCTGAAAGAAAAGTAATCTGTTCATTTAAAAAAGTGACTTTAGTTACTCTATCTTAAACAAGTTACGAAAAAGTAATTTGAGAAGAATACGAATAATAGTGACTTTGTGGGAGCCTTTATTATTCTTAACAGTAACTTCAAGTGGTTCTCACATAAATTCCCTGACTCTAAATTTTTTTTTCAAAATCCATAACTTTTCCTGACCCAAAAAGTTCTCTGACAATTCTCTGATTTCCAGATTTTCTCTGACCTACGGTCACCCTGAATGAAGAAATAATATTTGCATCATAATTTTCAGATTGCAAATATGGTTATTGCTTTGATGGTTACATCCTTCCCAATGAAGACATATGCCATTCACATTCTGCACCAATCTTGGGTGTTTGATGCCATATTTGCAGTTTTCAAGCCCCTGTTGGATTCAAGAATGCAGGCGAAGATATATTTTCATGGTCACGACATGAGCAGCCTTCACCGACATGTGGCACCGACATGTCTGCCAAAAAAATATGGAGGAACTAGAGAAGAGCTTCCATATTACAAATGGATCGATTCGCTTAGTCAGGAACCGAAAGTTGTCAAAGAGATGCATCAAGTTGGATACATCATTCCGGAGGAAATACTCAAAACTATACGGGATTGAACTGACATAATTCATTCTGGTTTCTGGGAGGTTCCTTCACCTTTAGATAGTGCAAATCATTGTTCTTCTTTTTTACTTTTAATAAATATAGTCAAGAGAATAAATTCGTTTTCTATCCAAGATCAAAGATATTAAAGAGAATATAAAATTTTGAGCATTGCCTTTCGTTTTCCCTTAAATGGAATTCGAAGGTTGTGGTCTTAATATAAAACCAAGCACATATAAAATAACAAAAATTGTGGTTTCTGGATATTTTACATTCTTAATTGACAAATTTGGTTGTTTTTGAGATAGAATCATAATTGTTGCAGTAAAAGTGTGAAAAGCGGTTTTTGATTTTTAATGACAACATTCAAAACTGCGAAGGGGCTGGTCAAAAAATACATCACCGCTTTTAAGGGGAGGGGCGCAGGTTTTGTAACGATTTGTGACGCCGTGGGCAAGGGGTTGAAGCAGAATGTGACGCCACATATTAACAATATAAATGTATATAATAATGTTTTGAAATACTTAAAAAAATGAAAATTAGAGATTTTGTTTTACAAGTAAACCATCTGTTATAGACTTCACACTCTTTCCCCTATACCATCTTTAACTATTTTTCAAGAATTTCTCTTTTTCACCTGTTTTCAAGGAACATGCTTTTTTTCGTTTTTTTGAGAATCCAGGAAGAAAATCCAACTGTTTTTCGTTGAAGAGTCACTCTTTTTAATTGAGCAGTCTACTATCATATTTTTGGTTCAGAATTCAACACTTTTGGTTAAAAGTTCCACTATTTGGTTGAAGATTGAACTATTTTGTTAAAAACTTATTGTTTTTTTGTTAAATGTTTTTAGTTGAAAATTTAACTACACTGGGATCCCAATTTACTGAGCGTTTCAGAAGTACCCTAAATGTCCTTCACGGTAAATCAAGACTCTTCAAACCTTGATCTTGCAAGCGCCTCTCTCTCGCCCCCTTGGAACACCTTATCTAGTATATCAGGTTCCGATAAAACGAGATCCCAGTGTATTAGATTTGTAATTGACCCGCCGGATGGAGGAACCAGCTCGACGCTCGAAAACGCGTGAAACTATTGTCCGATCGTCTCAAAGAAAGAAAATTTTCAAAATCAGAAAGTCAATTTTTTGGAAATGTAGTATTGTAGAGGATAAGAAAATGAAACTTTTTCCCGTTAGAATTTTTTTCGCCAAACTTTTATTTTTAATAATAAAAACGAAACGTTGAAAAAAAGTTTCTTCTTGATTTAATTAAGTTTTAAAACTTAAATCGTTCTAGCTCGGCCAAATATCATTGAAATGAGTTCATATTTATAGGACGTATTCAAAATACTCTAGCGATGCCTGGGAAATTATGAAAAAGTTCACAATCGCTTATTATTTATTAATATTTAATTGTAAAATGAGCTCAATCGATAATTGTGTTTTCTTTGTTTCGCCGGTAAAAAGTATCTGGGTAACTTAGGCTTTCAAATAACTTCCAGCGAGAGATTTGTTCAGCAATGTTGAATGAAGTTTTTTGGAAAATCTCATATCTATTCGTTAAAAATTCACTGAGATATTCACATTTGGACAAAGTACTCGACGTCTGTCCGCGCAGACTGAACTCCGAGAACGCTGCCTGACAGAGCAGTCCTCGTGACGCATTAGCTAACAGCGCGGGCAGACGTCGAGTACTTTTTCCAAATCTGAATATCTCAGTAAATTTTCAACGAATCGATATGAGATTCTCCAAAAAAAATCAATCAACATTGCTGAACAAATCTCTCACTGGAAGTTGTTTGAAAGTCGAAGTTATCTAGATACTTTTTACTGGCGAAACCTAGAAACACAATTATCGATTGACCTCATGTTGCAATCAAATATTATTAAACAATAAGCGATTAATAACTTTTCCATGATTTCCCAGGCATCGCTAGAGTGTTTCGAATGCGTCCTACAAATATAAACTCATTTCAATAATATTTGGCCGAGTTAGAATGATTTAAGTTTTAAAACTTAATTTAATCAGGGAGAAACTTTTTTTCAATATTCCGTTTTTAATATTAAAAATAAACGTTCGGCGAAACAAATTCTAATAGGAAAAAGTTTCATTTTCTTATTCTCTACAATACTGCATTTTCAAAAAATTGATATTTCGATTTTGAAAATTTTCTTTCTTTTAGACGATCGGACAATACTTTTACGCGTTTTTGAGCGTCGGGCTGGTTCTGGCATCCGGCGGATCAATTGACAATAATATTTTTTGATTGAAAATTCAATTTTTCAGTTGAAACTGGAACTCATTTGTTAAATAAAATAAAAAATATTAATTTTTGAAACTGAAAATTGAACTATTCCATAATTACTTTGAAATATATGTATTTTGTTGCAATTTCGTTTTTTTTATCTTCTTGATTGTAAATTCAGCCACCACTTGCTTGGACTATTTTATTACAAACTCATTTTATTAATTGAAAATTCATCTCTTGGTTGAAAATCCAAATGTTTGGTAGAAATATCGTCTCTATGACTTAAAAATTCAGACATTCTTTGAAAATTTATCTCTTTAGGTTTAAAACTCTATTATTTTACGAAAAAATCAACTATTTGGTCGGGAATTGACTTTTCAGATGAAAATCATCTTTTTGTTGGAAAATACATGTATGCCGGGGTTGAAAATTCAACTTTTTCCTAGAGAAGTCGTCTTCCAAGTTTGAAAATTCAACAATTTAGTTGATTTTTCCCGTTTTGACTGAAAAATGTTTCTTGGTTAAAAAATAATTTTTTCGGGTTCTAAGAAATTCGATTCTTGAGCTTAAAAGCTCAACTTTTTTTCGTTGAAAAGTGTTTCATTTCAGGCATTAATCAAATGAAATCGAAGAAAACAATTTTGACCTAAAATGGGGTTAGCGATCATATTAGTGATGTCACCCTCAGGGGTTCAAACTTTGTGTGATGATCTGTGACGAAGAAGGGGAGTTTTGGAAAAAGTGTGCAAAATAGCGTGACGTATTTTTTTGAACGGCTGACCAGAGACACAGTTTGTAAGAGGATTGTTGATTTTCTTCCCGAGGAGGATGTTTTGAACCTTCATTTCCAGATTCTAGAAGATTCTTAAGGGCGTTGAATTCTTACGGTCTTAATAGATCCAAGATTCATAAGATGAAAATAATGTTTAAGATCCAAAATAAAATTGGAAGCTGTTAAAAGATTAAGTTTCTATCTGATATATATTTTTTCATTTTCTATATATGACATTCCATTTTCATATCAAATACATTACTTTAAAAATCGAAGCTAACCCTAATTTTGAAATAATCCGATAGTGTTGCAGATAGGAAAAGTAAATCTAGGTCAAAAGTTAATATTGCCAGATTATTGGATTAAGATATAGATACATTGTGAATATTAAAAATTCACAGTGAAATATATTTTTGACTGCTATTCGGAATCCTCTGAAACTCTTATAATGCAGATACGAGAACCTAGGTGAATTGGACAAATCCCTAATCATCTGATTCAGTGACCCATTTCTAGCTATTTTAATCAGTGAGACTACATTATGCATCAGTAAAAAATCTTACCAATTTAATTCAGTCCTACATTTCTCATTGATTCAAATTTATAGAGTAGTGAGTAAAGGTAAAGTAAAGTAAATAAACAAAAACTAGATATTTCATTATCAAAGAACAGTTTTTCATATTACTTGTGACAACAATTTATTTTTCCTTTTGCATTTGCAACAAATTTTTATATTGTTTCTCTACATTTACTGCAATTTTTTTCAGAATATAGAAAATTAAATATCCGAAGTTTCGGAAGAGGTAAATATATACTCAGCTTAGTATGTGTCATGTCCAACACTTTGATTTTACTGAAACTTTATTTTGGGTAAAAACCTGTAACTATATAGTTTTAACCGCTAACATAAGCAAAAAATGAATTATACCCACCTTAAATCAAAGGTGTTTAAAATTGCAGTAGGATTTCTATTTAAATCGTTCAATACTGAATTTGTTTACAAACATATTAACAATTTGAAATTTACAAACTTTGAATTAGAAGCCTAAAAATTCATCAAATTCAAATTTGAATCTAAATAAATGAAACAATTTATGCTTAAAAGTATTAAAATTGAAAACATAAAATCGTAGACACTTTCAAATTGAAACGATCAAAGCAAATTGACAAGAAGACAATAATTCAAAACTTGTAGTATAAATCATCAAAATCCGAACTTTCCTGAAGTATCCAGATTTGAAAAAAGACATTTTGCACGTGAGAGTAGTTATGAGTATTTAGACTCTTAATTATAATTTTCAGAAAACGACCAACTTCATTTATGTCTCTGCAGTTTTTGCCTGGCTTGAGATTGATTTAGGTATTCAAGTTTTATTTTCCAATTCTGAGAAACTTTATCATTCTTTGTTTCAATCAAACAAAAAATTGCTAAAAAGTTTAAAATTAACAAAATGAGGTAGATTTTCGAATCCATAAAAAGTAAATGTTCTCAATAAATGCAATTTTTAAAATGTTGTCAATTTCACCTGAAGCGCTCGTACCATGAAGACATCTTGAACAACTTATGCCGCATTAATCGGATTTTTCTTTAAAATAACGAAAGGTACAAAAAAAGTTTGATCCTCCAAACTGTTACACTTACTCTATTACGAAATCTTATATGATTTGCTAGAAAATTTTGAAAATTTGATTTAAAGAACAAAATCTATTGGCTACATGGATGGTTTTTCCGTATAAAACCTAAATGATATGAGGGATTGCTAAAAAGTTGACTATTTCAGATAATGAGATTTTGAAAAATAAAAGAAAAGTTTCTAAACCGCCCAGAATATTCAAGAGAGTATGAAAATATGAAACTAAGAGATCAAGGCATGTATTAGGTGTACAAATCAGTTCTACCCGTTTCAAACAATTTTTTTTTATCTACAAAAATCTAACAAAATGCAAGTATTAATTAATATAGTGGCTATTGGCTTCTACTACTTTTCGCCAACCCTCAGGCAGTTAATGGATTCCATGGATAAAAGAAGGCTTGATCTTTTGACGCTATAAAGTCATTTACCATTTTTCGCACATCAGCTTTAATTTGAATTTTTCATTGCAATTCTTCTATGGTTTGGCGGACCACGTAACTTTATAGTGTCAAAAGATCAAGGGTTCTTCAGCCATGGAATCCATTAATTGCCTCAGCTGTGGCGAAGAGTAGTAGAAGCCAATGGCCACTCTTTTCAATAATACTTGCATTTTGTTAAATTTTTATAAATAATAAAGAGAGTTGCTTAAAACGGGTGTGTCTTATTTGTACACCTAATATTTGTGATGAATAAGAATTTTTCATCACACTTCTATTGAAACTTCGAGTTTCATTAACTGTAGAGCGGGTTGAGACACGGTGTTTGCATCCCTAGGGTTGAAACAATTTTTTCAGCCCTAGGGCTGTAAACACCGTATTCCAACCCGCTCTACAGGTACCAAAACTCGAAGTTTCAATATATTTGCTATGAAAAATAATATGCATTACTCGGAATGTAACACAATGATCGCAACTCATGTTAATCCAGCACTGACTTCGCTTGGGCAGCAAGCTGTGTGTGTGTGTGTGTGTGTGTGTGAGTGAGTATGTGTGACTAGTGTGAATGTTAAACATTAAAAAAAAGATTGTTAATATCATTTGGCGTATTTTAATTTTCCATTTGTAGTTTGGGACAGGTACGTGACAAGACATTTTGCGTACTTTTCTTATTTATAATTTCTAAACGAAGTCGTCCCAAATTATTGAACTTTACTGAATTGTGCTTTGATATAAGTACTTCACTAAGATAATTTTCGACAAAATGACGGGAACTTAAAGTGATCAACTTTTTCGCTAGTTCAACTTTCAACCAAATAGTCTAATTTTCAACCGAGAGAGAGATAAATTCCAAACAAAAAATTGAATAGAAAGTAGGATCGGCGGTTCAGCAGAGTCCCAAATCCTGAAATCTTATATATATGCTATATTTCTTTACAGATGTATTTTTTCTTCATAAGGAATTGTTAAAATTCGATGTAGATATGCTAATCGAGATATAATTATCTCGAGATTGGATTAAAAATTTTAATAATGGTTAGCATAGTTGAATTCGTCTTTTCGTAACGAATCTAACGATATGGAAACTCATTTTTGACAGAAATGCAGTGATAGTTTCTGCACCAGGACGGCAGTATATGTATAAAATAAAAATGACAAACAATGGAAGTGACGAGAAGAATAGAGGTAGAATAAGAGTGAAAGTAGGAGGGGACAGAAAGTGGGGTGAAAGTCTAAGGGTGGAAAGGAGGGTTGGAACGAGAAATAAGTGTATCTGAATGTAGTTGCAGGGGTAGAAGAGGTATGTGGTTTGGATTTGATGGAATTTAAGTGGCTGAGAGCACACTGGAGTAAGCATGCATACAAGTAGCAGGATGGAGGGTTGAATTGATGAGAGGAATGTGTATTATTTAGCAATACAGAGCCAGAGGAAATAACATATATTCGTATGAAAACATCGTCGGATATTACACTAAAGTGTCAGTAAAAACCATGACATAATATCCGTCATTTCCCAACTCTCACGAAGCAATACATTAATTTATTATTCATATATTTTGCTTTAGTTTTGACACATTTCCTAAAATTTGGAATCACGTGATTATACGAAGAAAAATGAAAAAATGATTCAATCATTTCACCAGAAATCTTCTTTTATCAGGAAGCAATGAATGAATATCGAAAGTAGAAAGATCGTATTATTATACAAGGGAGAGCCGGCTATCAAATACAGTATTTCCCTAAACCCACAATCAATTTTCCACTAGAGCAAGTCTTCCGGAATTCAATACTCTCTAAAAGTTAGAAGTTAAATTTACTTAGCCCCCTCCAAATCAAACTGAAATTGCAACTCTGATCCTTTAAGTGGGATTGGTTTGGATTTTTTACGAAGATAGTGGACAGTTCCTCCAAATACAATAGCATTATAATCAATCATTCGACTCGACTCAAAGTCTCCAGTCTCGCAACTTCTCAGGAGAAGAACCAATTTAACCCAAAAAAGTGTGAT